>JAVSCE010002310.1:0-31295 GCA_032199065.1 Smutsia gigantea | reverse complement strand
TTGGGTAAATACCAAGGAGCATGATTGCAGGATCGCATGGTGAGAGCCTATTTACTTTTGTGAGAAACTGCCCCTTTTCTTAATGGTCTTTTGCCTCTGCCTTCCTGTGGCCAGCTTTGCTCTCAGGTTAGCTGCCTTGTTTTGGAGGTAGCAGTGACCCTGGGCTCTTGAGTTCACTTGTTTTGTAAATAGATGCTTCCCACTGCATTCAAGGAAGGCTCTGCAGTTTGCTCTGAGGAGCCAGGGATGCCTTAGAGCCACTGTGTCTTGCCCATCCTAGCACCGTTGTGTAAAGGCCCAAGACTGTGCTACTGGGCTTATTCCAAGGAGGGCAAGCACAGAAGGAAAGTGGGGTGCCCCACCCAGATAGCATTGCCACAGCCTAGTGTAGGAGAGTGGTCATCCTCTAGAGGAAGTCCAGGATTAATGGGATAGGGAAAAGGAGGGTGGGTACTGTGCAGGCAACTAGGGAGCACTCACTGCAGAGAGGAGGAGCCCGGGCATAAGTCTCATTGTCTGGGTTGGCAGTGAGATTCATTGACAGTAGGTGCCTCTCTAAGCACATTGATCCTATGTGGAGGTGTCAGGAGGGCCATATATAGGACAAGATAACCCTCAGGAACTCCTGAACCAAAACTTCCTGGTTACGTGGGCTCTGGACTGTGGGGCTGCTCTTATGGTGGTGGTGTCTTCTTGTACCAAACATGGGTTCCTGTTCCCTGACAGGAGGACTGAGTGTCCATCCTCATTGGGCTTTATGTGTGCACACATGACTGTATTTCATACAGCTGACTTGAGAAAAGTGAAATGAGATATATTTAGGTCACTGTCCAAACTGAGAAAAAAGCACTGCCCTGGCCTTTTTCTTCATTTATACTGTTCACCCAGGGTCACTTTGAGCCCCTGGGCAGAGGGACACTGCTTTCGTGCTCTCTGCCTCTGTGCAGACTTTCCCAGGCTTTCTTGCCTCTTACTAGGAGACCTTTGGTTGATTCACACCCACCATTTTAATTGGTGTGAATTGGCAAAGGGTCAGAAAGTGTCTTGGTGATTTATTTACTTAATGATATGGCATTAGGGCCCAGGATCTATAAGACATTAGCTGGTAGGCTTAGGTTTTACTCCCCCTCAAAAGCATGACCTGGCCTGCCAGGTGCTTTCAGGGCCTGGCCGTGGGAGGGACAGTCTCACATTCTGCTGGGCCTGGCTGGTCACTCCCTCAGCCCTTCAACTGCCCACACTTAGCGATGGCCACTGGTTTCAATGTCTGACATCAGCAAATACTTTCCATTTCTGTTTACTGCCTTTACCTTCCTCATTGGCTGAGAAGTTCCAAAGGATATTTTCTTGCATCTTCCTCTGGGCCAGCCCAGTGAGGTGCTCCCGGTGAGGACCGGTCAGCATGGCTGTGGCCAGAGAGTGGGCCACTGATTCTGTTCACAGCAGGAGCAGCTCAGTGACTTTTGGGGCCTTGAAAGGGCAGATGACCAGCCCTTGCTCTCCAGAGTCCCCCCAGAGTGTGATTGAGCCACTGGCTGACTTGACTGTATTTCTAGAATGGCTTAAAAGGTCAAGAGAGGAAATATAAAAAGAGAAAGAACCCCAAATGGGTACAATTTCACATGGAAGGCAGAAAAGTAAGATTGATTTTGGGCTTCTGATTGGAGTTTGATTCTGGTGGGGTGGGGTTTTGGCTCTGGTGAAGGATGCCCAGCTGCAGGGGTGTCCATGTGAGCCGGGCTATGCTTGAAGCGGTGGCCTCCAGCCCTGGGTGTCTCAGGACACACTTGTCTTGTTAATAGTGAGCCAGTTTGATTTGATCTCTAGCAGTTTCTCTTCAGTGTCACATTTTTTAGGCTATTTGTGATCGAAGGGAGCTTGTTTTTTAAGTCTGGCTCTCCCTATGCCTTTCACCCTTTTATTCTTCTGCTGTGCTTATTGTTTCTCTAAGTGGGGGGCATGAAGCTTAGAGAGAGAGCATGGCCCTGGTGCTGTTTCCTTGCCATCTTTCAGATAGGTGATTTGCCCGACTGGATGAATTTTTTTAACTAACCAGATAATCCCAAAGTAGGTGACTAGAGACATTTTCAGACAAAGCTTAATTTGCATCTGTGGGGTCTCTGTCAAGAGTTTATGAGTCTTTCACTCATTTTGCTGGCTGGATGGAGAGAACGTTAAGCTTGGCGGTTTACCTTTATTTTATGTCTCATCACTTGATAACTTTTCCACTAGGTGGTGTCTTGTGGGGTCAGCCTTCTGGTTGTATGAAGGTGGGAAAGTTGCTACACCTCTCTGTGCTTATCTGTGAAATAGGAAGGGTGAAGTAAGGACCTACCAAATGAGGTTGCCCTGGAGTTTCCATGATATAACACGAAGGGTCACTTTGAGTCCACACACTGTGAGCATGCAGGAAATTTCATCTCTTGCTGGGGGTCATCTTTATCTGGGTTTTGACATCTGCTGCATGTTGGTGAAATTTGTATCTGGGTACAAAAAATTTCAAAGATAAGGGAAGGACACATTCAGATTTTAATCATATTTCCCTAAAGCAAGGCATGTTAATTTCCTGCCCCAAACCTGTGCCTCTTGTATTCATTCTTACCTACAGAAATAGCACCACCGTCCATGGGGTCAACCCAAACTGCCTGATCCCTGCTTTGCTTACCCCACATCCAGTGCAGCAGGAAGTCCTGGCTCCCCCTCCACATGTGTGTTGAATCCCTCTGCTTCTTGCTGTCTGCAATCTGGCTCCCATTACCTCCTCCTGGACCGTTGCAGAATCATCTGGCTGGGTCTTTGCCTGTCTCTTCTCCCCACAGCACCGAAGGTCTTTTCTAAATGCAGGTCCAATCATGCCATCCTTTTTGCCAGCACTGCTGGGACTTCCCACTACACCTGGAGTCAGCTCTGAGCAATACAACATCAGCATGCCATGGTGCATCCATCACAGTGGCACCAACATGCTGGGTGTCCATGTGCCCACCAATGGAGTAGCACTGTCATTAACATTTTTTTAAAACAAGTTACTGGATTGTCTAGAAACATTTTTTCTCTGCTTTAGTCATAGGAAACTCCTGACCGGTTTCAACAAAGTCAGGAAAGATTCTGTAGTTACTCTCAGACTGAAGAATTCTGGAATAGAGAGACCCCTTTGCCTGGACTTCTGTGTCAGTGGGCTTATGAAGGGAAAGTGCTTGTAAAGAGCCCATGAGTGAAGGCCACTGACCCAGGCCCTGTGCGTGGACTGTGCTGCTAAGGCTCTGACACAGTAGCTATTCAGGGGAGTGTGGGGTTCACGTACTTGGCATGGCACAGTGGCATGCAAGTGTCCCCATGTGTGGATATTGGAACTGAGCCACACCAATCGGCCAGCTGCCTGGTGACCAGCCCATCCTCAGGTTTGGTGCCAGTCAGCATCACAGGAATTTCAACTTGATTCATGCTCAGTGGCTCCATTAATCTTTTCGAGAATGCTGACTTCATTTACACCAGTTTACCCTGCAATTATTAGAAATTTGGGATTTGGCTGAGTAGTGGTATGGTAGTTCAGTTAGGAATGGAAAGCAGTCTGGTAATTCTTTCTTCTTTGCCATCCTCCCTCCGTACTCTCTTTCCTTTTGGTAATTGCTAGTCCTTTCTTGGAGTCTGTGAGTCTGCTGCTGTTTTGTTTCTTCAGTTTTGCTTTGTTGTTATACTCCAAAAATGAGTGAAATCATTTGGTACTTGTCTTTCTCCTCCTGGCTTATTTCACTGAGCATAATACCCTCCAGCTCTATCCATGTTGTTGCAAATGGTATGATTTGTTTTCTTCTTATGGCTGAATAATACTTCATTGTGTATTTGTACCACATCTTTATCCATTCACTTACTGATGGACACTTAGGTTGCTTCCATGTCTTGGCTATTGTAAATAGTGCTGCGATAAACATAGGGGTACGTATGTCTTTTTGAATCTGTGATCTTGTTTTTTTTGGGTAAATTCCTAGGAGTGGAATTCCTGGGTCAAATGGTATTTCTATTTTTAGTGTTTGAGGAACCTCCATATTGCTTTCCACAATAGTTGAACGAATTTACACTCCCACCAACATTGTAGGAGGTTCCCCTTTCTCCGCATCCTCGGCAGCATTTGTTGTTCCTTGTCTTTTGGATGGTGGCCATCCTAACTGGTGTGAGGTGATATCTTTTTGTGATTTTAATTTGCATTTCCCTGATGATTAGTGATGTGGAGCATCTTTTCATGTGCCTCTTGGCCATCTGAATTTCTTATTTGGAGAGGTGTCTGTTAGATCCTCCACCCATTTTTGAATCGGGTTATTTGCTTTTTGGGTATTGAGGTTTGTGAGTTCTTTATATGTTTTGGATGTTAACCCCTTACCAGATATGTTGTTTACGAATATATTCTCCCATATTGTAGGGTGCCTTTTTGTTCTGCTGTTGATGTCCTTTGCTGCACAGAAGCTTTTTAGTTTGATGTAGTCCCATTTGTTAATTTTTGCTTTTGTTTCCCTTGCCTGAGGAGATGTGTTCAGAAAAAAGTTGCTCGTGTTTATATTCAAGAGATTTTTGCCTATGTTTTCTTCTAAGAGTTTTATGGTTTCATGACTTATATTCAGGTCTTTTATCCATTTACAGTTTACTTTTGTGTATGGAGTTAGACAGTAATCCAGTTCTATTCTCTTACATGTAGCTGTCCAGTTTTGTGGTAATTCTTTCTTCAACCCCATGACCAGCTTGCGTACCTGTGCATGTGGAAGAAAATCAGCATTGCTGTATTTTCGTGTCACATCAATACAAACGCATGGTTTTGTGAGGCACTCAGGGTCCTTTGAGAGCCCATTAATTCCAAAGTGTTTGAGTAAACAACTTCATAAATCTCTTCAGTTCCTTCCTCAGACAGGACCAAGGCTGGCCACCTGACTTACTTTAAATAAATGCAGCCTCCACACCTCTTCTGTCTTCGAAGAGCCCCTCAAGAGGCCATGCATAAGGCATCACCTGCATGAGGGGATTCAGCCTGTCTCTCCCTGCCTGCTCCTTTCTGGGTGGATTACAGTGTTGGCCCATAAACCTTCTCTGAACCATTGAAACTTCCGTAGCAACTGGACTCGGCTCTTCTGTTTGGACCAGATACTCCAGTTCTGATGGACAGTGGTGAGTCCTGCACTGTGTGGCTAGGTTATTGGTGGGCACTATCCTCAGCCTCCCGTAGCAGGAGGCTCTATGCCCATTTCCAAGCCTGTTCATCCAGCTTTGTGCCCTTTGAGTTATTTAAATGCTTTTTTGGGTATTGACCTTCTCTGGATCTTTGCTAACTCATGTTCAGACTATAGGTCTGATGTCTTCTGTTGAACAAACATTTAAAAAATAATCATAAAGAAGGTTGCTTGCAGCATTGCTTGTAAATTTAACAGGATAGTTTCAGTTGTCTGATAGCAGGATTGATTGCACAAGAATTTTTTTTGTACACCTGGGGAACATAGGCTTTTCATTTTTATCCTTTGTTTTTCTACATTTTCCAAATTCCTATAAAATATATTTATAATTAAAACACATAAACTATACATCACAAGAATACATCACAAGAAGTTCTGAATTATTTGAAACTTTTTAAAAGCATATTTTTCTTTCTAACGGGTACATGTGTTTCTTTTTAATATGATCTTAAATCTTAATGTTTACACTACCAATATTTTAAGTTAATTTAAATTTTTATAAAAACCATGGAGGCAAGGAAAAACTCCAGTAGGAATAAAAGATAACTAAACTTAGCAGCCCAATGTTCCCGTGCCTTTCCAGGATGGCCACTTCTGACTGTGTCTTAGTAGGTGCAGCTGCCACAACGAAACATTACGGGGGCTGAAACAGCAGACTGATTTCTCACAGTTCAGGAGGCCGAAGCTTTAGATCCAGGTGCCTTCAGGGTAGATTTCATTCCAAGGCTTCTACGCAGATGGGCAGATGATGCCACCTGGCTGTGCTCACAGCTTTCCTCAATGTGCAGCTCCCTGGTGCCTCTTCTGATAAGGACACTAATCCCATTGGATCACGGCTCCACTCTTAGGACCTCATTTAACCTTCATGACTGATTTCCTCAGAGCCCTTAGATTTATCTCCATATATAGCCACACTAGGAGGTCAGGCTTCAGCATATGGATTTTGGTGGTGGGACACAGACTTTCAGTCCATCACTCACCTTGCCGAGTAATACGCTTGTTCTGCTACTTTTGACCATCAGTGTTTAGGTGATCTCTGTTGGTGTCCTCTGTTCCAGTGCCTGTCTTCGTTTGGTTTCAATCTGTATTTGGTGTTTTTATTGGTGAGCCAAGTTGGGTCAGGCATTTCCTTCTTGTACCTATTGTGTATGTGTGTTTTTGAATTATAGTTGCTGCATTTTTTTCCATCTGATTGATATTTGGCTTTCTGACATAGATCTTCCTTTAGGCTGCATCAGCTTAAAAAGTACCTTTGAACGTACTTCTCCATGTTATGTTGGATAAACTTTTTTCCCCCCAAGAAATATGTCTCCTAAATAGTCCCACCCTTCTTGACATGTTGCTCTTCAGGCTGCTCCTGACTGCTGTGCTGTGCTGTGCTGATGCCAGCCCTGGGAGGAGAGGCTGGCCAGCTGAGGTCCCTGGGCCGTGCAGCAGGTCTCCCTCAGCAGGCAAAGCACGACGCATCTTCCGTGGCTGCCTTCCAGAGCTATACTGCGGAGGCCGAGCTCCATGCTGTTCAAGTCCCATGGATGTGACTTTCCCTTGCTCTGAACATCTCTTGAATGTGTTTTTTATCAGCAGTGCTGTTCATAGTACTGTGCCTTTGTTCTGGGGCTTTTTTCTTTCATTGTGCTAAAAAGTCTAGTCCTTCAGATTTTGGAATTTGTTAAATGTTATTTCTTTGGTAATTTCCTGTTTTCCATTTTACTGTTTTCCCATTTTAGAGCGCCCGCTGCTTAGATGTTGGACCATCTGGAATGAGCCTTTACATTTTAAATCTCCTTTTCTCCTGTTTTCCATTTCTTGTTGTGTTTTCAGATCTTTCTATTTAATTTTCCTGCTGTAACTCTGGAGAGAGGAAGTCGTGGGGCAAAATACCTCTAAAACCAAAATCAGTCAAAGGGAGAAATAAAGTTTAAAACCTGTTTATTGCTTACAAACTGCATTCTGGGGCCATCTCTCTCTTGCTTGAGCAGAAGCAAGCAAGACCTCCCCCTAAACTCTCAGATAAGCCCTACATTACCCAGGTAATTACCCATTGATACGGAGATGAACAACTCTCCACTCCTGAGGAACGCCTGTTGATATGCAGATGCACTAAAGCCAGGAGAGATAATCTGGAAATATTACAATTTTACCCACAGGCCACCCCTCCAAAAATCTCGCCTTACAATCTACTCGTTCCCCTTCTTCCCCAATGGTCCCTGGGCGAGAAAACTGGAGCATTGTGACCAGACTAATGACATACAGTAGCAACAGTAATAAAATCATGATAATCCTCAAGCCAGAGGATTCAGCTAGGTTCAGAGTCTTATACAGATTAAGTCCATAGCTTGTCCATTCCATAGGCAGGCAGTAGCTGAGGGTTCAGAGCAATCATCATGCGGCAGCTTGCAGTCAGGGGGCACATTCAGGCCACAAGGACTGTAGGAGAAAATAATCTTAAGGGTGATGAGATACACGTTTAATGACACCAACATAGGCAAATCTTCTATCAGGTAGAATACATGCTAGAGAGTGGTCCTGTGATAGAACAGTGGCAGGAATGGGATCTCGTCCTGCTCTAATATACCAGACTTTTACACTCCTCCCTGGGGGAGTTACAGATGGGTCAATATATAAGGCTCTGGGAGGTACATGCGCTGGCCATAAAGATAAAACAAAACTTCCCAGTGAGATGCTCTTACCTCCTGGATGTTTTGGGTACATAACTGTGATCTTTGGGGGCCACTCTGCTGTTACTCCAGGAATACGAGGCCAGCTTCCAGGCCCTTCCCATAATGTTCCAGAAGGGCCAGACATCGCTTGTCCATGTGTTGAAATGTCCACGGCCATGTCCATTCAACAGTGTCTCCAGGGGTTTAATGCAATTGGGGCTGGCAGCAGGGTGTTGCTGTGCTGGCCATATCCTGGCTTCAATAATTCTTCTTTGGTTTGCACATACAGTTGTATAGGAGAGGCAGCAAGGTGTGTTAGTATATCCACAGGGCTCAAAGTTCCTTTACATGGCTTCTCATTCAAATGCCGTAGCACTGTTCATAAGCAAACTGACCAGCCCCGTGTATACTATTGGTGTTCGACTTTAGGCCAGATTTCAACAAACCATTGTACCTCTATCATGCCTGCCCCAGTAGGGTTATATGGTACATGAAATTTCCACTTTATTCCTAATTGCTGCACTCATCCTTGTAATGCATGGCCAGTAAAGCAGGAGCCTTGATCACCTGCGGCCGGCCATAGGCTGCAAGGAGATGCGTAGGACCCTCTTGGTGGTTTGCTGATCTGCATGACATGCAGGCAAAGCAACCAATAGTCCAGTAGCCGTGGCCACACAAGCCATGGCATACCAATATTCTTCTGATATGGGCAGAGGCCCAATGTAGTCTATCTGCCACCTGACAAGGGGTATTGGCCCCCTTACTGTTGTCCCATGTTGCTGCAGGACTCAATGTAAGCCCCTCTTAGAGCACACAAGGCACTCCTTCCAGGCTCTGCTGACTTCTTCAAAGGTCAGTGGCAAGCCCTACCAACCAACGGGCTACAGCCCACACTGTCTTGTGCCCCACATGCAACAAATGCTGATGTAGCCATTGGGCCACATCAGAGGCAGGCTTTCCTTCTAGCCAGTGCACCTGGGCCAGTGTGTCTGCTTCATCATCCCCTGGGGTTGCCAGAGGCAAATGGCCAGTCACATGATTTACAGTAACAGTCTTAGTCCAACCAGAGGCCCATAGGTCTTGCCACAACTCTTGCCCCCAAAGGGGCCAGTGACCAACCATCCAGTTGGCATGGGATGATGTTGGTAGCCACAGGGTCAATCCCCGATAGACGGCCCAGCTGTCAGTGCAGACAACTATGGGGAAAAGCTTCTGGGTGATTACGAGCTATACTGCCTGCAACTCAACCTGTTGGCTGCTCTTCCCCTCTCCATCCTCCATCCATATTGTCTCACTCTTAGGATGGAAAGCCACAGCCCTCCACTTTGGGGGCTGCCCAAGACTGGAGCTGTCTGTATACCACACAACTTCAGGTATAGGGACTTTTCCCTCCTGGTAAGGACTCTTGGCTACCAGTGGCTCAAAAGCAAGTTCTTCCTTCTTTCCACTGGTATAGGTCACTGGCCCCAATAAGCGTTGGAGTTCTCCACTTAAGGGGCTAGTAGAGAGGGCTCTGTGCTACTGTAAATACGTGCCCCATTTGGCCAGTGTAGGCATCTATGCCACACCACTCTGTGGCCTTTGGGTCCAGTCTCGCACCCACTCCGCATTGGGATAGGTAGTTATTATTACCTTGGTCAGAGCTGTTCTGGAAATGGGCTCCGTGGCCAGCAAGGCGTGTTACATAGCAGCCAATTGCTTCTCTATCAAGGTGTACTGGACCTCTGCTCCATTCCATAGTTGTGACCAGAATCCAGTGGGTTGGTGTGTCCATTCAAGCCGCTGTCAAAGACCCTATCCATAACCGTCTTCAGTTACATGAACATCTAGCTCATAGGGCCTTGATAAGTCCATTATATTCAAGGCCTGCACAGCCTTGACTGCCCGCTTGGCAGCAATAAAAGCAGCTGCACATGTCTCATCTCAGTCCCACCTGATGCCCTTTCGTACCAAATGGTATAAGGGCTTCAGATTTTGTGCCAACTGTGGGATAAACACTCTCCAGTAGCCAAAAAAGACCCAAAAACTTTTGTAAGGCTGCCACAGTGGTAGGAGTGGGGAAAGCCTGGACCTTGTCTATGACTGCTTCAGTAATAACTTTAGTTTTACCTGACCAGACAACCCCCAAGAATTTTACAGACAAACCAGGTCTTTGAACCTTGGTGCTGTTCACAGCCCGTCCTTTTTCCTGTAGATGTTGCAGCAGTTTAGGAACTGCCCCTTCTAAATCTGAAAGAGAATCAGATGTGAGCATAATACCATCAGTGTAGTGATACAACCTCACTGTTTGCGGTTTATTCCATGTGGCCAAGTCCTGGGCTACAAGTCCATGACAGATGGTGGGACTGTGGAGGTATCCCTGTGGAAGGACAGTGAATGTCCACTGCCAGCCTTCCCATGTGAAGGCAAACTGTTCCTCACTTTCCTGTGCTATGTCAGTAGAGAAAGCATTAGCAAGGTCTACTACATAATGATATGTTCGCAGCTCATGGGCTAAGGGTGTCCAGAATGTCTGCTATAGAGGGGGCGGCAGCATGCAAAGGGGGTGTGACTTTATTCAATTCCCTGTAGTCCATGGTCATACGCCAGGAGCTGTCTGGCTTTCTTACGACCACACTGGGGAATTAAAAGGACTATGAATGGGCTTTATGATGCCCACCCTCTCCAACTCTTGTAGTTTCTCCAATTTCCTTGTGCTCCCCAGGCAATTTATACTGCTAAATATTTGTCACCTGCCAAGGTACAGGCAGAGCTACAGGTGGGTGTTTAACATGTCCCCTCAGAACTGCCTTTACCACACGTACCCTCAGTCTGAACTCACCTGCAGTGGTCTGTAACCAAAGGCCCTGCAGGATATCTACCCCCAAAATATATTCAGGGATGGGAGAAATATACACAGGATACTCCTTTGGGGGTAAATGCCCTATCCCCAATGGGATTTAGGCTTTCTTCGCTCTAATTGCCTTACCCCCATAGCCATCTATCACAGCAGGGGTCCTGGGAAAATGCTCAGGGTTGCCATAAATCAGAGAATACTCAGGTCCTATGTCCACCAGCGCCAGGACATGTATATTCACAGGGGACCAATGAATTGCTAATTCTACATGTGGCCTCTGGTCCCCACCATGTTCCCCAAGGTGGGACCTTTACCCCCCACCTCAGTAAAACCGCGATGCCCAGTCATCTTCCTTTGGGGCTGAGGCTCAGGTGAATCCTGAATACTGTCTCCCAGGAACTTTTGCAGGGACACAGGCTGGGCATGAGGCCTTGACTCTGGTTTCCATGTCCTGGACCTCAGTGACCAGAACAGCTGCTCTGGCTTTAATTGGTGCCACAGTTCTAGCAAGATTTTATTGGACTGCCCATCAAGTTTTTCCTTCACTACCCCGGCCTTTATCAAATCAACCCACATCTGGGTCCTCGAGACCTTCACAGGGCCTTTGGCACCTCTACTTTCATTCATAGCCTGTACTTACTTCCGTGCCCTTGTTGTTTCAACCTCCCCCAGATCTGCTAAAGTACAAGTAGCCTCACTCACGGGTTGCCCTATGTGGGGGGCAAGAGTAGTCACTAGGGACCCAAAGAGAGATGTGGGAGCTGTATGCAGCACCAGATATCTCACCTTCTCATTGGGGTCCTGGGGTCCATATTATAGATGATATGGTGTAAATTTGCTTGTGCTGAATTCTTAGTTTTTGTTTAGCCTGAAAATGTCTTTATTTTACTTATGCTCTTGATGGGTACAGAACGCTAGGTTGGCTGCATCCTTTACAGATGTCATCTGTTGTCTTCTGTCCACATTGTTCCTGAAGAGAAGTCAAGTGTTGGTCTTACTGTTAACCCTCTAATGCCTTTGTCACTTTTTGGTGCCACTGTTAAGATTTTCCTCTTTTGTCTTTGATAAAACCACTAAAATTTTACTCTTGTGTGTGTTTTTCTTGTTTGGAGTCTGAAGTGCTTTTTGAGTCTGGGATTGATGATCTTCCTGAATTTTGGAAAGTTCTCAGTTAGTAGCTCTTCTAATACTGCTTCTCCTCTGTCCTTTCCCCGCTCTGTGATACCAGTTACTCATATGTTAAACTTTTCTTCTTTCTGAACCTTTTGGTGCTCTGTCCTTTTATCCTCAGCCATGCGTTGATTTGGATGTTTCCCTGACCTACCTTGCAATTCACTGATTCTTTGTCTGCTGTGTGTACTCTATTACTAGGCCCATTTTTGGGTGCTTAAATTCCATTATTACATTTTTCAGTTTTGGAGTGTTCCTTTTATTCTTTTTTTACTTTTTAAAATTTCCATTTCCTTGCTCAGACTCTCCAGTATGTCTTGTAACTTATTGAATGTATTAATCACATATATTTTAATGTGATAATTTCAAAATCAGGGTAATACATGGTTCTGTTTCTATTGTTTGTTTTCTCTTGTTTTTTAATCAGTTGACCCTGTCTCCTGGTATGCTTAGCAATTTTTGTGGAACACCAGACACTGTGTGTGAAAAATTTAGAGATCGTTGAAGTTCCTAATCATACTTTTCTCCAGTGAGGGTTTACTTTTGCTTCTGAGTGGCCTTTATTGTGGGGGACACATCACTTTTTTCCACCAGAGATCAGTCTGATTGGAGGCTGGGCTTTAGTCTTTGGGAAGGCTCGTCTGTTTCAGATGCATCCCTTTCCCTGGGAGACAGCCCATTGGGTCCCCAAGTGAAAGCCTGGGGTCCTCACCAGGGCCCACTTCTTTGGTGCACTTGTAACACACTGAAGAGTTCTCAATTTTTTCATGTTCTTACCCCAGAGTCATTGCTTGAGAACCTCAGGGAGAAAAGTGGGACCAAATGTTTTTCCCTTTTTCTCTCATAATTTGGCCCCTTAAGGCTTCAATGCTTTGGTGGCGCTCTGGTGCCATTAAACAGTTTAAAACATTTTTGTCTTTTTTTTTTCTCCCCTAATAGTCCTTGCAGGTGCTTTGGTTTGCATAAAGTAGTCTAACTTGCAAGCAGAAATCCAAGGCTGACTTTTTATTGTTATGTATCAGCTATTTATTGAGAGTTTATGTGATTATGTGAGGTAGTTGTGTAGTGTGGTTTTGAAACAGGAGTCAGAAAAGTCCGCACAGAGGTAGGTGGTTGCTGGTAGGTGTCCCTGTTTGTCTGGATGGACCTTGAGGTGGCCTCTGGGCAGGTCAGTTTTGCCGTGACCCTGTAACTTGTCCTCTGCAGTGGCATTTCTTCCACAGGCTGAGTCGAAGGCCTGCTGTGGGCAGGTACACAGAAATTGAAGCAAATGCTCAAATGTTTCTCATGTTTCTCAAAGGACTGAACACCCCTCCCCCCAGTTCTCCCTCTCAGCACTGCCTACCTGCCCTGCCAGAGCTCACCATTTGGAGACAAGTGATCTGAGCAATTTGCTGTGTGTCCTTCCAAAGTGTCTATGCATATACCAATTAATATGAACACAGTCTTACATTCTTAATGTGTTTTAAAGTAGGAATTTTCTTATGAGAAATGGATGTGACCTGAAAAATTTGGTCAGTCACAAAGAGTATGGTATATGCTGAGTATAAATTTGAGATCTATTGCATATGTATTCATTTTCCAGTTATAAAGATGTTTACTAATTATTGTGAGCATTTTTATGATTTTATTTGTGTTTTGAATTACATTGCTCTTATCCACCCTTTAAGAGTTTTTGCTTCATTCCATGTGACAGTGACTGGATGGATTCGTGGCTGAGTTCATTACTGGGGAAGAGGGTGAATGCAGCTAACTGGCTTGAAGGAGGAACATACGCAGGCCTTGGCAGGTACAGCGTTCTCCAGCAAACATGTGCCAGGTGGACTCAGCTCTTCCTGTCCTACAGCATGAGAGTGCTATGCTCAGCAGTCAGTTCTCTCCAGCAGGCTGAGTATTCATACATGTGGGGCCCATGTCACTGACACTGTTGCTGGAGAGGCAGAGAACAAAGGCCTGGAGGTGCACATTTGTTGGAGCCCTCCCCACCCCATCTGGAGTTCCAGCTCTGGCTCCCTTCTGTTGGTCCTTGGGTTCCTAGCGATGTGGCCATGCTACACCCTCAAGCGGCCTCTGCAGATGTGGAGAGGGTGGCATCGAGCCTGGCCTGCTGAAGCCTGGCACTAAGCTCTGAGATAGCAGTTGGGCTGGGATTAGGCCAGCGGCAGAGACACACTTTGTTGGAAATCCCAGGAAGGAAAGGAACAGGATGAAGGAATGTTGGACTTGCCCCCTTAGTTCTTTGAAATTCCATTTACTTTGGGATGTAAAGTTTTGTACTATGTGGAGTTGTGTTGGAGATATTTTAAAGATAAAACATATCCATGGTGAACAAAAAGCAGCCCAATTCTGTGTACATGTAGAAACATTTGATGGGTCCTACACAGTTTGGTTTTCTCATAAGGTGGTGCTGTTAACTTCATTTGGATAGAATAAAGTAAAACTCCTTTAAGAAACACAATCCTTTTAAAACATTGTGAAAGACAACTTGCAAGCAGAAAAACCAAGTAACTCTTGTAAAAACAAAATACCTAGAGATTTTCTAATTCCCCCTCAGGTTTGTACTTTCTGCACAATAGCTCCTTTTATGTGCTCAGAATCAAGGGAACTAGACATGAGCGTCCTGCAGGTGTTAGGGCCATCAGCTTAGAGATCTTGAAATTTACCTGATGACGCTGTTAAGGAAAGAGGGTGACCTGAGGCTTGGAATTGTGATTTCTGAATTACTTCAAGATAATACACTACAATTTTATTAATAGAATTTTGATTGTGACTAGATTCATAAGTGTACTTTAAAAATTTTAATAACCCATGTTTTTCTTTTATTTATTGATTTATTTATTTTTATAATTTATTTTGGTATCATTAATCTACAATTACATGTGCAATATTATGGTTATTAAACTACCCCCTTCATCAGGTCCCCGCCACCAACCCCATATAGTCATCAGCATAGTGAGAAGCTATAGAATCACTACTTGTCTTCTCTGAGTTGTACAGCCCTCCCCATGCCCCCCCAACATTACATCTGCTAATCGTAATGCCCCCTTTTCCCCCTTATCCCTCCCTTCCCACCCATCTTCCCCAGTCCCTTTCCCTTTGGTAACTATTAGTCCATCCTTAGGTTCTGTGAGTCTGCTGCTGTTTTGTTCCTCAGTTTTTTTTCTTTGTTCTTATACTCCACAGATGAGTGAAATCATTTGATACTTGTCTTTTTCGGCTTGGCTTATTTCACTGAGCATAATACTGTCTAGCTCCATCCATGTTGTTGCAAATGGTAGGATTTATTTTCTTCTTATGGCTGAATAATATTCCATTGTGTATATGTACCACATTTTCTTTATCCATTCATCTACTGATGGACACTTAGGTTGCTTCCATTTCTTGGCTATTGTAAATAGTGCTGCGATAAACATAGGGGTGCATCTGTCTTTTTCAAACTGGGCTGCTGCATTCTTAGGGTAAATTCCTAGGAGGGAATTCCTGGGTCAAATGGTATTTCTTTTTTTTTTAATATAATTAATTTTATTATCATTAATCTACAATTACATGTGCAACATTACGGTTATTAAACTACCCCTTCATCAGGTCCCCCCCCACCAACCCCATTACAGTCACTGTCCATCAGCATATGAGATGCTATAGAATCACTACGTGTCTTCTCTGAGTTGTACTGCCCTCCCCATGCCCCCCCAACATTACATCTGCTAATCGTAATGCCCCTTTTTCCCTCTTATCCCTCCCTTCCTGCCCATTTTCCCCAGTCCCTTTCCCTTTGGTAACTATTAGTCCATTCTTGGGTTCTGTGAGTCTGCTGCTGTTATGTTCCTTCAATATTTTTTCTTTGTTCTTATACTCCACATATGAGTGAAATCATTTGATACTTGTCTTTTTCGGCTTGGCTTATTTCACTGAGCATAATACCCTCTAGCTCCATCCATGTTGTTGCAAATGGTAGGATTTGTTTTCTTCTTATGGCTGAATAATATTCCATTGTGTATATGTACCACATCTTCTTTATCCATTCATCTACTGATGGACACTTAGGTTGCTTCCATTTCTTGGCTATTGTAAATAGTGCTGCAATAAACATAGGGTGCATCTGTCCTTTTCAAATTGGGCTGCTGCATTCTTAGGGTAAATTCCTAGGAGTGGAATTCCTGGGTCAAAGGGTATTTCTATTTTGAGTTTTTTGAGGAACCTCCATACTGCTTTCCACAATGGTTGAACTAATTTGCAGTCCCACCAGCAGTGTAGGAGGGTTCCCTTTTCTCCACATCCTCGCCAACATTTGTTGTTGTTTGTGTTTTGGATGTTGGCCATCCTCACTGGTGTGAGGTGATATCTCATTGTGGTTTTAATCTGCATTTCTCTGATGATTAGCGATGTGAAGCATCTTTTCATGTGCCTGTTGGCCATCTGAATTTCTTCTTTGGAGAAGTGTCTATTCATGTCCTCTGCCCATTTCTTAATTGGATTATTTGCTTTCTGTTTGTTAAGGTGCATGAGTTCTTTATATATTTTGGATGTCAACCCTTTATCAGATACGTTTTTATGAATATATTCTCCCATACTGTAGGATGTCTTTTTGTTCTACTGATGGTGTCCTTTGCTGTACAGAAGCTTTTCAGCTTGATATAGTCCCACTTGTTCGTTTTTGCTTTTGTTTCCCTTGCCCGGGGAGATATGTTCATGAAGAAGTTGCTCATGTTTATGTCCAAGAGATTTTTGCCTATGTTTTTTTCTAAGAGTTTTATGATTTCATGATTTACATTCAGGTCTTTGATCCACCTTGAGTTTACCTTTGTGTATGGGGCTAGACAGTAGTCCAGTTTCATTCTCTTACATGTAGCTGTCCAGTTTTTCCAACACCAGCTGCTTAAGAGGCTGTCATCTCCCCATTGTATATCCAAGGCACTTTTATCAAATATTAATTGACTGTATATGTTTGGGTTAATGTTTGGATTTTCTACTCTGTTCCACTGGTCTGTGGGTCTGTTTTTGTGCCAATACCAAATTGTCTTGATTACTGTGGCTTTGTAGAGCTTGAAGTCAGGGAGTGTAATTCCCCCTGTTTTATTCCTCCTTCTCAGGATTGTTTTGGCTATTCGGGGTCTTTTGTGGTTCCATATGAATTTAGAATTATTTGTTCCAGTTCATTGAAGAAAGCTGTTGGTAGTTTGATAGGGATTGTGTTGAATCTGTAGATTGCTTTAGGTAGTCTAGCCATTTTGACAATATTTATTCTTCCTAGCCAAGAGCATGGGATGCATTTCCATTTGTTAGTGTCCTCTTTAATTTCTCTTAGGAGTGTCTTGTAGTTTTCAGAGTACAGGTCTTTTGCTTCCTTCATTAGGTTTATTCCTAGGTATTTTACTCTTTTGGATGCAATTGTGAATGGAATTGTTTTTCTGATTTCTCTTTCTGTTAGTTCTTCTTTAGTGTATAGGAAAGCAACAGATTTCTGTGTGTTAATTTTGTATCCTGCAACTTTGCTGAATTCAGATATTAGTTCTAGTAGTTTTGGAGTGGAGTCTTTAGGGTTTTTTATGTACAGTATCATGTCATCTGCAAATAGTGACAATTTGACTTCTTCTTTACCAATCTGGATGCCTTGTATGTCTTTGTTTTGTCTGATTGCTGTGGCTAGGACCTCCAGTACTATGTTGAATAACAATGAAGAGAGTGGGCACCCCTGTCTTGTTCCCGATCTTAGATGAAAAGCTTCCAGCTTCTCGCTGTTAAGTATGATGTTAGCTGTGGGTTTGTCATATATGGCCTGTATGATGTTGAGGTACTTGCCGTCTATACCCATTTTGTTGAGGTTTTTATCATGAATGGATGCTGAACTTTGTCAAATGTTTTTTCAGCATCTATAGAGATGATCATGTGGTTTTTGTTCTTCTTTTTGTTGATGTGGTGGATGATGTTGATGGATTTTCGAATGTTGTACCATCCTTGCATCCCTGGGATGAATCCCACTTGATCATGGTGTATGATCCTCTTGATGTATTTTTGAATTCAGTTTGCTAATATTTTGTAGAGTATTTTTGCATGTATGTTCATCAGGGATATTGGTTTGTAATTTTCTTTTTTGGTGAGTTCTTTGCCCGGTTTTGGTATTAGGGTGATGCTGGCTTCATAGAATGAGGTTGGAATTATTCCCTCCTCTTCTATTTTTTGGAAAACTTTAAGGAGAATGGGTGTTATTTCTTCTCTATATGTCTGGTAGAATTCAGAGGTGAATCCATCTGGTCCGGAGGTTTTGTTCTTGGGTAGTTTTTTGATTACCAATTCAATTTTGTTGCTGGTAATTGGTCTATTTAGTTTTTCTGTTTCTCGCTTGGTCAGTTTTGGAAGGTTGTATTTTTCTAAGAAGTTGTCCATTTCTTCTATGTTTTCCAGCTTGTTAGCATATAGATTCTCATAATATTCTCTTATAATTCTTTGTATTTCTGTGTGGTCCGTCGTGATTTTTCCTTTCTCATTTCTGATTCTGTTTATGTGTTTAGATTCTCTTTTTCTCTTAATGAGTCTGGCTAGGGGTTTATCTATTTTGTTTATTTTTTCAAAGAACCAGCTCTTGGTTTTATTGATTTTTTCTATTGTTTTATTCTTCTCAATTTTATTTATTTCTTCTCTAATCTTTATTATGTCCCTCCTTCTGGTGACTTTGGGCCTCATTTGTTCTTCTTTTTCCAATTTCAGTAATTGTGTCTTTAGACTATTCATTTGGGAATGTTCTTCCTTCTTTAAATAGGCCTGGATTGCAATATACTTTCCTCTTAGAACTGCCTTTGTTGCGTCCCACAAAAGTTGTGGCTTTGTGTTGTTGTTGTCATTAGTCTCCATATATTCTTTGATTTCTGTTTTGATTTGGTCGTTAACCCATTGATTAATTAGGAGAGTGTTGTTAAGTCTCCATGTATTTGTGAGCCTTTTTGATTTCTTTCTAAAATTTATTTCTAGTTTTATACCTTGGTGATCTGAGAAGTTGGTTGGTAGGATTTCAATATTTTTGAAATTACTGAGGTTCTTTTTGTGGCCTAGTATGTGGTCTGTTCTGGAAAATGTTCCATGTGCACTTGAGAAGAATGTGTATCCTGTTGCTTTTGGGTGTAGAGTTCTGTAGATGTCTGTTAGGTCCATCTGTTCTAGTGTGTTGTTCAGTGCCTCTGTGTCTTTACTTATTTTCTGTCTGGTTGATCTGTCCTTTGGAGTGAGTGGTGTGTTGAAGTCTCCTAAAATGAATGCATTGCTGTCTATTTCCTCCTTTAATTCTGTTAGTATTTGTCTCACATATGCTGGCGCTCCTGTGTTGGGTGCATATATATTTTTAATGGTTATATCTTCTTGTTGGACTGACCCCTTTATCATTATGTAATGTCCTTCTTTATCTTTTGCTACTTTCTTCGTTTTGAAGTCTATTTTGTCTGATACAAGTACAGCAACACCTGCTTTTTTCTCTTTGTTGTTTGCATGAAATATCTTTTTCCATCCCTTCATTTTTAGTCTGTGTATATCTTTGGGTTTGAGGTGAGTCTCTTGTAAGCAGCATATAGATGGGTCTTGCTTTTTTATCCATTCTATTACTCTGTGTCTTTTGATTGGTGCATTCCGTCCATTTACATTTAGGGTGATTATTGATAGATATGTACTTATTGCCATTGCTGGCTTTAGATTCGTGGTTACCAAAGGTTTAAGGGTTGCTTCTTTACTATCTAACAGTCTAACTTAACTTTCTTGTTAAGTTATTGTAAACAGCGTCTGATGCTTCTTTATTTCTCTCCCTTCTTATTCTTCCTCCTCATTCTTTATATACTAGGTGTTTTATTCTTTGCCTTTAGTTAGTATTTGGATGGTCTGCTTTCTTTGCTATGATTTTATTTTCTCTGGTGACATCTTTTTAGCCTTAGGGGTGCTTCCCTCTAGAGCAGTCCGTTTAAGATATCCTGTAGAGGTGGTTTATGAGAGGCAAACTCTCTCAACTTTTGCTTGTCTGGAAATTGTTTAATCCCTCCGTCATATTTAAATGATAATCGTGCTGGATCCAATATTCTTGGTTCGAGGCCCTTCTGTTTCATTACATTAAATATATCATGCCATTCTCTTCTGGCCTGTAAGGTTTCTGTTGAGAAGTCTGATGATAGTCTGATGGGTTTTCCTTTGTAGGTGATCTTTTTTCTCTCTCTAGCTGCCTTTAATACTCTGTCTTTATCTTTGATCTTTGCCATCTTAATTATTATGTGTCTTGGTGTTGTCTTCCTTGGGTCCCTTGTGTTGGGAGATCTGTGCGCTTCCGTGGACTGCGAGACTATTTTTATCCCAACATGGGGAAGTTTTCCTCAGTTATGTCTTCAAAGACACTTTCTATCCCTTTTTCTCTCTCTTCTTCTTCTGGTACTCCTATAATGCGAATATTGTTCCATTTGGATTTGTCACACAGTTCTCTTAATAATCTTTCGTTCCTAGAGTTCCTTTTATCTTTCTCTGCCTCAGCTTCTCTGTATTCCTGTTCTCTGATTTCTATTCCATTAACAGTCTCTTGGATCTCATCCCGTCTGCTGTTAAGCCCGTCGATCGCTTGTCTGATTTCTCCATTGTCTTTCCTCACCCTCACGTCCTCCCCCAGTTCTTGCACATTTCTCTGTAGGTCCATCAGTATGGTTATGACTTTTATTCTGAATTCTTTTTCAGGAAGATTGTGCATTTCCATCCCTTCCAGCTCCCTCTCTGGGGTTGTCTGGTTGATCTTAGTCTGGACCATATTCCTCTGTCTTTTCATGGCTATAGAAGTGGTTGCTGGTAGGTGCCACATATGTCAGCTGGGCTCTTTAAGACTTTAAAAAGAAAAAAAAAGAAAGAGAAGAGAAAAAAACAAAAAACAAACCAAACCAACAACAACAACAACAAAAAAATGCCCACCGGGAGTATATTCTGTGGGGATACTGTAGGTGGTGCTGTTGCTCCACTATTCCGCAGCTGTGGCCGGGGCGCCACTCCGCAGGGCCCTTTATAGCTCCACCTCGGGCTCCGTATCTTACCCGCCTTGCGGGGTGCCGAGTACTCTCAGGTGTAGCTGCAGGCTATGTGCTGTCCTGTATCTTCTCGTCTCTTTTTTAGGAATAGTTATACTTGTTGTATTTTCATAAATACATATGGTTTTGGGAGGAGATTTCCGCCGCCCTGCTCACGCTGCTATCATCCCGGAAGTCTGTCAATGAGCCATGTTTTTTAAAAGTCACTGCTTTGGTCCTGCAGCTTCAGTGCTGAGAATTGGTCTCTTACCTGAAATTGTGTCGGATTTTGGGGTTGCACCTATTAAGCCTCTGCATCTAGTTTTGGGCTATTGACTGATTAAGACCTGTGTTAGAGAAGTTAGGGGTCTGACGAGTGATTTACCATTTTGAAATCAGCAGTGGCCCATGTCTAGAATGTCCTGTGGTTCTCTAGCTCAAGGTTGAAAGGCTTCCAGGGGTGGGTGAAGATAGCATCTCAGTAAATTACTCTAAATTGCCTGGAGTTTGCTGGGAATTGCCACTTCTAAATGTTTACTGCAACTCTGACTATTTGAGTTTTGAAGTGTGATTGGCACTTCTTTATAAAAACTGGTGGGGTCAGGGCTGGAGTGCAGGATTGGGGTATCCAGCGGAGAGCAGTGCTGGGTACAGGCTGATGATCCCCATCAGAGCAATGAGAATGATTTATTGAAAATCATGACAACAGGTTTTGTAAAACATTTTCTGTTCAGCTGATTAAAATATTCCTTGTGGACTGTGGGTAGAAAGGACGGAGCTCTCATTTTGTTAACTCCCTGTGTTTGAGCTCTCACTAGTAAGCTCCCTAAATGACTTGCATGGTACTTAGTAATTTTCAAAATGCTCTTCATATATATTGTTCAATATTTTTCAGTAACTGCTCTGACAAGATCACATACAGAGATACATTACTGGCAAGGTTACATAAGAAATATATTTGGTGCAGAAAATTGAGAAAATACAGACAAGCAAAAAATGATCTGATACCCCGCTGCTCAGAGATGGCACTGTTCTCTGTAGATCCTTCCAGTCTTCTTGGCACATATGTCTTTTTTTTCCCTCCAAGAAATGGGACCCTAATTTTGTAAGTCTTCAACAGTTATTTTAAAGACTTACTGCTTTGAGTAGCCTATTTACATATAAGAATTGTGGCAAAGAGATAATGATTCAGGGTGGGACCCTAGCCTGCTCACCTTCTCTTCTCTGACTGTCATACCAGCTGTGGCCCCGCTGTGGCATGCCTTTAAATTCATGAGTGTTTGGGCTCCCGTGAGCATGATTTTTTTCAGACTCTGGAGCCTTGAATCTGTTTCGCTGAGCATTTGCATTGACTCGTACAGAAAGTTAGTTGGAATTGTGGGGTTTAACTGCAACCTGTGGCTTTGTCCTGCTTGGTGGAAAGGACACTGCCAGGACAGCATGGTTGAGGGCTTTATGTGTCATATATCAGCCCTTGGGAAATGCTTTGTGTGTGCTATTGCCTATGACACTCACATTAAAGAAGTGGCTTGTCTTTGTGCTTTGTGGGACAGGAGTGGTGACTTGCCCAAGCTCAGTAGCTAGCAGGTGGTGGTGCAGGAGGATGTAGCTCTGGGGGCCACTCCAGAGCTGGGGTTCTCCACAGTCCACTCTGGCAAGGCAGGTGTGAATGCCACCCAGTGGCCACTCAGCAGTCTGTGTCCTCTTCCCATAGAACACACATCCTCCTATCTTACTGTTTGATTTTAACCATAAAGGGCCTTTGATGTGTAGTGCAATTCAGAGTTCATTCACAGTGGTGGGTGGGGTGCACCAGCTGTGTAATAAACATAAATAAAACGCCCGCAGGAGTGTGAAATCACGTCACAGTTAACACGGCCAAGCAGGAAGCTCCCGTCTGGTTCCATCAG
This sequence comes from Smutsia gigantea, assembly GCA_032199065.1. Lineage (NCBI taxonomy): Eukaryota > Metazoa > Chordata > Mammalia > Pholidota > Manidae > Smutsia > Smutsia gigantea. The sequence continues at coordinate 8,492 of JAVSCE010002310.1, read as the reverse complement.
GTGACTCGCTCAGCCTTTCATCTCCTCCCTCAAATGTTATCTCTGAGTTTATCAAAGACCCTGTGTGTGTGGAAGGCCGTTCCGTGTCTGGCCTCACCTGTCCCTGCCCCAGACAGTGACCCAAGTGTCTGTCATCTAGTGAGAGCCCACAGTTGACGTTAAGTGGGGCATGTGGGGGCCTTGGTGGAGGGTGCTGTTAACCTCAGCTCTTGTTTGTGCTGAGGCCAACTTCCTGATTGCTGCATGGAGGACGTGACATAAGATTTTTTTATAGCTGACATTGGCCTGATTTCTATCAGATTTTTTAGTATGAAGTTTCTGACCTTTGGATACAAAGGTAAGTTCCTTATTTTATAAGTAATATCTTTATTATTTTATAAGTAATCTGTGGGCAGTATGCACTTTAATCCGCACTGCTATACAGAACACACAAGAGCACATCTTACTGTTGGTCAGTGCTCTGCATTTTGTACAGAGATTAATTTGAAATGAGGAAATGCTCATCCTTATCATTCTGGTGCCTGTGTTTTGGTCATTTCTGTGTCAGTTGGAAGCCTGAGGAGATGGAGCCTGTGGAGTGAGTTGCTCTGTGAGGAAGCCAGCCCTCTTTTCTTCTTCCTCAGGGTCAGCCTGTGAGTAACATGGGGACACTGGGCAGAGCCCTGCCTGAAGGCTGGTACTGTCTCCCTGGGTTTGGATGGCGATCGTCTCACTCAGTAGTCAGCTCCTTGCAGGCAGTGGGAAAGAGCTCTGAACTGGAAGCCCACCACCCAGATTTGGATCTAGATTCACACTCCCTGCACTGGTAATGTTGGGTGGGGAGGGGGGGTCTCTGCCTGCTAAGGAGCATCTGCACACCCAATCTGTTGCTGCAGAGGGTGTGCACCCTTATCCCCAGGAACAGCCAGGGCCTTTGCCAGGTGGATGGAGAGGCACACACTGGTGCCTCCAAACCACCACCCAGTGCAAGAGGGACAGGTGGTTGATACAGGCAGTGGCCTGCATGGACCTCAGAATCTCTGCCCAGTGAGTGAAGCCAGACAACAGGGAGCATGCACTACCTGTGAATGCCATTTATGTGGATTGTAGAAGATGCAAGCCTCCAGTGACAGCGGTTGGGAGGTTTGGAGGGAGACTGGACAAAAGAATTACAAAGGGGCACAGGGAAATCTTGGGGTGATAGATTCATTCATTTTCTTGGTAGTCGTCATGGTTTCATGGGTGTGGACGTGTGTCAACTCATCATGTACGCTTTAATTATGTGCAGTGTACCATAGGTCAGACTTCAGTAAAGCTGTTTTTAAAACAGTTTATATTCCTTCATCTAAGGGATCTAGACTTGTAGGACCAGAGCATACAGCACCTGCTTCCCTAGAGGCTTGGGCAGACCCAGCCATTTGTCTCTGCAAGGCCGTGACAGGTGTGGGCTTCTGCACATGGGCTCTGTGACTCTGTTCTCAGTGAGGACCTGGCTCTGGGGAGGAGTTGTTGTCACTGGAAGCTGCTTGCAGCAGGAGGTTGCTAGGTGACATGCACTTGCTGTCCTCGCCTACCCTGGCTGCTGGCTGCTGGTTCCATGGGTGCAGATTGATGACAGCCTTGGCAGGGCCTGAGCTCACTGGGATGGTTTTGTGGAGATGAAGGAAGTGGGCACAAAACCGAGCATCAGGCTAGGGATGCTTCCACACTAGTCTGGGTGATCCAGAAACACGGACTCAAAAGCCTGTCATCCCAGGAATAGGTCCTCATGCTGGGTGTAACTGATCCTATTATCTAGCAAAAGGCACCTCATCCAAATCCCCAGCTCTTCCTGCAGAGAAAACTCAGTAGACTAGCTGGTCCACAGCTAAAGATGACCAGGTGTATAGAGACTGACCCTCAGTGAGAGCTGGCAGAAACGGGGGACCAGTGTAAACTTTACCAAGATGTTGGGAATCTCAGACAACCTTTCAGATGCCAAGCTCTCAATTCCAAGAATTCTAAACTGTGCTTGACAGATGGTAAGAAGCAATGTGTCAGGTGTGCAGCTGTGCTCATGGACTAGGCATGGTGAGGATGGAGCGCTGCCTCAGGGCTGCTCAGGCCACCGGTCCCTGGCCATAGGGCTGTGATCACTGGGAACCTGGCCAGTGTGACTTTTATTTTAGACAGTTTTGATTAAATAGCACGCATGGCTGGTACCTACCATGGTGAACAGACAGTTTTAGGAATTAAGACATAACAACGGACAAAATGAGTAGCTCCACGGACAGATTTAAGATAGAGCCCGAGAGTCAACGAGTCAATTAGAGGATGAGCCAGAAGTTATCCACAGGGCAGCCAGGAAGAACAAGAAGGGTGACAGAAGTCTGCGTTTAGAAGGCACACAGGAAAGCTCGAAAAAATCACGTGCCGAGAAGGAACGACCACAGAGGAGCAGCAGCAAGTCTGCCAGCTGGGGCAGTGGGAATTCTCTGTGTGTTCTAAAGGAGACTCCAGCAGACAGAAAAGGACCCAGGGGGAAACCTGATATGCTGAAAGAAATAAAGAGTAAAGTAAGTGGTAAGCGTGAGTAAAGCCAATGAGTAACCATTGTGTTCTGGGTTTAAGAGCACATCTATGTGTGGAATTAGACCCATGGCCTCAGGAGCCTGTGGGCTGCAGTGGGATTCTAGAATTGCCTGGAATGAGAGACCAAGGCATCGATGGACTTTAGATTCTGCTCACTAAGGATACCTGCTATAATTACTGTGGTCATAGAACTAGTATATGGAGACAAACCAATAGCCCAAAACTCTTTTTAAGTTCTAGACTAGTAAGGGGCAGGGGCAGAGAATGCAGCTGGGGTGGGTACATGCAGGTGGAGCCATGCCACAGCTTGTGGTGGTTTTGAAGTTACAGCCTCTGGGCCAGAACACTCTTCCTGTCACACTGTCCCTCTTGGAGTTTCTCAAGGGCATTAGAAACATCATACGTCAGACCCTGAAGCATCTGTGGTCCGGAGGGTTTTGGGTTTTGAGGTCCTGCGTGCTGCAGGACTGCACATAAGAAGACTGAGGGGCTAAGTGTGGTTGAGGGGCACTGGGCTGAGAAAGCAGGGCTGGACTCAGCCAAGTCAGCATGCATCGGCCACCCGCCTTCTAGTAGGCAGGTGCCTAGAAGTGACTCCCTGTTTTCCTTAATGCTGCCCATAGATGAGCAGTTACAGCGGATGGAATACTGGTTAGTCACATTCAGAATGGTTTGTTTTATCTAGAAGGTGGTAACTCAGTTCCATTCATCAGTTAAAGGTCTTGACAGAGGAGATGCTTTTATAGGAATGGGCTTCATGAACCCTTTGTGTAGTGATTTCAGCAGGATGGTGCATCCCCACCCTGAGAGCTCCCGCTGCAGACTACGTGTTAACATCATGGCACGGTTGTACCTCCATGGGAGCAGGAAGCCTCTCAGAGACCAGACCACCCACCCATATGCAAATACGGGCTTTGAATGTGGTGAGGCTTGAGTTAAATGTGAGGTATAGGTATTGGGTAAGCAGACAGTGACTTAATATAGGAGGACGTCTCCAGAGGTAGGGCCTGGCCAAGCCCAGTACGTGGGATACCAAGCAGAAAGGTTTTGGTTGAGACACAAGCATGCCAAGGCTGGAAGCAACTCCCATGACCTGGGTTCAAGAAGTGGTGGCTGGAGGAGGTGCTCTGCAGGAACGTGCTGAGAGGACAGATGGACCTCAGGGCTAACCAATCGAGGAAGACACGTAGATCCTGCATTTCCTCCTGTCTCTCTGTTCCTTTTCTCTGTCTGATAATCTTAATCTTTTGTTAACTGCCCTCCCCTACTCCCGCCCCCTGTCCCCAGTTCTGCTCTCTTGGCTGTGTCTTCAGCAGCACCTGGCATAGGGACAGTGAATGAGCCGAGTGCCTTTCCCACCTCGGCCTCAGGTGGTAGTTGGGCTGCATCCTTGAGTCAAGTGAGTGAGCGTCTTGTGCATGATGTGACTCTGAAGCTGCTGTACCTGCCTCAGGGAGCCGCCTGCCTGCCAGAGGAGTACACACCACAGGTAGTGACTTGTGTGTGGGATGAGACATAGGCCGGACAAGAGTCAGTGTCTCACAGGTGGGTGTGGGATTTTATGGACCAGTAGAATTGCAAATGAGGTTTTTGGGGATACTTTATATGACCACACTTATATTTGGCCAAATGAGAACATTAAAAAAAACATCATTTTATTTACTGATAGGAAAGGCAGTTTAGGAATATTGGTGTCTAGTCCCTGACATGCTGTCCAGACCAACCTGAAGATGAGTAGTGCAGGGGGCCGTGTTGTGATGGAAACAGGCAAGCCTTGCTTCTTACTGAGCATGCAAAGCTCCTGCAGGACAAAACCCAGAGCACATTTCTGGAATGTTGAGTGGACTTACCAGTAAGTCATTTGGGATATCATTTTTGTGCCAGAACAAATAGGGACATCATATGAAGGATATATAATGCATGACTGAATTTTTTTTTCTTATTATCGTTAATGTACAATCACTTGAACAACATTATGGTTACTAGACCCCCTGTTATCAAGTCCCCCCCACATACCCCATTACAGTCACTGCATGACTGAATTTTTTAGTGAAAAATCCAAGACTCTTGCTCACTGTGCTCCACTGAGATGTTGAATCCTCTGTGAGGCCTTGCCTGCCAGGCTTGGAGGAGCTTCTGGATGGGGCCTTTGGGCATTTGGGCGAATGGAGGTCTGATGGCCTTGGCGTCTGGGCAGAATGCAGCTTATGTAATGTCTTCCATCCAGAGGATTCCCAGGATCACTTTAAAGGAGGGGCAATGCCTCTGGATAAATGGGTGGCTTTTGCCAACCTGTTGCTGAAAGTAGCTAGGAATGCTGGGATCTACTTTTAAAAAACTAGAAGCCTTTGGAGAGCCAGCCAGGCAGGAAGGAATGGCAGCCCCAGTGAGCGTGAAGAGAGCACAGGGAGGTGGGCTGTGAAGCACAGCCAGCTCTTGGGCTCACCCACCTTGGAGACCCTCCAAGAGCCTGCAGCCCAGCCTCAACTCTCAGTCCCTAACATTGGGTTGCAGTGGTTGGGGGTTCCTAGTCCCCCAGCCACATGCCAGCATCAAATGCCTATTCTCTGGAAAAAGAGAAAGCACCATCCTAGGCTGCTGGTTTAGAAAGATTTTTCACACAGCATCTGGCCCTCCATCCAGAATAACCAGATACTGAATGAAAAATAACCAAGAGCTCAAGTATACAAGACAAATGTGATAGAGAGATAGCCGTGGGGATCCAGATAACGCATTAGCAGACACCTCCTTGGAGGAAATCTGTCAGGGCAGGGGTGGGAGGTTGGATGAGCTGGGACCCCTGCCCACAGAGCTAAGGCGTATTGACAGACCCACAGAGCCAGGCTTGGGTATGAGCAGAAAGGAAAGGGGAGTGTAATCCACTGGCTAAAATAAAAGTCTGACAGTCCATAAATAAATGTAAATAAAGGCAGGTGTAAGGGAAGTCTTCCTGTACAGCAGAGAGCCAACTAATAAAACACCCCAAATAATGCAGTTAGAAAATCATCAGGTATTAATGGAGTTTGTATATAATTTCAAAGTATCTCCCCACAAATTGCCTATTAATTACAAAGGGAAAATAATAAGATTAGAGTGGGAAACTTGGCAGGCGCTTGTCTTGCTCCCAGTGTGACCAACCCATGTGACATTCTTCCTGATATGTCAGAGCATCCCTTCTGTGATGAATCTCACTGCGAGGAAACAGTGAGATGTGCTACAGCATACCTATCCTAGACTCACGAATGTCACAGGAAGGATGAATACCGAGGGGCCACCCTGAAAGGGTTCTTTTAGCTACCCGGCTCACTTGCTCGCAAAGAAGGACACGAGAACTCCTTCAGCGTGGTTTTATTCCCTGTAAGATAAACAGAGTGGCTGTCTCGAAAGAGAGAGAGAGCAGCAGCAAGGGGGAGCTGAAGATAAACAGACAGAATGGCTGTCTTGGAAAGGAGAGAGCAGCAGCGGCAGCAAGAGGGGAGCTGCTTATATAGGAATTTAGGGCCTTGGTGAGCAGAATGGTGGCGTTGAGACTTCTGAAAAACAGAAACTGATGCAGACAATAGGGACTTTTGCTACACTCGGGTGCAGCTGCTATGAGTGATAAGGAGCCACTGCGCCCGGAGACAGTTCAAGGCTGTGTTAAAGGAAACTTAATATTCCTTCAAGGTTGTGTATTAAAGGGAATCTAACATTCCTGCATTTTGTTTTATTTCTTATGCAAGGTGTAGGGAAGGGGGGCGAAGTGTTGGATCATCTGACTGCTTCGTGCGTGAAGAGGGGCGAAGCGGGGTGCAGGGGATAGGGTTGAAGTATTGGCTTATTTGGCTGCTTTGTGTGGGAAGAGGGGCGAAGTACTGCTCATGGCTTGGGCTTCTGTCAGCACTGCGTTGTCTGCTGGCAGGATCTTTCTTCCGTTGGAACGGCAGTGGTACTCCTGCATAATTAACTGATTGTTTGGTTAGTGATTTTTGAAATTTGAGTTTGAATGAGGTTTTTTAGAAGATTAATTAGGCAGGGAGTGAAGAGTAGGAGAAGGCAGAAAATGATGAGAGGCATAAGGAGAGGAAATAGGATGACTCTCGGAGTTGGTTTAAGCCTATGGTTTCTGTCTCATTTTCTTTTCTACAGATACTTTAGCTGCTGCTAGGGAAAGGGGGCGACGACCGCTCTGGCTGCTTCATGCTGAGAGGGGGCGTAGTAAGGGGTGCAGCTAGATCTCTATCAATGGTTGGTCAGGAGGGCATCGGAAGAAGGGAGTTTTCTTGGGTTCTATTACTATCACTATTTGCAGTTTCATGGCTTCTAGGTGAGATAGAATAAATCATAGGTTAAGTAGTAACATTTGGAGTTGGATTTTCCATTCTGGAAGAACAGACTTGACAAGGAGATTGACGAATGCATGGCTGAATATGAGGATTAGAAATAGTAAAACTCTAATTGAGAATCATAGCTAGATATCTTGGGGAACCTAGAATTCTGGGTTTAGTCCATGTCCCAATGACTAGTATTAGGACTCAGTATAGATAAGGCTGCATTATTGAAACAATACTTTTCTCTAAAATCACCCTCATTTTTATTAGAAGTAACCAGATTAAGAAAATAATTAACACTTGGCTTGATTATTTGCATAAGTGCAGCAAGAAGAGCAATTGATTACATAGGCTCTTTTAAATGTGCTTTGCTGGAACTTTTTATAAGGAACTTCAGATTGGACTTTTAAAGGCCTCTTGAGGCTAGAAAGCCAAGCCAGACTTGCCATCAGGTTTTTCCTGCAGTACCTATAGATTTGGGTGAATTCCTCTCTTCTTGAGGTCCCCAAGACATTCTGAGGTTCCTGCACCTGCCAGGAAGTGACCTTCTTTACTCACCTGGTAAGGCTGCTGGGAATCCTGTAAGCAAGGTACCAGGCCAGTTCTTCCAAGGGACTTTGTTGGCTTTATAAAGTCAACCTCAGTTCCTTAAAGCTGTCTGTTCATATGTGAGTTTATGCACGTGTCTTTCAGGAATAACATTCCAGTCAAAGCTTTGGTAATATAAACTAGTGTTTTTAATCGGTCTTCTTACAAGGAAAGCAGATTCTTATTGAACTTATGCAAATAAATATACTGCTATGAAATATAAAAGTAGTCACTGAGAGTTGTTAAATTCTGGAGGGATCAGGTAGAGAGAAAGATAAATGTTTCAATTCTGCTTACAAAGGTATTGTCATTTATTAAACTTGTCAGCTTAAGAGAAAAAGCTTAAAACACTTTATCAGTAACATTTGATCTTCTTTAGTTTACTTAATCCTATGTAATACATATTTTGTTGAAGTCTAGTTCTTTACTAGTTTAGGAGTAATAAAACAGTGACTATAAATGACAAAAGATTTACAAATGACAATGCTTAAAGATTTGCTGAGAGATTACTATAAGACAGTTGACATAAGGAAATTTGGATATTTCTGTAACATAAAACATTTAGTAACAAAGTTTAGCATATTCTCTTTGACAGTGCTTTCCAGGTAATTAAGCAGGTGATTATATATTAAATAAAGAAGCTAATTTAGCCAAATACTTTCTCTAATGTGAAAAAATTCCTCTGACATGTTCCAGGGGCCCTCTGGAAAGTATCAGAGTTAATTAGAGGTAAAAGTACTTTTTTGAATTTGATTTTGGGAAGTTGTCAGAAGAAAGTTTTTAAGGCATTTGCCTAAATAGAATTATAGGTTATTAATACTTATTATTTAACTAGAATGACAATAAAAAGGCTTAAATGCAAATACAGGTTACTCAGTTGTTAACAACACTTAGCTTACAGTCCTTTTAATATGAAGATTTCATTTTCTTAAATACTGAACTCATTGAGACTTTAAGCATGAGAAACTGCTTTGATAAAAACAATTAGAAAGTTCTTTGCAATTTTTCAACATTAAGAGCAGGCTAACAGTTTAAGAAAACTTT
>JAVSCE010002309.1:0-113138 GCA_032199065.1 Smutsia gigantea | reverse complement strand
TTGAGAGTTTTAATCAGGAATGGATGCTGAATTTTGTCAAATGCTTTTTCAGCATCTATGGAGATGATCATGTGGTTTTGTTCTTCTTTTTGTTGATGTGGTGGATGATGTTGATGGATTTTCGAATGTTGTACCATCCTTGCATCCTGGGATGAATCCCACTTGATCATGGTGTATGATCCTCTTGATGTATTTTTGAATTCGGTTTGCTAATATTTTGTTGAGTATTTTTGCATCTACGTTCATCAGGATATTGGTCTGTAATTTTCTTTTTTGGTGAGGTCTTTGCCCGGTTTTGGTATTAGAGTGATGCTGGCTTCATAGAATGAGTTTGGAAGTATTCCCTCCTCTTCTATTTTTTGGAAAACTTTAAGGAGAATCGGTGTTATTTCTTCTCTATATGTCTGGTAGAATTCAGAGGTGAATCCATCAGGCCCAGGGGTTTTGTTCTTGGGTAGTTTTTTGATTACCAATTCGATTTCGTCACTGGTGATTGGTCTGTTTAGTTTTTCTGTTTCTTGCTTGGTCAGTCTTGGAAGGTTGTATTTTTCTAAGAAGTTGTCCATTTCTTCTATGTTTTCCAGCTTGTTAGCATATAGATTCTCATAATATTCTCTTATGACTCTTTGTATTTCTGTGGGGTCCGTCGTGATTTTTCCTTTCTCATTTCTGATTGTGTTTATGTGTGTAGATTCTCTTTTTCTCTTAATGAGTCTGGCTAGGGGTTTATCTATTTTGTTTATTTTTTCAAAGAACCAGCTCTTGGTTTATTGATTTTTTCTATTGTTTTATTCTTCTCAATTTTATTTATTTCTTCTCTAATCTTTATTATGTCCCTCCTTCTGGTGACTTTGGGCCTCATTTGTTCTTCTTTTCCAATTTCAGTAATTGTGTCTTTAGACTATTCATTTGGGAATGTTCTTCCTTCTTTAAATAGGCCTGGATTGCAATATACTTTCCTCTTAGAACTGCCTTTGCTGCATCCCACAGAAATTGTGGCTTTGTGTTGTTGTTGTCATTAGTCTCCATATATTCTTTGATTTCTGTTTTGATTTGGTCGTTAACCCATTGATTAATTAGGAGAGTGTTGTTAAGTCTCCATGTATTTGTGAGCCTTTTTGATTTCTTTCTAAAATTTATTTCTAGTTTTATACCTTGGTGATCTGAGAAGTTGGTTGGTAGGATTTCAATATTTTTGAAATTACTGAGGTTCTTTTTGTGGCCTAGTATGTGGTCTATTCTGGAAAATGTTCCATGTGCACTTGAGAAGAATGTGTATCCTGTTGCTTTTGGGTGTAGAGTTCTGTAGATGTCTGTTAGGTCCATCTGTTCTAGTGTGTTGTTCAGTGCCTCTGTGTCTTTACTTATTTTCTGTCTGGTTGATCTGTCCTCTGGAGTGAGTGGTGTGTTGAAGTCTCCTAAGATGAATGCATTGCTGTCTATTTCCTCCTTTAATTCTGTTAGTATTTGTCTCACATATGCTGGCGCTCCTGTGTTGGGTGCATATATATTTATAATGGTTATATCTTCTTGTTGGACTGACCCCTTTATCATTATGTAATGTCCTTCTTTATCTTTTGCTACTTTCTTCGTTTTGAAGTCTATTTTGTCTGATACAAGTACTGCAACACCTGCTTTTTTCTCTTTGTTGTTTGCATGAAATATCTTTTTCCATCCCTTCACTTTTAGTCTGTGTATATCTTTGGATTTGAGGTGAGTTTCTTGTAGGCAGCATATAGATGGGTCTTGCTTTTTTATCCATTCTGTTACTCTGTGTCTTTTGATTGGTGCATTCAGTCCATTTACATTTAGGGTGATTATTGATAGGTATGTACTTATTGCCATTGCTGGCTTTAGATTCGTGGTTACCAAAGGCTCAAGGGTTGCTTCTTTACTATCTAACAATCTAACTTAACTTTCTTGTTAAGTTATTATAAACACCATCTGATGTTTCTTTATTTCTCTCCCTTCTTATTCCTCCTCCTCCATTCTTTCTATAATAGGTGTTTTATTCTTTTCCTTTAGTTAGTATTTGCATGGTCTGCTTTCTTTGCTATGATTTTTTTTCCTCTGGTGACGTCTTTTTAGCCTTAGGTGTGCTTCCATCTAGAGCAGTCCATTTAAGATATCCTGTAGTGGTGGTTTATGAGAGCCAAACTCTCTTAACTTTCGTTTATCTGGAAATTGTTTAATCCCTCCATCATATTTAAATGATAATCGTGCTGGATACAATATTCTTGGTTCGAGGCCCTTCTGTTTCATTACGTTAAATATATCATGCCATTCTCTTCTGGCCTGTAAGGTTTCTGTTTAGAAGTCTGATGATAGTCTGATGGGTTTTCCTTTGTAGGTGATCTTTTTTCTCTCTCTAGCTGCCTTTAATACCCTGTCTTTATCTTTGATCTTTGCCATCTTAATTATTATGTGTCTTGGTGTTGTCTTCCTTGGGTCCCTTGTGTTGGGAGATCTATGAGCTTCGGTGGACTGCGAGACTACTTCCTTCCCCAGCGAGGGAAAGTTTTCAGCAATTATTTCTTCAAAGACACTTTCTATCCCTTTTTCTCTCTCTTCTTCCTCTGGTACTCCTATAATGCGAATATTGTTCCGTTTGGATTGGTCACACAGTTCTCTTAATATTCTTTCATTCCTAGAAATCCTTTTATCTCTCTCTGCCTCAGCTGCTCTGTACTCCTGTTCTCTGTTTTCTATTCCATTAACAGTCTCTTGCATCTCATCCATTCTGCTGTTAAGCCCGTCGATCGCTTGTCTGATTTCTGTATTGTCTTTCCTCAGTTCCCTCACTTCCTCCCTCAGCTCTTGCACATTTCTCTGTAGGTCCATCAGCATGGTTATGACTTTTATTCTGAATTCTTTTTCAGGGAGGCTGTGCATTTCCATCCCTTCAGACTCCCTCTCTGGGGTTGTCTGGTTGATTTTGGTCTGAACCATATTCCTCTGTCTTTTCATGGCTATATAATTGGTCACTGATAGTTGCCACGTATGTCAGCTGGGCTCTTTAAGACTTTAAAAAAGAAGAAGAAAAAAAAGAAAAAAAAAGAAGAAAAAAGAAAGAAAAGAAAAAACAAAAACAAAACAAAACAAAAAAAACAAAAAAATGCCCACCGGACGTAGATTCTGTGGGAATGCTCTAGGTGGCGCTATTGCCCCACTATTCCACAGCTGTGACTGTGCCGCTCTGCAGGGCCCTTTATCGCTCTGGCAGGGGTGGGAACGAATAGGAGGCTGTTGATCTCAGTGAGAAGTGTTAAGTATGGCTACGCTTCCTCAGTCGCCAGCTAAGGCGTCTGAAACTCCCCAGGACTCCCAGCCTGCTGGGCTGAGTGTGCTGGGGCGATCCGGCTCCTCCGCTGGGCTCCTGTCTCTTTAAGACCGCTGAAGAAAGTGCGCACTTTTTTTTTTTTCCTTCCCGGGAGCCGGCTGCAAGCACCCTGGCGCGTTCCCCGCTCAGATCCTGCCCCTCTGTCTCTCCAATCTCCGCTGCACTGCGCGATGTGGGTCAGCGCTCCCCGCGCAGATCCCCGGGGCTGGCTACTTCGCGGGGTGCACTTCCACTTCCTCCCGGCTCTGAATCCTCTCCTCCCGCCGGTGCGCTGGGGTGGGGGAGGGCTCGGGTCCCGCCGGGTCGCGGCTCCGTATCTTACCCGCCTCTTGGGGTGCCGAGTCCTCTCGGGTGTAGCTGCACGCTGTGCGCTTTCCTGTGTATTCTCGTCTCTCTTTTAGGAATAGATGTGTTTTCTGTGTTTTCGTAGATAAATATAGTGTTGGGAGGAGATTTCTGCCGCCCTGCTCACACCGCCATCTTCCCGGAAGTCCCCTCCAGTACTTTTCTTTGAGCCATCACCATTGGCACCTCAAAAATGAGGAAATGGAGGATCAGAGACATTTTGACCCCACTCTGGGCTTTCCCAGGGAGGATTGGGTCCTGACAGACTGGGAATTTTTTTCTCCACTAGCTCATTACATGTGTACAAACTCCCTGGTGAGGTGGGGGTGATACCCTACTTCACAGGCGCAGGGATCGAGGGGAACACTGTGTCCACGGAGCTGGGATGGACAACTTCAAATGTCAGGGCCCCCCACCCCAGGGACTTTGACACTTCCCCTCCAGGGTTTCCCTGTGGAGCTAAGGGGAGGACAGGCCATACAAGAGTCCCTTAGCCTAGCGGGTCTCAGTCTCCTCCCCGGAGAAGGGTGATGGTGGTTTCTGCCCCACGGGGTGGTGGTGAGTATCCAGTGAGGGGTCCATAAGCCCCAGCACTGAGCCTGGCACAGTTGGTCCTCCCTTTGTGTTTGCTGTTCCCAGATTTCTTTGTTTTTAAGATAGACTTTTTAGCATCTCTGAAATCAGAGATTGCCCCAATTTTAGCAGACAGCGAGGCCTTAGAATCAGGGAGATTCGTCACCATTGATAGGATCGTCATTTTTGCCTTTACCCAAGACCACACAGGTTCTTGATGATGGAGCCAGGGTTTCCCTTAGTTCTGCTAACTCTGTGTGTGCTCATTCATTCATTGCCATAGTTCCTGAGCACCTGTGGTGTGTCAGGCACTATTCTGGGCTCGGGGGTCTGGGGGAGAGGGCAGCAGCCACATAATCACAAAAGCAGGTGATGATTATTTCAAACTGAGGTGGTGTTATGACAGATGGTACACTGTTCTCTGAGGTGCTTGATGGAAGCTGGAGTCAGTGGAGGGTGGCTAGGAGCTCCCTAGTGAGGAGTAGGCTGCTGGACCCCAGGCCACGAGCACAACCTTGTCGGGGGAAAGGGGTGGGCACCTGGGGGAACAGAGAGAGGGTGGCTGGAGCAGGGAGAGCGAGCCAGCTCACGTGGGGCAGGCCAGCAGGGCCCTCTCCTCTGGGGCTTTGAAGACCATGTGCAGGAACCAGGGTGGGGCCAGGCCAAGTCACCTCCAGGGTGATGCAGCCCATCTTCCTTGATTTACAGATAGGAAAGCTGAGGCCTGCCAGGGGAAGGGGATTTTTCCAGGGGTCCCACAGCTGGGATGGGTATCTCACTGCAGGGAAGATCAGGGAAGCCTCCAGTACATTGCTAAGCCACTGAGTTGGGAGTTGTGGGTGAACGAGAGCCCAGATGGCACCAAACCACACTTAATTTAAACTGAACTACAGAGAGGAACACAGTGAGGTGGCCCTGGGGTCCGGGTGACGCCCAGCACTTGGGATAGGTTCATAGTTCTGGAAATCCAGCCAAAGGTCTCCCTAGCAGTGGTAATCGTAGCGGTGCCCAAGCATCAAGCACACACTCTGCCAGAGGTCCCGTTTTACAGAAAAAGAAACTGAGGCACAGAGCAGTTAAGTCCCTTGACCAGGGTGGTGTGACAAGTCATGGTGTAGCCAGGGCCCTCCTGTGTCCTCAGCGCACACAGTTCATAATCTGGAAACTGGCTACTTGGATACTTGGGTTGCACCCCTGTCTCCTATCCCCTCTGTGTTCTTGTGTCCCCACTGAATTCCCAGTGTCCCCAACCCACTCTGACCTGTGCGCCTCCTGCCTTGCACAGTCTCGGAGGAGCAGTGCCTGTACCAGATCTACATTGATGAGCTGTACGGAGGACTCCAGAGACCCAGTGAGGACGAGAAGAAGAAGTGAGTTGGGGTGTAGGGCATGGAGGGGTTGGGGGAGGCAGGAAGACTGGGAGCCCCACTAGGGCGCAGCTTCATCGAACCTGTGCCAGCCTCATTGGTCTGTCCCCGAGCTAGGCCAGTGTTCAGCACACAGTAGGTATCTACTTACTAAATGTTTAGAGGAGGAAGCAGCTGCTAGAGGGGAAGTGTCTGCTGAAAAACTTCTACATTGTGTTTCAGCTTGGGGAACGGTAGGAGGTGCTGTTAGGAGAGCAGCCCTGTGGTGTGACAGGCCTGGGTTTGAGCCCTGCCTGTGAAGGCCTCCCTCTCAGCCTTGGTAGCGCCCTCTGTAGATGGGGCTACCAGGGGTCCCCTCTGCCTGGAGTTCCCAGGATGCAGGAGGTAGAGCTCGTCCTGTGCCAGACTGCTTACAGTCAGCGGTGGCAGAAGAGGGCCTTCTCTAGGCAGCGCCCCTTGAGGAGTGCCTGGGGATGTTTGGGGCCTTACCGCACCAGGGAGCTCCCTAGCCCTAGCCACCATCTCAGAAGAGCGTCAGTCAGGCAGCCTCGCTTCTCTATTCTCCACCCCAGAAGCTGTGCTTGGTGCCCCTCTGCCTTCACACATGCTGTTCCCTATGCCTGGGATGGCCGTCCCACTCCTCCAGGGCTATCATGCTGGACACTGTGCTCCTTCCCTCCTGCTGCTGAGGCTTCCCTCTGTGACCCTACACACTTGATGCTCTCCTCCATCCGAAGAGTTTCAAGGCCTTGACCAGATCTTCTTGATGACTCTGATCCTTACCCAGAACCTGCCTTTCAGGATGAGACTAGCATTGGGAAGACCTCTGGGAATACTGACTAAATTAATTCAGCAGCAGACAAGCATTAGGCCCCTGCTCTGTGCTGGGAAAAGCGGACCCATGATAACTCTGGGCCCTGCCCTGCACTACCCAGCGTCTAATATGGGGAGACAGACATGTGCCTGGACAATAATGACCTGATGTGGGTGGGGCAGGAGCTCAGGATGGTGCTTGAGCCTGCCTGGGGAACGACTTCCTGAAGGCTGGACATTGGAGCCGGGCGGGAGGAAGAGGGAGGAGCAGCTGGGAAGTGGGTGTGAGGCTGGTGTGTTGGGGAGGTCACTGCAGGCCCTCAACACTTGGCCCTGGGCTGTGGCCTGCCTGTAGTCCTCCTCTCCCTGGGCATTGCCCTGACTCATGGGCTCCCTGTGCCAGGCTGGCGGAGAAGAAGGCTTCCATTGGCTACACGTATGAAGACAGCACGGTGGCTGAGGTAGAAAAGGTGGCAGAGAAGCCGGAGGAGGAGGAGTCACCGGCTGAGGAGGAGAGCAACTCGGATGAAGATGAGGTCATCCCCGACATCGGTGGGGTCCCCTCTCTGCCCTCCCCCACCCCGCAGTCCCTGGGCATCGTTTTCGTGTCTCGTCCCTCACCCTCTGTGGGGCACCCTGTGCTTACAAGCCCCGTCTCTCCTGCCCCTTGCTCTGGGGTACTCCAGCCTCCTGCCGTCCTCCCTGTCTCACTCATGTGCTTCTCTTTGCCCAGCCTCTGTATCTCTCTCTCATTTCCAGGACACTCTTTGCCCAGCCTCTGTATCTCTCTCTCATTTCCAGGACACTGCTTTTATGATACTGTCCCCCCCCCCACCCCCCCCGGGTTCTGGCTTCGTTCTCTTCTAGTTGGGACAGCCTCTCTGTCTCCCTCCCCTTCTTTCTCTTTCTCTCTTCTCCGGCAAACAAGGGTCCGGCTATAGAACCATCCCTCATCCCCTGCCCTGCTGTTCACTCTACCATCTAAATATCCACTGATCAGCAAGCCTCCCCTCCTCGCCCCCCACACCACCGCCCTCAGCCAGGCCCTCCTTACTCATATGTATGGAAATTGTCTGTCCTCCTTTGCTTACTTATCATGCATGTAGCTCCTAAGCACCCTTGCCCCACACCCTTGCCTCTCACCACCTAGATCTTTACCCTCTGTCCATCCCCCATTCGCCACCCCTCATATTCAGCATGCTCTCCACACCCATTGCGCTTGCATCCCGCTGCTTGCTCATTTGGGCTCTCATCTGTCACCTTCCTGGCCCCCGACCAGGAAGCCTCTGTCGGAGCCCTGTGCCAGCCCGGGGATGCTGAGATGAGCTGACTCTTTCCCTCCCTGCAGACGCCTGCAGTCTGGTGGGCACCTACCCCCACCTCCGGGGCACTGCCCCTTCCCCCTCTCACATGGCTTTGGCCCCTGACAGCCTTTCTCTTGGTGCAGACGTGGAGGTGGACGTGGACGAGCTGAACCAGGAGCAGGTGGCAGATCTCAACAAACAGGCCACGACCTATGGCATGGCTGACGGCGACTTTGTCAGGTGAGACCTGCTGGCTGATTCTCTTACCTCTGCCAACTGCTTCCCTGTCCCCAGGCACTTGTGTGCCTGGCCTGGCAGGCTCATGAGCTTGTGGGGTGGGTACTTGTGACCCGGCTACAGCTGTGCAGAAGCTGAGGCTGCACCCAACTGTGGGGCCTGTGGTGATCCGACCCCCTGAAGCTCCTGTGGTTCCTGGGCCTGGTGGACAGGGCCCTCTAGTGGACTGGTGTTCCCAGGATCATTCACTGGCAATTGCTGGTTGAGTCTCTGCCCTGGGGCACACCTCGTGCCGATCACATAGCAGGGTCCCAACTAACAGGGCATTGAGTTAGAATTGGAGTAATCCCAAATCTGCACACGGCACCCTCTGCTCAGAACGCTTCATGATTCCCATCTCTCTCAGCAGCAGCCAGCATCCCCACTGTGGCCACAAGGTCTTACCTGCCTTGTCCTATGCCCCACCACCCACACATTCCACCTGCCCAGCCTCCATGGCCTCCTTACTCTTCAGGTGCCTGAGGCCCCATCCGATCTCCAGGCCCTTCTGTGTGCTGGTGGCTGTGCTGGTGTCTGCACGACTTGCTGCCTGTGGTTTCTCCTCGTGGCACCTTCTTTGTGTGTCTTCCCTGACCTTCCTGTTGAAAGCTGCAGCAGCCTGTACCTTGCGCTTCCTTTCCCCTAATACGGCTTATTTTTCCATCAAGGTTCCCACCATCTGACATAGCTCATGTTACATGACATGTCCTTGGTCCTTGTCTGTCTTTTCCCCAGAACGTAAGCCTTCAAGGGTGAGGATTTTTGTTTGTGTTCAATGCTGAATCCCTAATACCTAAGATAGCACTTGACACATGGTATGTGCTCAGTAGTAGTGCCGAATGAATGAGAGACCCCAGATAGCATGGGGTTCCTCTCCTCCTGTGACAATTGCCTGTGGCCATCGCCTCCCCCTTGTGACTTTCATTCTCCTCTACAGGATGCTCCGGAAAGACAAGGAGGAGGCAGAGGCCATCAAACATGCCAAGGCCCTTGAGGAGGAGAAGGCCATGTACTCGGTGAGGGCTGGGCTGGGGCAGGGGGCGCTGGGAGTATGCCTCAGGAGAGCACACTCCTCACCAGCCTGGTACCCACCCTACTCCAGGGCCGTCGCTCCCGGCGCCAGCGAAGGGAGTTCCGGGAGAAGCGGCTAAGGGGCCGCAAGATAAGCCCACCCAGGTAGGTGGACTCTCCCTTGCTGCTGCCCTGCCAGCATCAGTGTTTCAGGGCTCAAGGGCGCAGGAAGACTCCTGGGAGGTAGGCTTGCAGCTTTTGGAGGGAGTCTTCCTAGTGGGGCAGTGGATGGGGAAAGTTTAGGGGTTGGAATGGCCTTGAGGGGCATGTGGCATACTGCCCTGCCAGCTACTCCCCTCAGCCTGCTGGACCTGAAGGAGCCAGGCCTCCTGGGAGCCAGTGGGGAGGTGGCCTGGGGTGGCTGAAGAGTTGAGGGCGGAGTCGAGGGGCCCTGGACTCCCACCTGGTTCTGCGGCTTGGCTGCTTCCTCACTGTCAGAGTTGGGGCAGGTGCCTGCCTCTCTGGAGCTTCAGCTTTCTCCTTTGGAAAAGGGGCATGTCCCCTCAGGACAAGGGCCTGCATCAGTGCCCACACCGAGGCCTTGGGCGGTGCGGAGAGCCCAGCCTGGGTTGACGGCTGTCGGGAAGTTGGGGCTCCTATGGCCAGGATCCTCACTGAACTTAAACCACCTGATGATGTAACTGGCCTCTTGCTAGGCTACCGCTTCCACATCTTTAGGCAATAAGCTATTGTGCTATATAGAGAGCTCGGCCCAGTGCTCTGGGTGGAGGCAGAGACGCTAGTGCTCGACCTACGGCCGGGAGAACAAGCCGGGTAATAAACCCTTTCACCTCAGAGAGCGTTTTGCTGTCAATTTCTTTGGTCACGTTGAATCTATAGCAAACTTGCCCGGGGCTGAAACCCACTGGCAAGACAACGGCCTTGAGGGGAGCCTGCCTCAGCCTCAGACCTGGCAACCCCCATTCAAGCCCATGCCTCTTTCTGCCGTGTCTCTGTTCAGGGAGAGTAATCGAAGGTTGCTGTGAGGCTTACATGACCTGTGTGGGTTCAGGGTTTGGCTTTGGGTCTGGAAAATGGTCATTGAAGAGTTGTGCTGATCGTTGGTGTTGTCACGATCACTGTGGAGGTGCAGGACAGGCTAGTGAGTGAAAGCATGGGCTCAGGGACACACAGCCTGGGTTGGAATCCCGGCTCCTTCATTTGAGATCTGTGTAACCCTGAGCAGGTGACTTCACCTCTCTGGGCCTCAGTTTCCTCAGCTGGGAAGTATGAATACTCACAGTACCCCCCCTGTCAGAGAGTTGTTCCCAAGAGCACTGAGTTCAGTGTAGAGTGCCAATGCCCAGCACAGAATAGCCATCTAAGATGTGTTAGCACTTCTGGCTTTAACCATCATCACCTGTAAGCCAGGACCCAGTTAGCAGAACCAGGGACTTGGAGTGGGAAAAGGGATGCCTCCAGTCTGGCGTTTGGACGCCAAGTGGGACTGAGGCTGCTTGTTGCTGAGATCAGGGTGGTTCTGGGACCTTCTGGGGTGAGGCTGAGGTTCAGGCTTTGGACAGATCTGAGTCGGGATCTGCAGAAGGATCAAGGCAGGGCCCATAGCTTGACTGGAATCCCCCTCCTCACTGTGCCTGGTGCCTGGCCTTGGGCACCTGGGTTGGGGGCCTGAGCACAGTTCCATGTTCACTCATACCCTAAGTCCCCTCATGTCACACTCTAGTCTTTCTTTTTTTTTAATTGAAGTATCGTTGATATATAACCTTATTTTGGTTTCAAGTGTACGACACAGTGGTTCAGCAATTACACACATTATTAAATCCTCACCCCAACTAGTGTGGTTACTCTCTTGTCAGCATAGGAAGATGTTATAGAACCTTTGGCTATATTCTCAATGCTGTACTTCCATCTCTGTGGTCAACTTACAGTATTGAGATTGTTTGCCCCTTTATCCCCTCACCCTCCCCAACTCCTCCCCGATGGCAACCACTCACACCCCGTTCTCCTCTCCACAGCTATGCCCGTCGAGACAGCCCCACCTATGACCCCTATAAGCGGTGAGTTCCCAGGGGCCTGGGAGCTGCAGCCAGCAAACCACCTGTGGAGGGGCAGGGGTGGTGAGGATGGGTGGGGGGCATCTCCACCGTGTTGACCGCCCTGAGATCACAGACTGAGTGACATGTTTAGGGGGTCTTAGCACCTGGTGTCAGCTCTGGGTCCAAATCATTTTTCTGTTTTCTAGAATGTTAGGCTGAATTCCCAATTTTTTTTCTTTGAATCTGAACCTTTAAAATTTTTTAAATTTAAACATAATGTTGTCTTGTGTTAGAAATGACCAAACATGGCAGGGAGGCATGACTAAGAAATCAAAAGTCTTTTTATCTTTCATGTGAAATCCCAGAAATAACCAGTGGGAATAACAGGCATGGAAGTTCTGGCCACGCGCACAGTATCTCCTGGATGTGGAGTGGTTGGGACCGGGGTTTTGCAGGCAGACACCTCTCAGCTGACCCCAGTTCCCTCTTCAGGATGGGATGGGGGGGACCTGCCTTTGGGGACTCTTGGGAGGACAAGCGCGATGAGGCCCATGTACACCTTGCGTGAGGTCTGACACAGCTGAGTGCTCAGTACTTGGGCACAGTCAGGGATATCGTACTTTAAATTACATGAAACTGGACCACACTTCACATGTTAGTCCCTCTGATTTGACATACATAGCAAGGAGCTCTTTCTACATTTTAAAGTATAGATCTGTGTATCACTTTTAGCAAGCAGCCACATAAAATCAGTTTCTTGTCTTTCTCTCTTGGTTATTTTGAAAAGGCTCTGTGGTTGTGAATCAAATCCTTGTACAGTAGGGTGTCTTTCTGGCCATTGACTGGGTGTCTGGTGTTGCTTGGGCCATACGGTTCTGTTGTTCTGGTGTGTGTTTCGTTGGTTGGCGGGCAGGCTCCAGGAGTCTGGTGTTTGAGCCCCTCCTCCCTGCTCTGCAGGTCACCCTCCGAATCCAGCTCCGAGTCCCGCTCCCGCTCCCGCTCCCCAACCCCAGGCCATGAGGAGAAGATCACATTCATCACCAGCTTTGGGGGCAGCGATGAGGAGGCGGCTGCTGCTGCGGCTGCCGCAGCCGCATCAGGGGCCGCCACAGGGAAGCCCCCCGCAGCCCCCCAGCCTGGCGGCCCCGCACCGGGACGCAATACCAGCGCCCGGTCGGTAACGCTCACGCTGCCCGCCCTATGCCCCAGCCCCTGTGGGGGGGGGGCAGGGCAGTGGGGGGCCAAGGCCCAGGCCCATGCTGACCGGCCTCCGCCCCACCTGCAGCCGCCGCTCCTCCTCCTCCTCCTCCTCCTCTTCCGCCTCGAGGACCTCCAGCTCCCGCTCCAGCTCCCGTTCCAGCTCCCGCTCCCGCCGCGGTGGGGGCTACTACCGCTCTGGCCGCCATGTCCGCTCGCGCTCCCGGTCCTGGTCCCGTTCCCGGTCCCGCTCCCGCCGCTATTCACGGTCCCGCAGCGGCAGCCGCAGCCGGCGACACTCAGGTGGGGGCTCCAGAGACGGTCGCCGCTACTCCCGCTCGCCTGCTCGGCGCGGTGGCTACGGACCACGGCGCAGAAGCAGGTGTGTATAGAGTGGGACCTCTGATGGCATGGGCCCCGTGTCAGCTCAGGGAGGCAAGGCAGAGGCACCTGGCTTGCAGGGAGCTGTGCCAGCTCTGTGCAGGAGTTCCAAGTGTGGTGACATGGGGTGGGTACAGCTGCCCTCTCAGAGATGCAGTAGGGACAGGACGCTGAGCTGCTCTTCTCCCAGGGAGTTCCCAGGCCCCATTGGCGAGGTGCATAGACACTCCACGGTGTCCTGTGGTTTGCAGTTAGGACCCGACCTTCAGGTCTGGTGCACTGTGGGAAGGCATGCCCATGTGCATGCAAGTGGGTGGGGAGGGGGCTGGCAAAGTCAAGGCAGCCCTTTGCAGAGGATGTGGGGCTTGAGGCCAGTGCCTCAGCTGGGTAACATAGTGTGTAGGGACCAAAATCCCTCTGGTCCTCTTCCCCCTGAGGTTCAGAGCTACCTGTGGAAAAACAGTGTAACCCAGTGGATGAAAACTTGGTTGGCAGAGCCACCTCCTGGGTATAAATTCTGGCCCTGCTAGTGAGCTTTTGGGGCCTTGTGTTTTGTCTGGAAGACAGAGGTGGTGTCTCCTTGGCTGGCAGTTGTGTGAGTGCTCAGTACACAGCCTGGCACTTGGTAAGTGCTGCTAGCTGTCATTAGTATTGTTACCTGTGTTACCGCTGCTTGGATCTCAGCAGCGGCTACCTACAGGGTCTGGCAGGTAAAATAGAGGGGCAGGTGGATTCTGGCAAATTGGGAGCAGACATCCCATGCGATGGGCTCAGTGGCCACCCCAGTGTTGCCCAGTGTTCTGATTTCTCAAGAAGTTGAGCATCTGGATTTCTAAAGGATGGTTCTTTTCTCAATATTGCCAGCAGGTCTGAATTTTTTT
This sequence comes from Smutsia gigantea, assembly GCA_032199065.1. Classification (NCBI taxonomy): domain Eukaryota; kingdom Metazoa; phylum Chordata; class Mammalia; order Pholidota; family Manidae; genus Smutsia; species Smutsia gigantea. The sequence continues at coordinate 99,593 of JAVSCE010002309.1, read as the reverse complement.
AAAACCCAGGAGAACCCCAACAGAATCAGTGTGTGTGGCCTAGATTTGGCTTCCAGGTCTTCCCTGTCTCCTGACCCAGGGCAGTAACAGGAGAAAGACAGAGGGAGAAAGGAGGGTCTGGCCACATGGCGCATGCCATGTGGGTGAGCCCTCAGACCTCTGAGCAGAGAGAGGCTGGGCTGTGTCCTGTGGGTCTGCTGCGGGCTGGTGGGGACAGTGGACCGAGGGGTGGTCTCCACTGGTGTTGAGACCCTGGGCCGCCAGCAAGGCGAGGTGGTAAGGGTGTAGGTGAGGTCATTCCTGGGTGCCTGGAGCTGGACACTGTGTCAGGAGGGGCGCTGATCAGGTCCTGCCTTCCTGGGGAAGTGGGTGTCTGGTGGTTGAGAAGTGAAGAGCTGCATTGGGAGCACTTGTATCCAGAGGCTGGTCTCTGTTTAGAAACAGTAAGGCCAGGGAGCAGCTGGGCATTTCTGAGGGAAAGTGATAGGAGGGAGGTGGAGAGTCACCCAGACTGACCATGGGGCCTTGTGGGAGGATGGTAAACTGGGAGCCAGGGGCTTGGCCGGGGCCCTGGAGCCTCACAGCCCGCTGTGCCCCCAGGAGCCGCTCCCGCTCAGGGGACCGGCACCGACGGGGTGGCCGGGGCCCCAGGCACCACAGCAGCAGCCACAGCCGTAGCCGCAGCAGCTGGTCCCTCAGCCCATCCCGCAGCCGTAGCCTGACGCGGAGCTGCAGCCCCAGCCCCAGCCCCAGTTGCAGTCGCAGCCGCAGCCGTAGCGCATCCCACAGCCCCAGCCGCAGCCGCAGCCCAAGTCACTCGCCGTCGCCCCCACGGGAGAAGCTGGCCAGGCCGGCAGCGTCCCCCGCCGTGGGCGAGAAGCTGAAAAAGTGAGCAGCGGCCAGGCTTAGGGAGGAGGATTTTGGCCAGAGGCCCGCTGTCCTTTCCTGGGAGGCCCAAGGGGCCAAGGCCCTTACCTGGGTGGGTGGATCTGAGGGGACCACAGCTGAGAGTGTCACAGTCACACCTGACCACCTGGATGAGGGGATGCGAGGGGGACATGATCCCTCCAGGCATCTGAGGGCCATCATGAGGCTGCTCGGTGGCGTCAAGGTGGCTGCCCTTTCCTCCTCCCAGGACTGAACCTGCTGCTGGTAAAGAGACAGGAGCTGCCAAAGTCAGTAAGAATTTGGAACTCGCCCGTCTAACTCCCGCCAGCAGCAGTGCCCGAGAGCTGGGCCCGGTGGGCCTGCAGGGGGGCCTGGGTGGGCCGGGGGATCCAGCCCTGGGGATTAAGGGGGCCTGGGGGGGCTCTGCCCCTATGAGATCCACATCCCCTCACTGTCCACTGGGGCTCCAAGTGTCTTGGACCCCCTGGACCCTTGTGGTGGGTGTCTGCAGCCTGCCCCTCCTGCCCACATTCCCCCACAAGTCCCAGGCTCTTGGATGAGGTGGGTTGTGGGAGCTCCAGGACACCCACCCCTCTCCCACCTCCTCTCCCCCTTCCCTAGCCCAAGCTGACGCCACAGGAGAAGCTGAAGCTGAGGATGCAGAAGGCACTGAACAGGCAGTGTATGTCCCTGCAGTCTGTCCCCGCCTTCCTAGCTGCTCTTCCCTCCAGCCTGGCCTTGGGGAGGAGTGGGTGGGCACGCTTCCCTGCTGCACCGCGCTAAGGGTCACAGCAGTCTGCCGGGTTCCTCTGGGCTCAGCTTCCACATCAAGCCCCCCTCAGCCACTGTTTTCCTCTGCACAGTCAAGGCGGATAAAAAGGCAGCTCAGGAGAAGATGATCCAGCAGGAGCACGAGCGCCAGGTAAGGGTGGGAGCCGGGGGAAGGCCCGTGCCCCGTGCCCCGTGCCCAACAGACCCTGCCTCACAGCCATCTCTGCCACAGGAGCGCGAAGATGAGCTTCGAGCCATGGCCCGCAAGATCCGCATGAAGTAAGACTCCCCCCTCTGCCTGTGTGTGTGGGGGGGCACAGCCGCCTGCTTCTGGGCTGCCCATGCCCAATGCGGCTCTTAGCTGGAGCCCCGCTCCCTGTCGAGCCCTCCAGCCTGGTGAAAGTCAGAGCCATTGCCTGGCAGGTTCCTCTCTGCATCCCCTTGCTTACTGCAGCCACTGCAGCCTGTGCTGTTCTCCCAGCCTGGCAGGCTCCCTCCCGGACACCCGCCCGGCTCTCTCCCTCGCTTCACTGGGTGGGTGGGGCTCCCCGACCATCCTGTCCAGGGTACCCATTAATCTTCCGCTCCATTCTCCAACCCTGCTCTCTCTTCAGAGCACTAACCCTCCCCTGGCATGCACTGTGTTTTATTTCTTCACTTACTGTTGGTGTCCCCTGAGACATGGGGTCTGGCTGCTGGGTTCCACTGTGTGCTCAGCCCCTGGAACTGAGGTGGTGCTCTGTAAATGTTTGGGTAATGGCTGAACTCCAGCCAGCCACATGGCAGGCTCTGGCCCAGTGCTAGGAGACAGGGCTTCTCTCGTCTCCTGCTTCTCTTCTCATTTCAGTTTCACTGCACAGTTGAGTAGCTCAGAGCCTGGGTCAGACAGATGCGGGGTCCAGGCCCAGCTCTGCTTCACTCCACTGGCCCTGGGGAGGGTGCTGGCCTCCGTGGAGCCTCACTTCATGCTCTGAAGCATGGATTGTCCTTGGTGCCGACCTCACAGGGTAGCTGGGGGATTGGTGCCTGCCAGGCCTCAGCCTCTCCTGCCCATGGTTAGAACTACTGGTGTCCAAAGTGCTTGGTGTTTGGCAGGGAGAACAGTCAGTCAGTGGCTGCGCTGTGTCACCTGTCACTTGTTTCTGGTTCCACCTTCTACTTGCTGTGTTTTTTTGGACAAGCAGCTTAATCTCTCAGAGCCAGAATCCTTCCTCTTCCTCTTCCTCTTCGAGACAGATACAGTAGTGCATCCGCCTCCTCGGGATCCTGCTCTAAGGTTGCTAGCTTGGTGCCTGGCATGTGGGAAAGCTTCGTGTGTGATACCTGCACTGTGACTGTTAGTTGTTGTCATTTATTACACGCCTGTCGTGTGTTGGGCTTCCAAGGATGCCATGTGCTTCCATCAGGAGGTTGAGGAACAGTGCCCAGCTGAGCCCAGGCACTCAGTGGTGTCAGATGTGATTCTGATCCTGTCTCTGCTACCCCACAGCTGTGGTGGGCCTTAGCCTTGTCTGAGCCTCAGTTTGTCATCTAAACGGAGATGGAATAGTTGTTGCTCATCACAGGCTCACTCAGAGGATTCACCGAGATTGGGGCCAGGCGTGGAGAAAGGTGCCCCATAAATGTAGCCCTTGGGGTTACAAATCCGTCATTCTGACAAAGGTCAATGAAGTACTTAACGTGTATGTCCCCGTGCTCTGAGACTACCCCCGGGGTGACAGGAAGTGAGCCAACTCTCCTGTCTGCGTGCGTGTGTGTGTGTGTGTGTGTGTGTGTGTCTTCCAGAGAAGGGCTGACTGGGATTCATACCCTGGCTTTGCCCTGGCCTGTGGCCTCCCTGAGCTGCATGGCCTCATTTCCAAGTGAGGGTGCAGTAGTGCCTGTCCCCCCCTAGTTTGCTCTTCCACTTGGACTAGGATGTTGGAAGCACCTGCCCAGGCAGCAGGCCCTGGGGTTCATTGTTCTTGGGCATGCTCACCCCTCCCCTGGGTTCCTTCCCTTCCCCCTGCAGGGAGCGGGAACGCCGAGAGAAGGAGAGAGAGGAATGGGAGCGGCAGTACAGCCGACAGAGCCGCTCGCCCTCTCCCCGTTACAGTGAGTGTCCCCACGGTCATTTGGGCAGGAGAGCCACCTGGGCTGGAAGCTCCAGGGCATTAAAACAAGGACCTCAAAACCCCGTCACAAAAACCATGGTACATTTTCATACTAGCCTTGTGTCTCCATAAGTAACAAATTAAGACACATACACGATAGGATTGCTTCAGTCACACGGGAATACAGGACTTAGAAACCGTGCTTGTGCCCAGCACTGCTGTGAGGCAGACTGGCTGGAAGTGCTGGAGCAGCCTCAGCCGGGGACAACACAAGAAGTCCAGCCCTGGGGCCTGCTCCTAGACCCTGGCGTTTGCCTTTATACCCACTCTTCTTTCTTTCCAGGTCGAGAATACAGCTCTTCACGAAGGTAAGCAAGCCAGCCCAGCATCCTGGCCAGGAGGTCCCCACCCTGCGTGCCTGATCATGGGGGCTGGCCGGGAACATCCTGCCTCTGCAGCAGAATGCCCCCTCGCCAAAGCCCCAGTGATCCCCAGGCGCAGTGGTGCATGCGTCCACGTGAGCAGTGTGCTCCTGGTTTCCAGCCTAGTGCTCATGGGGCGCCTCCCTTCTCTTTCTCCAGGCGCTCACGGTCCCGGTCACGAAGCCCCCATTACCGACATTAGGCGGATGCCTGGGGGGCAGGGTTGGTTGAGGGCTCAGGCTGTGATGCTGCTGGTTTTATCACCAATGAACGAAATAAAATGACTCGTTATTTAATTCCCTTCACTGGTCTCACTGTCCTGTCTGTGTGGCTGGTGCAGGGCTCCCAAACCCCAGGCCCACCAGCCAGTGGCTGGGGAGGGAGCTTGCTGGGTTCTAGGTCGGGGTCAGTGCTCCCTGGGTGGGAAGGCGCGCCCACATCTCTTAAGCGGCAGCTCCTTCCTTGTTATCAGAACCGCACCTGCTGCAGCTCAGGGAGGGCAGGGGCACTGCGGTGGGAAAGGGCCCTGCACCCAGCATGGAGGATGGGCCAGGACTTTGCCCAGGGGCCCCTGGTGACAGGTCCAGGCTTCTCCCCACCCTCGCCTCGGCCCCTGCCCTGGCCTCGCCCACACCGGGAACCGGGAGCACAGCTTTCTGTGCCAGTCCTGTTGTGCCCCGGGCACTGGGGGCTGGCCTTTCCCCTCACCCCCTCATTCCAAACCGGTCCGTCCAGCTGTCCACCCCAAGGAGGGAAGCCTGCTGCCCCACCTCAGACAGCCCAAGAAGAAAGCCGGAGTCCAGACGTGTGTATAACAAGGCAGGGAGAGTTTACTTGTAGCAGGGGAAGAACAGGAGGTCAACAGGAGCAACAGGGGTTCCAGGGACAGCAGAGAGGACATTCTCGCTGCTAGGCCTCCCCACCCACCTCGGGGTGCTTCTGCCGCAGGTGTTTGTCCAGGGTGGCACGCAGGCCGAAAGGCACACAGCAGTGGGGGCACTCGAAGCGGGTGCAGCCGGGGCCCAGGCCGTGCATGCGGCGGTGGCGGTTGAGCTTGCTGCTCTGGGCACAGGCGTAGGAGCAGAGCTCGCAGGTGTAGGGCCGCTCCCCTGTGTGGGAGCGCCGGTGCACCGTCAGGTTGCTACTGTTGGTGAAGTGCTTCCCGCAGAACTCGCAGCTGCCCCCGGGCCCACGGCTCTTGCCCACTGGCTTTGGCGTCTTCTTGGGGGATGTTTTCTGGCTCTTTGCAGGGTCAGGTCTCTGTTCCTTGGTGGCAGCTCCCCAGCGGTCCCCGCCAGGGCCCACCTGGGCCCCATTGCCAGGAGCCCCAGGTTCCTGGACCCCTGCCGTAGCAGCAGCTCCAGCCCCCTCGCCACCGCGGCATGGGAGGGTACTGGCTGGGGCAGCAGCATGGGCAGCTGGCTCTGGAGGGGCGGTGGCAGAGGCCTGCTCCTGACTGGCAGCAGCCGTGCAGGGGCTCTGAGGCAGCAGCTGCCGGTGGGTCTTCTTATGGCGGTTGAGCTTGCTGCTCTGGGTGCAGGTATAGGGACACTGGTCGCAGGCATAGGGCCGCTCGCCTGTGTGCGAGCGCATGTGCACCTTAAGGTTGCTGAAGGAGCTGAGGGTCTTCCTGCACACGGGGCAGGTAGGGCTCCGCCGGGGCAGGCTGCTCACCTGGGAGCCCTTGGCCTCGGCTTCCAGCCCCACCATTGCCGACATGGCCACAGCCACCTCTGCCAGGCCCAGCAGTGGGGCCTCTGGCGCCTCCGCCTCTGTCTGGTAGATGGACAGCCCGTGGTCCCACTGGGCATGGCGCAGCAGTTTCCAGGCCCCTGTGAACTCTCTGCCGCAGCGGAGGCAGCTCAAGGCCTTTGGGTCCTTACGTTCTACGGAAGAGAGAAGGTCGGGGTGTTAGTGAGATGGGCAAAAAGTCAGCAGTTCCTGTTCACAGCTGCCAGTTGGACACCTGTGGGAAAGGCTCTATTCCAGGGCCTGAGAACACACAGTCATCAGACAGGCAAAACTCCCTGCTCTCAGGTGAGCTGATGTTCAGAAGGGTGGGTGGGTGGGCAGACTAGAAGCATGGAAAACCGTGGATTGGATGATGAGTGCATGAGGATTCTGTCTTTGAAACTCTTCAAGAAAGTTAAAAGAGAGTGAGGGTCAGGAGTACTATTTTAATGGCGGGGCGTCCAGAAGGCCTTACTGAAGAGGCAGCCAAGTCCGGTGTGCTGGGCGCTGTGCTGTATTGTACCTCAGCTCACTCTCACAGCTTTCATTCCAGACTGGAAATAAGCCCTCCACTTTCTGGATGGGAAGAATGAGGCAAAGAGACAGTTCCCCACGGTCACACAGCTTGGAAGGGGTGGAGCTGGGGTTTCAATCCAGAAACCTGGGGAATGAGTAAGACGGAAGTTTCCAAAAGATTGTTTAATTAATAAAAAGCTCTTGATTTCTGAGTGAGTTTCTGTGGCAGGCTCCAAGCTCATGGGTTCCATGCATGGTCTTTTTCTCTGCCTTACAGAAGAGGGGGCCAAAGTCTAGATGGGGAGAAGGCTTAGAAGCCACCTGGAGAGATGTGGGGGAGGTAGTGAGCTAGATCCCCTTCCCTCCACATGGACCCCAAATCGAGCTCTGCGAATTGGCTATTTTCTCTAGATCTTCCGTGGACTGTCAGTAAGGTACTTCCATAACCCACTCTCCTGCTCCCTAGCTGTGTGATCTTGGGCAAGAAACACCCCTCTCAGAGTCTCATTTTCCTCATTTCTTAAGATATGGGAATCCTAGGGGTCCTCTCCCTTTGAGGTTGTGACCTCTAGTGGTGAATAGCTGAGAGTTTTGGTCCATGTAAGCCTTCAGTAAACATGAGCTGAGCCCAAGTGGCTGAGGTGCCTGCATTTCTCCAAGTCCAAGTGCCTTGGAGTGTTTTGTTCCAATGATTCTATCCCAGTCCCTCAACTCGCTCACCAGGCCACCCTCCCTGTTTCAACTCCACATGATTCAGTCACAGCCCCTCCCCTCTCCCCAAAGAGAACCCCCCAGCCCCCGCCCCCCCTCCAGCCCAGCCTTGAATATAATTCCATTTCTCAAAAATCTTAGAAGCAAACGCACTGGGGGCTGGCAATTCGTGGTTTGGATGAGCCCCGCAGCTGACGCTAACCAAAAGCTCACCATGAGTCTAGTACCACGTTAAGGGTATTTTTGATTCCCTCCCAAGAGAAGGTACCAGGTGTCAAGACCTGGCTCAAACCTGGGGCTTCCCAGCAAGCAGGGATGGGAGATTCCATCAGGGAGGGAAGCCAGCAATGCCTTCCCTGGCTCTGAGCAAATACCAAGCACCTCAGTGTGAAGTGATAAAAGAGGTTGGGGGGCAACACCGCCCTCCCAGCTGGCCTCTGCTCCCCCTCCCCCAGGCCGCTGCCCTCCCTGGAGGTCCCCCTACTGCCACACTGGTCCAGCACCTGGCCAGTTATTTCTGGCCAAGGGGAAGGAGAAGTGAAACCAGATTGGGGGTGTGTGTGTGTGGCAAATCCCCAGACCAGTCTTCTGGGGCTGGCCACACCCTGTGGGCGGCCCTCCTTCCTTGCCCAGCCCCCGCTCCCACCTACCCGCCCGCCCCCCCGCCCCCCCCACACCACTAGTCCCAGCCTGGGGACAGGGCAGGCCCTGGCCACGCCTAGGCTGCACCCGATGGGGAGTGAGAAAGGGGAAGTAGTGCTTAGTGCCCTGCCTGTCCAGCTCAGCCCCTTCGCCCACAGGAAGCCAGGCGCTTGCACTTTCGAGGGGGACTGCACGCCCGCTTGACTCACCTGAGCCCTGGCAAGGGCTTGGGCCTCTGAGGAGCTGACAGCCCAGCTTCTTGTGGTCCATGAAAGCAGTGATGGCCTCCAAGGGGAAGGTCTGCAAGCAGCGACCGCAGGTCAACAGATCTGGGTGTTTGTCGGTCCAGGGCTGGCGGTCTGCAGGGAGGAAGCGGGTGGTAAGCGTGGGGTGGGGCCCGGATGGGGGCTGGGGGTTCCGAGGGAGAGGGAAAACTCGAAGGTCAGAAGTGGGGCTGGAGGTCAGGACCAGCGAGGGAAATAAGGCAGGGGCTGGGGTCGGGGCCCAGAGAAAGAGGTCCCACCTGAAAATGAAGGGTGTGGGAGGTGGGGCCCGCGGCAGGGGTAGGCGGCGCTCACCGGGAAGGCTGGGGATCAGTGGCGTCCACAGTGCCCGCTGGCTCCGCGCGCCGAGGGTGTGGAGGGGGCCCCCGGAGGGCACGGGGTCGTTGGAGTGGCAGGGCTCGCCCTCGAACTGCCCCGACGGAGGCATTGCCTTCGGAGAGAGGAGCCCGAGCCCCGGGGCCTGTAGGGGCTGGGCGACCGGCTCGGTCTTCATTTCGATGACGAGGTCCGGCATCTCCAGCTCGTCGTCTGGGTTGGCGGCGGGCGCGGGGTCTACTCGGCGGGGCGTGCAGCCGGCCTTGCGGCGGGACATGAGTCGCGGGCCGGTTGGGCTGGCGGGCAGGCGAGCTGGCGGGCGGAGGACGCGCAGGCCGTGCGCACTGACTGAAGCGCTCAGGTGAGTGACTGCTGAGACCCGCCGCGGACTCTCACACGTGCTGGCCCGGCCCGTGGCTCCACCCACCAGGGCGGGTCCTGACGGAGAGGACAGGGCAGCCCCGCAGGGGTCGGGCGGGCAGCCGAACTCGATCAAGGCTGTGCCCGCTTAGCATCGGAACCTGAGTGACCCCTGAGTTTGCCCGTACTCTGCATAGAAACAGCTATTCCTGCTCCCGTTTTAGGGCTGGTGAAACTGAGGCACGGGGTGCCCCCACACGCCCCCCAAGCGAGAAAATGTTAGGGACCACGCTTCTAACTAGGCGCCTAATAGTAATCTGGACTGTTCCATTAAATGCATTACAATAAAAATTCATTGGGCGAACATTTGTTCAGCGCCTACTGTGCGCCAGCTTCTGTTCTAAATGCTCGGAATACAGCGGTGAACAAAACAGACAATAATCCCTGGCCTCATACGCGTTCGTACAGACTTTCCGCAAGATAACTCTGACAAATATAGAGTACCTTCGGGGTGACAGGTGCCGTGAAGCAAAGAAAAAGCTAGGAAAGGTAATAAAGGGCCAGGGGTGCTGGGGTGGGGGCCTCCGTTTTCTCCTCATGCCTCGAAAGAGTATGCGGGAATTGAGACCTGAGGGAGGCGAGGCACCCAGCCAGCCCCAGTATTCAAGAATAACAAGAAAGGGAGGAGGGCATGGGGATGAGGGGTGGCTGATTTCGGTGAGAAAATGGAGTCAGATCCAAGAGGGGTCTTTTGACCACTTAAAGGTCACTGGTTTTCTGAGACGGAAGCCTAGGAAGGGTTTTGAGCAGAGGAGGGTTATGATCACAAATCTACTCTGCTCCTGGACCTAGAATCACTATTAAAACCAAATAACCAACTGTCTTGAACTTCCCTCCTCAAAGCAGCTCTCTCTGATCACTGTTTGAAGTGGCATCAACACCCTGCCCCACCCTCCAACCCTTACAAGTTTTCTTTTCTTCCTGGCACAAACCACATCATAACAGGGAACTGTTTGTTGACAGTCCTATCCCAACACCCACCCCCAAAATAAGCCCCTCTAAGGTCAGGGGCCAGGGCCTGTCCCCCAGCCCAGCACTGAGTGAATTTCACATGCTAATCTCCTGGAGTACTGCTCCAGGCCTGAGGGTTCCTCATATTGTTATTCAGGTCTCAGTTCAATTGTCCTCCTGGGAGCAGAGGACCTCCCTGACCACTGTATCTAAAGTAGCCCCACCCTGCTGAAGGCCTTAGTTTACACTCCATGACCTTCATCCGTCCGCAGGTCCCTCCTGGGCCTCAGTTTCCCCATCTGTGACCTCAGGTGGCTTTTTCTTCAGTCACTTCTTCTTATCACCCAATTAAAGAAGCTCCCTAACCCTGACACCCACTCTCTCACTGCCCATATTTTATTCTTTTTGCATCAGTCTTCAAGTCTTAAAGGATCTGGCTGATGTATTTACTCATGTATACCCTATTCTTCCCCTTCCAGGCCCCCAGAATGTAGGTTCTGGGAGGGCAGAGGCCCTGTCTGTCTTGTTCACAAATAGGGACCCTACTTGATCAGTTCATTCGACACATTTGTACTGAGCTCCTGCTATGCACACTCTTTCAATTAGGTATTTGCCGAGGGCCTGTGTGGCAGGCACTAGGCCTTGGGAACCTGGTGGAAGCAGAGGCCCACAACGTCCCCACCTTAGTGAAACAGTGTGGAAGACGTGAGTTTCTGTCTGAGCCCTGCGTGGTGAGGCTCCATTAGCACCTCAAGCCAGACCTTCCGTCTTTCAGGGCCTCAGTTTCCTCCTTTGTAAGATGGGACAGCAATTCAGGTCCATCCCAGCTGCTGCTCTCTCCAAGGCTTTTTCCTGGTTCGTGGCTGCCGAAGGTTTCATGTAGAGGTGGTGAGGTTCAGACTGCAAGTGAGGGGTAAGAGTGTGCACGTGTAGGAGGGGTGGGGGGTGACCTTATCCCCGCACTTTCAGGACGTCTTCCCCTCTCTGAAACTCAGTTTCTTCCTTCGTAAAAGGGGCGTCCCGGTCGCCCCCGACTCGGAGGCTGGCAGATCCGATTGAAATACTCCTCCGTGCCGCCGGCGGGGTGGTGCTTCGGGCTGTGAGGGCTTCCGAGCTTGCGAGCCCGCCGGCAACCACGTGGGGCGGCAGCAGCACGGGCGGAACCCAGGGCGGGCGGCTAGTGGCTCGCCCGGGCCTCGGCGACCGGGGCGCCAGCGGAAGTGGGGGCTCCAGCTGCCGCAGACCTTGGTGAGTACCGGGTGTTGGCAGCGGCTCCCGGGCACGTGGCCTCTTCCTGGCCCCGGCTCGGGACGGGACGCCCACCCGCGCGCAGGACCGGGCGTGGCGATCACAGGCAGGTCGGCGCCCGCAGCGCCGACAGCGGGTCGTTCTGGGCCCGAATGATTGCGCCGGAGGCTGGTGCCGAACCGTGCAGCGGGGCTGTTCCCGTGCCGGGGGTGGGGTGGGGGGCTGGGAGGGCGCGGAGTGCCTCCCCTCGGGGAAATAATAACGACGACGGTAGTAACAGCAGTAACGGCAGTAACGGCAGCCAGCCGCAGACTCTCGCCTCTCCTGGGTGCTGGAATCTCTTGCCTAATCGGAGCCGGGAGGTGGGAAGAAAATGCAGCCCAGACGGAGTGGGGAGTGGACGCCTGGGGGCCGGGAGGACCTGCTTAGTATAAGAAAAGGCTATCGATTGGTGGCTAGGGCGGAATTGAAAGGAAACTGACCGGCCTGGGGGTGCGGAGGGAAGGGGAAGGATTCGGGGCTAGAGGTTCTGACCTTCTTAGGAGGCTCTGTTTAACTCTTTTGAGTCCCCTGGGGCCGCCCACGGAGTGTGTGGACGTGTCAGCACCTTGGTTAATTAGGTGTGTGGTCTTCGCTGTTCACCTGGTAATTCAGTTCATATCCTACCCCGGCAACTGAAGGGTTAGTTAAACGTCCACCTGGCCGATCTGTCCCCATTTTCTTGAAACTGAGCATTGAGGCCCCAGGGGAGGAGGTATGTGAATCTCTTGCAGATGCCTGTTGACCCAAGCCACAGGCCCTTGAATCTAATCAGTTTTCCAGGTAGCAGGGGGATGGGTTTGGACATTTTTTTCCCTGAAATCTTCAGGCAGGAAATCCTTGGCTTGGAGACTGAAAGGATAAAGGACTCTAGGGCCTGGTCACCAGGGAGAATGGATAATACCTGCTTTGGCCCTCTTGGGCACACCCTATGTGACCTTTCTCCAAAATCAGCTTCGATCAGGTCCCACCTTTGTTCCAAAACCGCCAATGGCTCCCCTGTGCTGGTTGAAAAAAGTCTGCCCTTCTGCATAGAGCAGGGTTATCGATGGCCCCTGATGTTTTCTGACCAGACCATCCTGGGTTTGCCCCCTTTCCTAACTCACCAGCTTGTACCCAGTAGGTGATTTGATATCCCCCAGCTCCAATTTCTTCTTCAGGAAAATGGGGATTGCATGGTATGACCAAATTTTCTTTTGTTTCTTCCCCCTAATGGAGAAAACAAGGTCCTATGCAAGCCCACCCTTAATTTTATCTAAGGATTTGATATAATTCTTTGGCCATTTATTCATTTTCCATCAGTCCTTTATTAAATACTAGCCCTAGAAACTAGGGTGTTTCTCTTAAATCTCTCATTTGTTAACCTAGGTGGGGGAAAGCCCCAGGGGCTGATGACCCTTGACTAAGCTTGGTGTGCAGTGGTCAGATAAATTGGGAAATGTATATGTAAATATCCTTTAATCCTATTCATTCACAGTGGTAGTGGTCAGATAAGGGAAAGGTATATACCCCATTAATCCCATTTATTGTGGTCTTGCGTATCAGGCAAAAACCCGGGAGTCTTCCTTGGCTTTGCTTTTTCACTCAGTCCACCAGTAAACAGTGAGGGCTCTCAGCCTTCAAAATATGCCAGTGACCTGACCCTGACCTCTTCTCCCCACCCCCACTGCCCCCGCCCTGTTCCAGACACCATCACCTTCCTGGATCACTGCGGTAGCTTCCTCACTGGGCTTCCTGCATCTCCCTTTGTCCTTCACGGTCTTTCCTCCGAGCAGTGGGCAGAGGGCAGAGGGCAGAGGAAACCTGTCTCTATGCTCAGAACTGTCTTATGGTTCCCATCTCACTCAGAGTAGAGACCCAAGTTCTCAGCTATGGTCCTCTAGGGCCCTGCGCAGTCTGCCCTGTCCGCACCTCCTCCACACTGGCCTTGCTTTGCCTTAAAGTTACCCTTCTGTGGGCTCTGCCTTTGCTCTTCTCACTGACTGGGATGCTTGTCCCCTAGATCAAGTCTCAATTCCTTACTTCTTTCAGGCCTGTGTTCACATGTAACCTTGTCAGAGAGATCTTTCCTGAATGCCCTTCCTGGAAACTATGTTTTGCCCCCCAGGCTGGGCTGGGTGTCCCCTCTGGGCTTCTGAGGTCCCTAGGCTCCTTCTTTCCAGCCCTGCCCACTCTGGGTCATCATTGTCTAGAGACAAGTGTGTGTCACCCACTGGACTGTGAGTCCATGAGGGCAGGGTAGGGCTGTTTCCCTCATAGCTGTGTCCCCAGCGTTGCCCAGGGTGGGTTGGGCATGGAGCAGGCGCTTGGATAATGCGAGTTGATAATGTCAGTTAATGTGACTGGGGGAATCTTTACATTCCTTCAACAGATATTTACTGAGCTCTTCATTTGCAAGCCCTAAGTGGGACGGGAGATGAAGTTGTAAAGTAGGTGTTCGTGTCCCTTCTCTCAAAGGCTTATGTTCTGTGGCATAGGTAAACAAGTAAATATGCATTGTTGGGAGATAATAGAATTAACAAGAGGTAAGAATTCATCATATCTATGAGTTGAAGATAAAGCAGGTGACAGGGGTACTGTTTTCCTCCCTGTAAAGTGTCATTTGAGCAGTGATCTGAGTAAAGTGAGGGAGAAGGTGAGCTGTGTATCTGGAAATGAACATATCCCCCATCTGGAAGAGGGTTCCAGGCAGTAAGACAGCATGTGCAAAGGCCCCGAGGCAGAAATGTGCTTGGCATGTTCAAGGACTAACAGCAGTGAGCAATGCGTAGTGGGGTGGGAGGTAAGGCCAGAGATATGTTGGGGCTTTGTAGCCATCAGGAGGAGTGTGGCTTTTGCTCTGGGTGAGGTCGGAGTCATTGGGAGGGCTCTGAGCAAAGGAGGGATGTGATCAGACTTAGTTCTAGCAGGATCCCTCTGACAGGTGTGTGGGGAGCAGACTATTGCATGAAGATAGAGGCTGAGAGCCTGGTGGGGAGGAGACTGCAATAGTCCAGGGGGGAGGTAATGGTGGCTGGAACAAGTTGGGTGCAGAGTTGGGGGTGAGGTGGGGTGTGAGAAGGTGGTGGATTCTGGATGCATTTTTGAAGATGGAGCCCTTGAAGACAAGCCCATCAGGGCTTTACTGATGGATTGAATATGGATGGCAGAGAAAGTGAGGAGTCCAGGACATTGTGGGATGCCCTTTGCCTATGTGATCACCAGCCTACCTCTGCAAGATTCTCCTTCTCCCAATAACCCTAGGAGGTATTTTTTAATGCTTCATTTCACAGATGTGGAGCCAGAGCAGGGAGGCTGCTCATAGAGTTGCAGTGACCTGCCCAGATCTCTTGTCATGAATCTGAGAGGGATAAGCCCCCCAGGGTCCCCAAACCCACACCTACATGCCCTCCGCCAGGTGGTGAGCTATGACCTGCCACTTGAACTGTTGTATGACTGGTGAGCTAAGACTAGGTTTCGCATTTTTAAGTGGTTGGAAAACTTAAAAAAAGAAAATTTATAGCACAGGGAATTAAATAAAATTCAAAATTTGGGTGTTTCAGTAAGTAAGGTCTTATTGGAACATGGCCGTGTTCACTGTTTACGTATTATTTTTGACTATTTTCCTGCTCCTATGACAGAGTTGAGTGTTTGTGATGGAAAGCCTATGGCCCTTGTGCCTAAAATATTTACTGTCAGTCCTTCACACATAAAATTTGCTGACTTCTGTTAATAAGGATTCAGTTTGGGCCACCAGATGGGGGTGCCTAATCTGTAGGACTTAGCAGCTAACTACACTTCCTTGGCAGCCTAGGAAAGGTGTAGGTTGGGGAGTGGGTGACCATAAGGAAAGGGACTTCTGGTTCCTGAGGGAAACCTAATGTTCTCTAAAGGACATGGAAGCCTTTTAATATGCCCCTTCCTTTTAAAATTAGACCTTAAAAAATCATTTTGAATAGTACAGAATTTAAAAGACACAACAAGGTAGACAGCTAAAAGTCCCCTGTCCCAGGCTCCTCATGGGCCGGATGACGGAATGAATGACAGGCATTTACAGTATTCTTGCGCACTGTCAAACTGCCTTTCTTTGAGATTGTCCTGAGTCATATACCCCTACCACCAGGGATTTGAAGATGTTCCTGCACTTTTAATACCAACACCATGCTTTAGCGGCCTGTCTGGTCTTCCCTAACCTGGGAGGTGAAGCACTGTAGCTTTCATTTGCATTTCTCTGGTGTCAGTGAGGTTGTGAATCTGTTCATGTGTTCAGTAGCCATCTTTACCTGCCCCCACCTGTTTGGGAATCAGTGATTTCCCAACTAGAGGCATTTTTTTTTTGTCCCCCAGGGGACATTTGGCAACACATGGAGAATTTCTTTTTCAAAGGCTTTATTGAGATGTAATTCTCATAACACATTCTGTTCACCAATGGAGACAATTTTGTTTGTCACAACTTGGGTTGGGGTGGGGAAGGACACTACTGGTATCTAGTGGGTAGAGGCCAGGGCTGCTGCTGAAATCCTACACAGGTGAATAGGAAAGTCCCCCACAACAGGACAGAATGATCCAGCCCACAAAGTTCAATAGAGCTGTAGCTGAGAAACTGGTCTACAGCCTTGGCCCCTTTGCTGCAGGGTCCTTTCTTGCTAATAAGCTCACAGGTGAGCTGCAGATACCGAAGAAACTAACAAGAAAACAGATAATCTCAATCACTTCCATCTTGTGAGTGGTCTGGGGGTGAATCACTGGGTGCTGAGTACTTGTCGGTTACTCCAGCTAGTCACTTTGAAGAGGAGGGGACTGAGCCACTGAGAGTGGTGCAGCTGCCTGAAACTTAGGTCCTTTTCGTCTCTCCTCCTGCTCACAGAGCCAGCATTTCCCTGAATGAAGTCAATATCATAGTAATGGAGCTTAATAGGTTCCAGGCGTGTGCTGAACACTGTGCGTTTGTTAGGTCATTTATTCCCATGACAGCCCTGGGAGGTTGTTCCTCTTAGCCCCATTTTACAGATAAGAGAAACTGGGGCACAGAGCATTTACACAACTTAACGCCAGGTCACACAGCAATACTAACAATAACTGTAACTGACTTTTGTGGAGAATCTAGTTTGTACCAGGCCTTGTCCTACAGGAACCCAGCTGAGTCCAGATAACAAGCAGAGGTGGCAATCGGTGCCATTTCTCCATACAATGGAAGAGGAAACTGACTGTTGCTTGAGGTCATCTAGCTAAGCAGGCCTTAGAGCTCTGTCTACACTCCGTTCATTTGAGCTGGGAGAGGGGAACAATATTCAATGAACCTAGTCTTTGTGCCTCTGAGTGTTCCAAGGAGCTGGGGCTGCAGCAGTGGGAAGAAAGCAGGGTGGCTGTGGGTGGGGAGGCAGCTCACAGGGGAAAGACCATAAGCAGAACCATAAATGTGCAGTGTCATGTCAAAGGTGGTGTGTGCTATAAAGAATGATGGAGCAGATTGAGAGGATGAAGGGGATGAAGGGTAGATCTTTAAGACAGAGAAGGGGGAAAGGACATACAGGCGTAAGGAATGACAGGTGGAAGGCCCGGAGCAGGGGCTGAGCCTGGTGAGCCTAAGGACCAGTAGGCCTGGGGTGGAGAGAGCCGGTGTGGGGTGTGGGGTGTGCCTGGAGGGCTGTGATGAGGACTGTGGCTTCCAGTCTGGGTGATAGGGCAGGGCTCCGAGCAGAGATCAAGGGCCCCCTGGCTGTGTGTGTGTGTGTTTTAAGACCTTTATATTTTTTAAAAAGCCAGGCTAATTTTCCTGTACAGTTTTCTCAAGATTAGATGGAGGTGATCCATTTAGGAATACACAGCAGCAGTGCTCTGTCCTCAGTGCATCACCTCTGGGGGCACGTGGGGTCCCTTTGTCCCATTCCTGCCTTGTTGGCTTTGATGCCTGAGTTCAGGTGATGTCCACCCGGTGTCCCCATTGTAAAGTTACTCTTTACTCTTTACAGTGAATAAGTATCTTGTCAGGAGGTACTTTAAGACTATGCAGATATCCTAGACCTCATTAAACTTTCATCCACAAATTTTAGCATCCATTGGTGACTTTAGCTACCGATCTATGGTCAGGAAGAATTTTCCTTCTTCTTTATTAGTTTGCTTATTTACAATTAATAAAGACTGATGGATTTCTAGTCAGTGGGTTATAACCTGTAACTATCATTATTTTAATGTTCACATCATTCCTGATTTGGCCAGTGGGAGCCCAGCTGGCTCCTGTGAAAGGGAATTATTTAAAAGGTTGTATTTCTTGGTGGGTTGGATGGGCTGTGTGTGAGAGAGGAGATGAGGCTGAGGTTCATTCTTTCAGCACATATTTATTGCCAGGGAGTGGGGGTAAAGCAGTGATGAAAATAGTCGAAAGTCGTGCTCTCGTGGACCTTGTGAATGGTGCCAGATCCTGGGAAGGAGGGGACTTGTGGAGGGATGATGAAGATTTTAGGAGGGGGCCTTAGGAGTTGGGTTTGGGGCAGGGTTACGTTGTGATGGGGTAGACAAGCCTCTGCTCCCGTTCCTCCGTCTTCCTGTAGTCCCACACCCCTATGTAATGTCTTCCTGCTCTTCTTCACCCAACAGCCAGGATAATGCAGACCCCACTGGCCATTCCTGTTCCTGTCCTCCGGCTCCCCCGCGGCCCTGATGGCTTCAGTCGAGGCTTCGCCCCCGATGGACGCAGGGCCCTTCTGAAGCCAGAGGTCCCTGAAATCCTGGAGTCTCCTATAGTTCAAGAATCTCGGGAATCCCAGGAACAGCGGGCCCGAGCTGCCCTTCGGGAACGCTACCTCCGAAGCCTGCTGGCCATGGTGGGTCGCCTGGTGAGCTTCACATTGCACGAAGGTGTGCATGTGACTGCTCACTTTGGAGCCACTGACCTGGATGTGGCCAACTTCTATGTGTCACAGCTGCAGACTCCCATAGGTGTGCAGGCTGAGGCACTGCTCCGGTGTAGTGACATTATTGCATACACCTTCAAGCCATAAAGACATTATTATGCTCATCTTTCTACCCTAGGCCTAGCCACAGTATTCCAGGCCTCCAAATATTCCTGAGTTCAGAACTCTGGGCCCCATAGAATTTGGAACTCCCTTGGAATTTTGTGCCAAGCTCCAAGCAGTTCTGGCTTCTGGGGACTTTCAGGGACTAGTCAGTAAAATTCTGCAGCTCCCGGAGTTCTAGATCCACTGGGAAGGAATGCTGTACCTCACCGAACCCTAAACTCTACAGAAACATGGGCCGTATGCCAGTTCCTGAAGACTCGGGGGAGGGGGGCATAAAGGAAGGCAAGCTGCAGAGTGGGAAATTGTTTATTGAAGAAGTTGCAAAGTTCTGCCACCTTGAAGATACTCCACTATACTCCCCTCCAACAAAAAACAATTGCCCTAGGAAATTTTGCCTCCTGTTTTTTTTTTTTTTTTAAGTGTACCACACAGGGATGGAGCCAGATTTTGGGGGTGGACGGGTGGCCATCTAAAGGCCGGAGCCCGTGGAGATTGGATCTAGAAGGGGAAGATACGTCAAAGGGGCCAGGAGAACCCGGATAAAGGTGCGGGGATTGGCTTGCTCCTAGTCTCGGGAAAGCTGGAGCGATCTGAACGCTGGGTTTAGGAGGTTTGTATTCGATTTCTTTTCTGGATGGGCACGGAGGTACAAGCAAGGCTTTACTTTACTCGGGCTGAGTGCAGGGTCGCCCGCAAGCGCTCTCGTTCCTTTGCCCCGCCTCTGGGTGGTGCGGACACCAGAGAGGGCAGGTTCGCCGCGCTGCTCAAGCGGTACGAGTCGGAACCTACGCTGCAGCGCCTTTGAGAAAAGGCTGAGGACTGGAGGTTCGGGTTGAAGCCGTTACTGCTTCTCCACTTCGCTCCAGCTGTTTACCCTGACAGTCCTCATCACTAGTAGTCTTTCACCAGATTCGCTTTTTTTATTTTCCTTTTCTATGTGAATTTTTTGCTTTTTTTTGAAGTACTGTTGATATGTAATCTTATATTGGTTTCAAATATACAACATAGTGGTTTAACTGTTACCCATATTAAATCCTCACCTCCTCGAGTGCACACAAAGTGTCCGTCAACACAGAAAGTTCTTACAGAATCCAGATTAGCTTTAAAAAATAACTTCTGACCCCTTTTGGTAGTCCATCAACGTCAGAATGTCAGTGAAGATTCCATTAAATACAGATGAAATTTGCTTTGCTTTCAGTCACGGAAGTGCGGCGTCCGATGATGTTGAATGGGCGAGCGGAGAGCCTCAGCTCCCACGTGCCCATTCACAACACCGCCTCCGGCTATTCCTCGGTCTGGCTCTCGAGCTGTCCTGGCAACGACGTTGCTAGCTCCTCCCTAAGTCCCCCCCCCCCCGATTTTAGCTCCGCCTCCGCCCTCCAAGGTTGCGGAATGGACTGGGGAAACCTAGCGAAAGTGCGGAGGCGAACATTAGCTATTGAATTGAGCTCGGAAGTGGGAAGTGGAGGGGTGGAGTGCCTTGAGCTACAGCCGGTTAGCTTCTAGTTTGATCTACTTGCTCCATCTCCGGATATTTTGGTTGGCAGATTCGTCTCTCACTTTGCAATTTCTTCCTATTCCCAGTTTTTTTTTTAATCAGGGCTGTATACTCATTATCAGCTCATACTTATTTTGGTTTAAAATTTTAAACTATTTTATGCAACACTATCCAAATACAGAGAACTATTGATGAAACTGCAGCCTGCAAATGGAAGGCTAGAGAATAACTAGTAAGGGGGCACAGACTTCGTCTCCAGAGGATCTGTCCGTTGGCATTCATCACCTATATTCATATATTCAACACAGCTCCCAGCGCCTTTCAAGTTCTCCATCCCTTTACTTCTTTGCTTATCCGTTGTCCTAGCCCTGCCAACCAGATGTTTTAGTTCGATCAACTCCATTCCCATCGTTGCCTGAGCTCGTGACGAATACGTGCGAGCCTGATCCTCAGTTTGAGGCGGGGAAGAGGTATGTGTGGGGGAGGTGCTCAGGTTCGCGCTTGCGCGCTGCTCTGGGAGACGGCGTCCACTTCGCCCCGCCTCCCATATTCTGCAGTTCCGGCCCTGCAGATTCACTACTCACGTTTCTTTTCTCCGTGGCTCTTTTTGCCTTTTCTCCTCTTCCTTCACCAACCCGCGAGACAATTCTACCTGAAAATAGCCTAAATTAATTTTCTGTTTTTCTTGGTGTACGGTGGGCTCACGGGTCTTAACGAAAGTGCGGCTGCGAACGAGCAGGCGCGCGCGGGGCTCGGGGGAGGCGCGCTCCGGCTCCCGGCGGCGAAGACTACGACGACCAGAGAGAGGACCGAGGCGGCCCCCGAAGCAGCGGCAGAGCTCATGCCCCGGGACGGCGGGCGGGCCCGGAGAGACGAGTCCGGGACCCGGGGCATGTCTCCGGGGCCCCCGTGAGGAGGCGGCGGCGGCGGCGGTGATGGAGATCCCGCCGCAGGAGGCGCCGCCCGGGCCGGGCGCGGACGGCGACGCCGAGGAGGCCCCCGCCGAGGCCCGGTCTCCTAGCCCCGCATCGCCCCCAGTCGACGGGCGCCTCAAGGCGGCGGCCAAGCACGTCACGTTTCCCTCCGACGAGGATATCGTGTCCGGGGCCGTGGAACCCAAAGACCCCTGGAGACACGGTAGCTACCGCCGGGGCGCGGGTGCTTAGGGGACCCGGGAGTCGGTGCAGCGCAGGGCACAGAGGGGGCACTCAATAAGTTGCACCTAATGATGATTTAAGGAGAAGGTCGTCAGCTGAGAGCTGCAGGGGGTTAGAGATTGGGTTGGGAAGATGAAAAGTAGCTGATTTAATGCCCGCTGTCTCCCCTTTCTCCTGCTCCAAGGGAAGCTGAAAGGTGATCGTTTCAGGAATTAAAACGATAAGCAATTAAAGTTTGGTGGCTTGCGAGATTGGGAGGGCGGTAGTCTTTGAGTTAATACTTTACCTAGAGAAGGATAGAGAAAGCAGTCAGGGAGGAAGAGTGGGTCAACAATCGCTCAGAAAGGGCAGTTGGAGGAATTTGATGGGCCGGTGGGGGAATGGAAAGAGGTTAAGTTACTGATCTGCAAGCCTTGGGGGTGCAAGAGGTGGTCATGTTGCTCATATTCTTGGCCGAAGGGAGGAAGAGGAATAAACCTGGACTGTGACTCTAGAGGGTCAATAAATCCTGGGGCTGGAAAAAGGGATAAACAAACTCTCAGAAAAGGAGCAGAGTTGGTGGTCACTTTGGGGGTGGGTGAGATGGTCAGAGGAGGTGTTAGATCTTGGCATTAAGAAGAAGAAAAGTCACTGCATGCCTCCTCTTCCTCCCCCCCAAAAAGGGAAGCAGAATATTTTCAGTCGTTCAGGAGCAGAGGAACTTTGGCGTCTGGCCATAGAAGGATGTGTGTTTGTTTTCCGGAGGAAGAGTTGGGGAATTGGAGTTGCTGGTCAGTAGAAGGTTGAGAGCATTAAAAAAGTTTGGTGGCTTGAGATATCAGGAGAAACAAGCCCCTGGATTATAGGTCCCTTGGAGAAGGTCAGGTCAGTGTTGGAATGGACAGGGCAGCTGGAGGAGTGTGTTTTACCCATAGGCCTGGGAAGGTGGAAAGTCACTCCCGAGATGGACGGCAGTGTTGAATCTGTTAAAATGCTGGAGAAGTCTGTCAGCCTTGCTGAGGTGGAGCCTGAGAAGAGAGGGATCAGACTGGCTCTGGCTCTATAGAAATTGGTCTTTTGGCTCTGGTAAAAGGGGAGGGATTGTTGCTAGTGTGTGAGCAATGGAGGGATTGGTGGCTTTGACTTGAGAGTGGGAACCATGGTAATTGGAAGCTGAACACACAGGGAGCCCACCATAATATATGCCAGTTTGGTTAGTTAATGTTAAAGAGACAGTGGTTAATTTAAGATTGTTGGCATTGGGAGTCTGCCAAAACGTTGGGCTCCAGGCCCCAGGCATAGGTGGTCACTTTGGGTTGGAGGGCTTGGGGTAATGGAGCTGAGGAAGGGTAGAGTCAGAATGGGCCCTGGCTATAGCATGGTGTGCAGTCCAGGGAGTTCGGAGCAGAAAGGAGGGAAGAGTAAAAGGCAGAGCAGAGTGGTGAAGAGCAAATCCTGACTCCCATTTGCCCACTTCACGACTTCAGGCTGGTTACCTAACTCCTTTGAACCTTAATTTTCCTGCCTCTAAAGTGGATAATACCCCTGCCACAGGCTTTTAAGAGAGGATTAAATAAGATTCTATATGAAAAGTGATTGACAGGATAAGCCTTCATGAAGTTGCAGTTATTGTTGGTCATTTGAGGGGTGGTGTTAGTGACACTGGTCATTTTAGGGGCCAGTCTAAGGGAGTTGGTTCATGGGAGTTGGGGCGTGTATGTTTCTGCTTCACAGGCTTCCGTAGAAGGGCGGAGATTGTGGTAAGTTTGTGGGCCCAGGACGAGGAGAAGAGAAGATGGTCAGTTCATGGGTTGGAAGGTCATGGTGGCGTAGTGGGTGGGGGTGGGGTGAAGTTTCTGGTCTGCAGGTTCCCAGAAGAGGCACCGCTGTATGTAACCAGCTGTTTAGCTTTGAGTAAGCCGCTTTTCCTCTTTGAGCCTCCTGTTTATTTCTCTGCAAATGGAGGTGCTGATTTCTGCTGCGGGGTAGTTGTGAGGATTAAATAGATATTCTTTGTAAGCTCCTGCCATATATGTAGCAGCTGCTATTATCCAGGCAGATTCGATTATTTTACTGTTTTCCATGGCAGTCTTCGAGAGGCAGTGAAGGAGTTTGGAGAGGGAAAAAAGGTCAAGAAAGAGGGTCAGTTGGAGTCTGGCTGGGAGGAGTTGAGAAGATGGTTGCTGATTGGACTGCGCTGGGTAAGGGGTGGAGGTGGTGATAACTGAGTCAGGTGGGTGGGGGATCTCTCCTTTCTGGAATGTTAGAGAGGGACAGCAAGGTCAGGACTCACACTCCATAGGAGTCAGTGAATCTGAGGTGGAGAGTGGCAGCATGGAAAAATGATCAACTTGCGGGCTGGAAGAGTTGTTCTGCCTTGGCTGGGAGAGGGGATGAGGAGTTGGCGTGGTAGTGAAGGAGTTACATGATCTTGGATCCCAGCAAGAGGACAGATCATTGGTGAAGTTGGTGAGTTCAGACAATGGGATTTGCAGGACACGAGATTAGAGGGCCTGTCAATGCTGGGGAGCAGGTGGCTGGCCTCTGTGCCCAGGGAGGCCTGGAACTGAGGGAAGTGGGGGGTCTCTCAGGCTGTAGAAAAGGAAACTCGGTACAGAAAATTGGGCCAAGAGGGTTGGCTCGGGCTGCAGGGGGGAGTTGATAGGTCTAGAGGAGGAATGGGGGATTTGTTGGCATTGGTCTCTAAGCCATGGGAAGGAGAGGGGGTACCACTGAGCTGAGGACCTAGAAAAAAGGATGATGGAGGGGTTATTCTGGGGGCCTGCTGTGATGATACAAGCCCAAGGCCAGGGGTGAGGGAGGAGTTGGCAGGTCTGAATTGGGGGAAAAGTTATTCAGAAGATGTTCTTTCATCGTAGTGATGGAGAAGTTGCCTGAGCCAGGGGTTGGGTTGATCGGGTGGCAGGAGCATCCCAGGCTGGAAGAAGGCAGCACAGAGGAACCAGGGTTCCAGCACAGGTTGCCTGCTCAGCAGAGCCTTTCTGGGGACAAGCTTGGCCAGGCCCCATTAGAGCCTCTGGCTGGGGTGGAGGAGAGGTGGGACTGGGCCTGGAGCGGTGGCCCAGCTGGGTGGGAGGCTCTGGGGGTGCCTGCTGAAGCTCACATGTTGGGGGATTCCTGGAGGTGAACCGATCTGGAGGAGGGAGCTTGTGAGGGAGGCTCTTAGGCCTGTGAGGCTTAACCCAGCTCAGCACTCAGAGGCTCCTTCCCGGCTCCCATCTGCCGGAGCAGCCCCACCTGCCGCCAGTGCCGGAGGGGGGGGGCCCTGCTTTGCCCCACTACGCTAATGACCATCTGATGTGACCTTGCATGTTTGTTTTCACGTTGGTCTCCCTCCCCCTCACTGGAATGGGAGAGCACACACTGTCCACCCTTGTTTCCACTTTCCTCAGCCTCTCGAAGGACATGCAGTAATCATGGTTGAATGAGCGTGCGGGGCATGTGTGCAGCCGTCCTGGAAGGGGTGAAGCCATGCCTGCGAGCGCCTGCTAGCCTGGGCTCCCAGGCGTCCCTGGCAGCACGTGCTGCTGTGGCTTCCGGCAGGGCCCTTGTTCTTGCTGAGCTTGTTTGTTTCCTCATCTGTAAAATTGCGATCCCTGACCTGCTGACCACCCAGGATATCTGAGTGGTTGGGATGAACCAGGTGGGGCCGTGTCTCTGAGACAAGGCTGTTTGATGTGGATGGGAAGTGGAGCTGGGGGAGGAGGTGGAATGGAAATTGTGAATGGAAGAGGCTGTCTTGGCACAGCTGGGCAGCTGTGTGCTCCAGTCGCCCCAGTGGGTGGAGGTGGGTTCCAGCAGAGGAGAGGCTAGCTGGATGTACCCCACCCCGTCTTGATGGCAGGCCCTGGAGTCCCAGGTCTTCTGGGGGCCAAGCCCACACTCATACCAGGAATCTTTGCAGACCAAACTGCAAGAATGACCCGGGGCTCAGCTCAGCTTCCCAGCTGCAGCTGAATGCAGTTGGGGTTGGCATGGCAGGCATTGGAGAGCACGTGACGTGGGACGCCCACCATGGTCTGGGAGGCTTGTCTCCCCTTCCCTCCAGTCCTACCAAGTGACTCATTCTCCACTTCCTGACCTCCGGCTCCAGGGAGTCCATCCTGGAGTGGGGGAGGGGGCCTTTTGCCCACCAGGGCACTCCTCATGTGCAGTGGACGTGTCTGCAGGGTGAAGGGGAACCGAGCGTGCAGGACCTCTGGCCAGCTGAGCCTTCAAGGGGGTTGTGGGGGGCAGTGGCCATGGTTTTCTTAAATGGGGATCAAAGAGGTTGGAAATGCCTTCCTTACTGTTTGTTCTTATTGGAATCTGTGCTGCAGATCTAGTCCTTGAAACTGGTTTGACAAGTAGAAATGCACCTGTCAGCGATAGAAAGAGGCCTTCTGTTAAAAGAATCTGCTCATTTTAGCACAAGCGATAGTGTTGCTGGGGAGTAAGGGAGTGGGGTTGTGGGGGGCAGCTCCGACGCCTTTGCCTTGATTTCCATCTGGGCTCCACTTCACCCCCTGCTGCTGGTGTTGGCACCTAGACCCTGCCTTGGGACTCTGGGCAGTTGTTCTGTCTGTCCGTGAGTTTTCTGTCTGTAAAATGCAGCTGACTTGAGTACCTCCTCATCAGGTGGTCCTGAGGGTTAAGCAAGATAACAGGGTTCATAGCGAACACTTAGCAGATGGCTCCCCTTGTGTCTTCCCATCATTGCCAGTCCTCTACCCCCACCTACGGTCCCCAACCCTAGTGTGTTCCCTACCATTGTCACTCATCCTTCCCCCCAGCACCTCCCCATCAGAGAACCCTGCTACCCCTCGGAGGCCTACTCCTCCAAGGTGAGTGCCCCAGCTGTCCCTTCCTGGGTGCGGGAAAGACCTTGGGCTCCAGGCCAGATTCCCTCTGTTACTAGCTGGGTGATCATGGGCAAGTTGCCCCGTCTCTCTGAGCTGAAATGTCTTAGGCCCACCAGCCTGAGAGGCAGCAAGGGTATACTGAGATTCTAGACTGTTAGCCCCAGCCTCTCCACATACTGCCTGGTGACTTTGGGCAAGTTACAGCTCCTCGCTGGGCCTTAGTCCCCTCTACAGAACAGGCCCCAGTACCCCAGCCCCCTGCTTTGTTGGGCTGTGGCTGAGCCAGCAGCACTGTGGTGTGAGTGCCTGCTCTGCCAGACCGAGCTTCTCTCACGTTCAGACTCCTGCAGGCCGCCCTCATTCTTTTCTCCTCCATCCCTTTATTTGTGTTTGCATCGTATATCCCTCTTCAAGGGCAAAGATTGTGTGCACGTCACCTCAGTGACCTTGGTCTGACCCTCAGGAGGGCTTGGGCACTGAACGAATGACTGTCAAAGGTGTGAGGTTTTCCTTAGGTTTAATATTGCATGCTGGTAGTGGGAGAAAGCTTCTTGAAGGAGTTAATCCAGTCTGTGCCAGGACAGGGGCTTTCCCTCAGCGATCTGCAGGCTGGCTTTGGCATCTGTCATGAGCCCCCAGAAAGAGCACAGAAACGTAGTGTGCACTCAGTAACTAGTCACTGTGCAAGTGGATGGAGGCACAGGCATGCATGTTTCTGGGCATGAACGCTGCAGCTCCCATGAGTCTTTGCCTGGCATTTAGTTGCAAAAGTGTTAAGAATCACGGAGCCAGGTGCCCTGAGCTAGGCTGGCTGTAACTGAGGCAGCCTCTGGGGATGGGGAAGTCCATATTTCTAGAAAGTTCCCCGGGCAGTTCTGATGGCTGGGTTTAGCTTTCTGCTCAGGGCTCCGCTGTTCAGCATGCAATCCCAAGACTGCCTTCCAGACCTCAGTTCAAAGGTTGGTGGGGTTGACCTCACAGACCTGAAGGAGGTTGAATTCTGGCTTGAGGTGACTGCTAAGACTGGAGCTGGGAAGGCAGTAAGCTGTAGTAGAGTGTAGAGGGGCCTGGGGTGAAATCCCTGCTTTCTGGATGATCTTAGCAGTCACCTCTCATTGCCTTCCATGTGCCCACCACTGGGCTAAGTGTATTGTTTCAGTTGACTCTCACAGCCACCCCTGGAGGTTGGTGCTATTCTTCCCAATCTGTAGGTGAAGCAATAGAAGCATAGGAAGGTAAGTACCTTATCTGAGGTCACAAAGCCAGTAAATGTTTGAGCCTGGGTTCAAACCCAGGCAGTCTCTAGAGTCTGCACTCTTCGCTCCTGGGTGCTGGTTGTGTGAGCTTCGGCAGGTTGCTGCATTCAGTTCTGTGTGCCATATAGTTCCTTCATTTATTACCCGCAGCCCTTTATAAAATGGAGATGACAGGTTTGGCCTTGCCGGGTGTGGCAGGGATGAGAAACAGACTGAGTAAAGGGCCTGACCCAGGAGGGGTTTGCTGTGCTTCTCCGAGAGCTCTGGAGTCTGGGGGCCCATGCTGCCTCTCTATGTTCAGCAGTGGGCACTTGTTCTGACTCTTGGCCCATGTTCTTACTGCGCTGCATAGTGGCTGGTGCGTGGCAAATGCTCAGTACATCCTGACTGAATGTGTGACTCTGACCCGGCGACCAGCCATTCACTGAGTGTGGCGTGACCACGCCAGGTGTTAGGGGGCGGGGGTCAGGAAGAAGAGAGGCCCAGGCCTTGCCTCCATGGAGGTCACAGTCAAGTGAGAGAGACACACAGTAAACAATTCTAATCAAACCAGGAGGCCTGGACTCAGATTAGGAAGAGTTCATAGGGTGTATGTGGGTGGGCACGGCAAAGACAGCTTCCTGGAGAAAGGAACATCTGAGGCCTAAATAACCCACAGGAGTCAGCCAGGTGGGGAGTAGTTGGGTGTATATGTATGAGTTGGAGGCGCAGAGTGCACTCGAGGAACAGAAAAAAGCCAGTCTTACTGAGGTGGAGGCAGGAGGGTCAGAGGTGAGGCTAGAGAAGGTGGGAGAGACAGAGGGCCCCTCTCAACCTCCCCTCCATAGGCCATGTGAGTCTGAGGGTGCAGGGAGCCGGTCGAGGGTGTTAGGAAGGGGCATTTCTGGTGTTTTTTAACAACCTTCTGGGGTGGGGGTGGGGTGGAGGGGGGAGACCAAGGCCTGGAGACTGGGAAGGTGGCCATGGGCCAGGAGCCTGTAGGCTGCGGCTTGTGGCCTTGCTAATAGCTGACATTTGACTTCGTTGATTGATTAACCAGCTTTACCTGAACCTCTTCCTCCCCCAGAAGGTTCTGCCATTGCCAGTGTTTTCTGTAACACCTCTTAGGTGAGGATTCCCCATGCACTCTCTCCCTGGGTCTCTGAGCTCCCCGCCCCCAGTCAGTTCATCCTGCCCTCGGGTGTGGTGGGGGTGGGGGATGTGCCATGGGAGTCTGCACGTCCCCCGTGGGACCTCAGCAGTGGCTTCACCTGCACAGTCCCTTTAGGTCCCACACTTCCTAGATCCAGAAAGCTCTAAAAACTAGCCCAGACCCTGCTGGAGTCTTAGCATAATAAAGTATCTGTTACTCTTCTAAAACCCAGGAAATTCTGGATTCCAGAACATATCTGGCCAAAGGTTTCCAGTGGGAGACGCTGGTGCACCCAGTGGCCTCATTCCCGGGTCCGGGAAGTAGTAGTAACATGAGAGGCAGCACAAGGCTTGGGCTTTGAACCCAGTGGTTCCAGTCATTGGTACTGAGCCCATGTGTGTCAGTCTAGGTGAGTCACTCATCTTCTGTGCCTCAGTATCCCTGTGTGTGTAAGGACTGAGGATTAGATTGTCCTGGACTTGGAGAGTAACTAGCTGCTGCAGGCCCTCAGTAAGGACTCGGTCAAGTTCAGTGAGGTCATGTCCCTGCCGCGAGCCTGCCCTGGCTCCCTCTTCTCTAGAGGCAAGATGGCAGTCCCACCTCCCCAGGCTGGATGGCGAGCACCTGCCTGGGTATGAATTCAGCTGCATGGGCCCATCCCAAAACCTGCCTGTGCCACACTTTCCCTGTTTGTGAAGCCATTTTGGCTGCAGATGAGGAGTCTGTTCAAAGCCTCAGACTTCCTGGGAGGAGTCAGGCCTGGGACCTTGGCAGCTGGGGGCACACACTACCATCCTGGCCCCAGCTGCTGCTCGCTTAGGGTGGCCAATGGCACCTTTGGTGGCTGGAGTGGGTTTGGTGCAGCCCTCTGTGTCTGAGCCCAGGTGGGGTTCCTGGGCCGGAGGGTACAGGAGGCTGGGCTCTGATGTCTGTTAGTGTGGAGAGGTGGAGGGGGCCCCCAGCTCCAGGAAGGGGGTTCAGAGGCCATATGCCCAAAGAGATCACCAGCACCCATCATGCTCTGTTCTTTGTTTCCTCCCGTTTGGAAGGCAGTTCCACCAAGGCAGGGCCATCTCGGTTTGGCTCCCCTCAGTGTCCCAGACCCGTTGTGGTGCCTGCTGCTCCCCAGGCCCTCACGCTGGAAGGATCGGCATGGATGGAGACACACACGGGCACTCAGGTCATTCTCACCCCTTCTCTGCCCTGTGGCTGGTGCAGAGCTGTCGCTCAGGTGGGGGTGGGGGTTGAGAAGTGTCTGCTGACTGTCGTTCGGCTCCTGTGACTTGCCTGATGCCCTTTCCCTTTCCGGCAGAGGCCTGGGGTGGGAGCCTTGCCGGGTGATGCTCCATGGAGGGCCTGCCTTGGTAGATCCCAGTTAGCATGTCCTCCCTGGTCAGGTGGGCGGGCCCCTCTTGGACCCCACTGCGGTTAGACTCGTGTGCCACCTTCACACCCACCCCTCCATCTCTCCACAGCCTGAGTCTCCTGCCAGCTGCCATCAGCCATGTGGTAGGAGAGCTCATGTTCCGAGCAGCCCTCCGCTTTGTGCAAAGCAAAGCACATTCACAGCTGATCTCACTGGGTTCCTCAGAGCAACAGAGCAGGCAGGAGATCTGCCAGAGGGTGACAGCACACGCAGAGAAGGGACTCTGCATAGGGCTCATGCTTCTGGGTGATGGTGGTAGTGATAATCCCAGCCCACTTTCATAGTACCCTCAGCAGGTCTAACCTCTTCCCGTGCATTTACTCATTTCATCTTTGCAATAGCCAGAGGGCAAGTGCAGGCTCTCAGTGTGCCAAGGCCACGCAGATAGTAAGAGGGTGGAGCCCCGTTCAAACCAGAAGGAATGGTCCTTGTCCTCTTCTCTTTTTCTAGTAAGCCTCCAATGGTTCCCCCAGAACCTCAGGATGAAGTCCACACTTCTGAGCCTGGTGGGGGCCCTTCCCAAGCAGACTTCCCTCCTGACCCACGTGTGCTGGTTCCCTCTGCTCAGCATGTCCCTCTCCAGTCCCCTGCCTTTCCTGACCAACTCCTGCTTATCCTGTGCAAGCCGGCACAGATGCCACCTCCTGACAAGGCCCACCCTGACCCCCAGACAGGGCTGCTCTACTCTCCCACGTTGCCATGATGCTGCCTCACACTGTTGTCATTTGTTTGGGTCCATCTCCCCCCACTGGACCCAGCAGCTCCATGAGGGACTGTATTTCGTCTGCCTGTCTCCCTGGAGGAGGCAAACTACTGAACACACCCAGGTACCTTAGGGACTCTGGGCAAAGTGGGCCTGCTGACAAGTGTCCCCATCTGGGCACACCAGGGCCTTTGGAACATGAGGGCTGTGAAGAGAGTAGAGGGGAAGGTGGTTCCAGGTCCTTGCCCACTGCATGTATTTCCCCATCTCTGCATAGGTCATTTAGGGGACTGAGTGGGTCCCATCATGGGGTGGAGGTAAGAGAGCCCGGGTTCTAGTAACTGACCTGCACTTCCACCTCCGAGGCGGGTGACCTGATTCCCTCTCCCCAACAGTAAGGTGTGTCACAGGAGGAGGTGGAGGATGTCAGTGGCGTCCAGCCACCCAGCTCAGGCCTCCACCTCTTTCCTCTTCCTCTGCCTCACTCTTTGTTCTGTAACCCCATTCCTGGGCTTGGGATCCTTACTTTCTGATCCAGCCCTTAACTGCTTTGATCAGAACAACCAGAAAGTGCTCCATTCCTCTGGGGAGCCTCTTTCATGCTGGGTTTAGACTCAGTGCTCAGAATCTGCCATGCTTAGCTTTTCCGGGCTCCCTATCCCAGCACTGCCCACTCTGGGTAGTCTATGTCTGGGGACCCGTCAGTTTCCCCCACTGACTGTGAGCCCCAAGAGGGCAGGGCCAGGGCTGCCGCAGTCACTACTGTGTCCCTAGCTAGCTCCAGCCGCAGAGCAAGTGCTCAGTGAGGGTCATTCAGGATGGAGTTGCAGGGGAGGAGAGGTTGGTACGGGCAGAGCCCAGAGAGGGTGGCCTCCGTGGAGCCCTGCTTTGAGCTCCCATGCCTGACAGCAGCCTAACCCTGTCTGGTCCTGGGGAAGACATCCTAGACCAGTGGGTGGGGCAGGCATCTGACAGCAGGGCCATCTGGCTTAACTGCACCACGGCCAACAGCTGTGCTCACTGA
Organism: Smutsia gigantea; assembly: GCA_032199065.1. Lineage (NCBI taxonomy): Eukaryota > Metazoa > Chordata > Mammalia > Pholidota > Manidae > Smutsia > Smutsia gigantea. The sequence goes on along the minus strand of JAVSCE010002309.1, from coordinate 68,527 downwards.
CCATACAACCAAGGGACTCCTGGGCTAGCACAGGCCCCTTCCCTACCTCTACAGTGTAGATTACCAGGTGTGGAGGGGTCACCTCCTTGCTTTAGAGGCAGCAGGCCGGAGAGGAACTGCCTATCACTCAGGACAGGGCCCATCCTGACTTGCTGTGTGAAGTTGTTAAGGGAAGGGTTTAGGCTCTGGGAAAATGGAGATTCCATTGCCAGCCTACCCGGAGCCATGGGAGTTGGCTGCAGGAGTCGGAGTCCTGGTTTTCTTCTGTCCCCTCATGGAGCTGGTGAGGGGTGCTGGGGGAAAAGGCTGTGCAGTCACCCCAGACACTGATGGTGGTGGCTGTCACTAAGGAAAGGAACACAACCTTGAATCTCTTCCAACTTAAAAAATAAGGTATGTTCATGATTTACAGCTCTATTGAGATGTAATTCACGTACATTTCACCCACTTAAAGCATCCAATTCATCGCTTTTCAGTTTTTCAGAATTGTACATCTGTCATCAAAGTCAATTTTAGAAATCTTCATTACCCCCCTGAGAAACTCTGCACCCCTTCAGCAACACCCACTCCCTCCCCACGCACCCGAGGCAACCACTGATCTGCTTTTCCTCCCTTTAGATTCTGGGCTTTTCACACAAATGGAATCATGTAGTATGCAGCCTTTTGTGTGTGGCTTTTTTCTGTTCCATATAACGTTTTCAAAGTTCACCCTGGAGGTGGCATGTATCGGAACTTCATTCCCTGTCCTGGCTGAAGAACGTTCCGTTGTATGGATACGTTATGTTTTATTTCTTTCTTCATCTGTGATGTACCTGTGGGGTGTTTCCGCTTTCTGGCTATTGCGAACAACCCTGCTGCGACTATTCAAGAGCGAGGGTGTACGCTTTCATTTCTCTAGGAGGGAAATTGCTGGGTCAGGTTGGTGACTGTTAACCATTTGAGCAACCGCCAGATTGTTTTCCCAAGTGACTGCCCCTCTGACATTCCCCTCCGTAGTGTGTGAGGGTTTTGATTTCTTCACGTCTTCATTGTTGTCTGCCTTTTTGATTCTAGCCATCCTGGAGGGCGCAGAGTGGTATCTCACTGTGGTTTTGGTTTCCCTGATGGCTGATAATTTTGAGCATCTTTCCAAGTGCTTACTGGGCATTTGAATATCTTTGGAGAAATGTCTCTTCAGATCCCTTGCCCATTTTCAAATTGGATGGCTTGTCTTCTTACTGACTTGTAAGAGTTCTATAAATAGTCTAGATGCAAGACTCTTATCACAGAAATGATTTGCACCACCTGGAATATTTTCAACGTCAAATGCCAGACCATTTCCTTCCCAATTCTTTTCTCTGGCTAGATACACTGTCACAGATAAAAATGAAGCTGGGAGGATACTCTGTGTATGGTCGAATATCTATATTTTCACTTCATTTTCCCATTTTTTAAGCAGCATGATTAATATACATCATTGGGCTTTTGTAATTTCTTTGAGCCATTTCCGCATTGCTGAGCATTTAGGTCCTTTCCAGTTTTCAGTCGCATAAATAATGCAGTGACATTCATCCTTGTCCATAAATCTTTATGTTCATCATGGGTAGCTTTCTTAGAAGAAATTCTTAGAAGGTGGTTTTACCTGGTTAGAAGGTAGGCCTTTGAAGCCTCAGTTACCGTTTGTTTCTACTTAGGACTAAGCTTTGAGCAACAGTACTTGGTTGTACCTCTTGATTTTCTTTTTTGAATGAATAATATTTGCATTTGAGTGTCTTGATTCCACAATGGTGCCTTTTTTGACATGCCTCTGACTAGTAGTTAGGCTGTTTATTGTTTACATGTTATATACTTTTGGGAGTTGCCTCTTCATGACCTTTGCCCCTTTCTTTTGGGACCTTTTTGTAAGGATTCCTTCCCTATTGCAAATACTGACACTTTGGAATTTTACTGTGCAGATAACTTTTTCCTCATTTATCATTTGCCTTATTGGAAATGTGGGGGAGGGGAACAGGACTCCTATTTCCTCCTTAAAAAGAATTTTTTTCCTTTTTTCTTACACTGGATTTCTACAGCAGGGATCAGATCTGTTTTGTTCTCCATTGTCTGCCCAGACAAAGAATGAATGAATATGTCCTTTAGTTCCCAAACAGACCTTAAGAGGGTAAGTGGTGTTACTCACCTTTTATAGATGAGGAAAGTTAGGTTGGGCGATGAGGAGTTCCTGGCACCCAGTTTCTGTCCCTGGAGCCTTTGCTGGACCAGTAAACAGCTCACAGTTAACTGGATTTTAAAATTCCAAAATAAAACTCTACTGGTGTCTCTGAGTTGCAGCTGGCCATCTGGTGCCCCTAACAGAAGCTTGAGGCAGGCAGCCTGAAATAGCCCGTCTGGTTCTGGCATGGCTGGTTGTCCCCTGACGAGCCCCGACTTTATCGGAGGCTCCTTCCTTGAGCTCGGCCCGTCACCTACCTAGGACTTCAATGGGTGGTAGTGATGGGAGGCAGTGAGCCACTGAGTGACTTGGAGACCTTTGCACACACCTCGGTGTCTCTAGCCCTGTGCTGGGTCCCTTGCCCTTGTGCTTCATTTGACCTGACAGTGACCTTCAGTTCCCAGTGGTGCCATCAGCTCTCTCTCGAGTCTTTGCATGCGCTATTCCCTCTGCTGCCTCATTTCTCTCTCTCCTGCTTTTTAAATTATTGTTATTAAATTCTTTTCTTGGCATGTGAACTATATATGTAACATCCACATAAGCTGAAGCATAATATAATGAGGACCTGTAAGCCTACCTCTCAATGTAGGGGTGAGAACATTGCCATTAACTCACCTCTACCTCTGGGTGGGGGCGGAGCACAGAGCTCTGTGGCTGCTGTTCTGAGTGTGGTGATTGGCATGCCTTGTTTTTGTGTTTTGTTTGTTTCTCAGTTTTATTACCTGTGTGTGTATGCTGAAAAGCATGGTTTTAGTTTTGCTTTTGAGTCCTATAAAAATGACACTAGGTCATGAGTGGACTCCTGGGACCTGCTTGTCCTTCAGTGTAATGTTTCCCAGTTTCATCCATGGAGGTGCTCTACACTCTTGCATTGTCTGACCACGCCTTAGATCGCCCATTGTGCTGTTGGTGGACGGTTGGGCTGTTCCCGGCTTTCTGTTTCACACACTGGTATGGCTGTGAACATCACCTGGAATGTGAGCAAGAACTTGTCTAGGGTGTAGGCCTGGGTGTGGGATGCATGGTTGTGGTCGGTGGCTCTGTAGAGCTTCACACAGTAAGCCAGACTCTCAAGTGGCTCTTCCCTTTGTTATCTCGCTAATTCCTGCTCCTCATTGTCCCAGGGTCTCCTCCCCACCTTTCTTTCCTTCACACATCCCTGTGGGGCGCCTGCTACATGCCAGGTGCGGTTATGTTCTGGGGCGTGTTGCTGAAAGAGAGCCACCATCCCTGTGCTCTTGTGACCAGTGATATTAGGTAGCCCCTCCTCCAGGAAGCCCTCCCTGACCCCAGACAGGGTTCAGCAGCCTCCTGGGCTCCCCGGCCCCAGACCCTCCCCCTTTAGGTTGTCACTGCCTGGGCTGGGTCATCCCCGCTGGACTGGGAGCCCTGTGTGGACGGGTGAGGGCTGCTGTGGACGCTACATCCCCAGCCTCACTGCACAGGGTGGGGCCCAAAGCAGGTGTTAAGTGAAAGGTCGGTTGAGTTACTGCTGAGACAACTCACCCTTGAGGCAGGTGGGATTAAGAGGAAGCAGTGGAGTCCAGTATCTAGTACTTGCTGGATTAGACCTGGGTGGCCCAAAGCCCAGCATGACCCGAAATGGCTAAGCGTACAAGATGCCTGGACCTGTCTCATCCTGTGCCAGATGGAGGGGACGTGGCCTCTGGCCTTGGCAGCTTAGGGGCGTCACTGCCTGACTGCTTACTCTTCTGACAGGGTGCAGGGCTGGGGCCATGGGACCGACAGGGGCGCCTCGAGAAGTGTGAGGCCCACCTGGTCCTCTGGGAGTAGAGTGGGCGGGGTTGTTCTTTTGAAGAGGGTGGGACCAGGGGCTGTGAGAACACCCCTACAGAAAGTGGATGAGGCAAGAGTTGTGCATCCCAGAGGACTGTGGGGGCTTTGCAGGGCCACCATTGGTCTGTAGATCATTAACAACAGGAAGCGCAATGGGGCATTTGCAGCGCACCCACTGCGTGCCAAGCACGGTGCTGAGGGCTCTGCGTGCAGCAGCTCGTTCTGTCTGTGCTGTATTGTGTGGCTGGCCGGCCTGCCTGGAGCACCCAGCAGAGAGCTTCCCCTCCTATCTGCTCGACTTACAGCACAGCAGAACTGCGAGATCTCAAGCAGCATCTCCCTTAGTAGACGGGTAGCCTGAGGAACAGATTCGGGCAGGCCGCCAGAGCCGCATCTGAGTGGGGAGGCAGAGGCAGCAAGGCTGGGCTCCTCCTCCGGCCCTGGGGGCCTCCTCCTGCCACTCTGTCACACCCATTTGTCCTCCGGTCCTCACTTCTGCGCCCTCAGGTGCCCAGCCCTGGGCAAATATTTGTCTGTGGGCAAACAGGACCATGTGTGACAAGTATTTCCGAGCCAGGTGGCCGGGGACAGGTGGAGGCAGCTGGCTTGGGGCAGGCCCTCAGTGAGCCTCTGGCTGGAGCTGCTTTGTTTGCCCTTTGCTTACGCAGCAGCCACCCTCTGAGGTGTTGCTGGGGTGTCAGGCCTGGACCAGTGATGACTGGCTACTGTTTACTAAGCACCAACCCCGTGCCAGACATTTTACACTAGTGATCTCAGTGGCCGCTTCTAGAAGCCTGTGTGTGGGTCTGTGTCTCAGTCTCATTGGCTCCATTTTCCAGATGAGGACACTCACTGTAAAGAGATTAGGGTCCTCTCAGGTGACACTTAGGGTTTATTTATGTTGTCGGGGCCAGAATTCACTTGGGGCCTCATGAGGTAAATAAGGGTGTTAAGTGGAAGGACATGGGGGCCTCAACCAGTTCCCTGTGGGTCCTGAGAGCTGACAGGAACCAGGACTGGCACCAGCTCTTTGGGCCACATGCACTCCTGGTTTGTTCCTCGTTTTGTCTGGTCACAGGCCAGATTCTGGCCATCCTGGTGGCCAGGTCGGGACTGCTCAGTGCAGGCCCTGCCCCTGCGGTTTATTCAAGCTTAGCGAAGATACCTTCTGGTCAGATGGGATCTGAGAGTCCTGGGTCACCCTTGTGGGGGTGGGGGACAGTCCTAAGAGAAGAGGATCTGGGCTCTGCAGACACCCAGATACAATCTGACTCCACGAAGACAAGAAGGTGGATTCAAGTCATGAGGTGGTGGTAAGTCACCAGCGACCTCAGAGACACGCATCCTTTGGGGAGTCCTTCCAGATGGGGGCTTGTGGAGGCCACAGAGGACCCCCCCAACAGAAAGTCCTCGGCTAGTGGGGCAGTCTTGGGTACTTGTGCTCTGTGGGTCTCCTTGGTCTCCACTCACCGCAGGATTGGGTGTGTGGTCTTGGTGGCTCAGGCAGTCAGCTAGTGCTGCAGTTGGTGCCCAGTTGTGTGCTGGGGACAGCAGTGGCCAAGACAAGCCTGGCCACATTCCACAGACTCACCACCTGAAATGGGGATGAGAGACAAGTCAGCCAAGGAGCCAACAGGGCCATCACAGACCAACAGAAGGGTGCGGAAGGAAATGAGCCAGGACTGGGCTGGAGTAAAGGCAGCAAGGCTGAGGGTGGGTACCTGGCTTAGGTGAGAATATTGAGCGCCTCGGCTGTTCCCGGGCAGGGTCACTGCCACCCCAGGCCTGATGAATTGGACTTCAAAGTCACGTCTACCTGCGTGGTCTTCTCTGCCCTAGCGATGTGTCTTTGGCAAGCGCTCCACCTCCCTGAGCCTTAGTTTCCTCTTCTGGAAAGGGTGGGGGAGGGATAGCTCTACCCCCGTGGCGGTTGCGAACAGAAAGGTGGTCATGTGTGGTTAGGGCAAGGACTGGAGCCAGGCTGTGGCTAGAATCCCAGTTCTTGGCTTCATCGCATCTGTGACTGTAAGCTCCTTCATTGATCCCCACCTCAGTTTCCCCATTTGTAAAAGAGGGAAAATAAGTCATACCCCATAGGGTTGTTGAAGCAGTAAACAAGGTAAATATATGTAAAGTGCTGTGTAAGGATTGGCTGTTGTCATTATTAATGGCTTAGAATTAAAAGGTGCCTGTTACACAGCTAGGGCTCAGGTGCTTAATGCACAGTGCTACTGGGGACCCGGGGATTGAGGCCTTGACTTCCCAGTTCATTCAAGAGCACCAGTGGCTTTAGCATACTGTGTGGGAGGCTCTGTGGTGGGCCCAGGGTAAGTCCTGTGTGATCTGCCTGGTTCCTTCTGCCCCAGGAGACTTGGGAAGTCATAGGCTTCCTCTGACTGCATGTGTTTCTGTAACAGGGTCTTCAGTTGGGCCTGGCAGCTTCAAAGGTCTGCAAGAGGGGTTGGGGTGGGCTCGTGGCCCTTTGCTGGAGTAGGCGGGTCCTCCCACCGGCCTGGCTGGTCACGTAGCCTAGGCCAGCCCCCGCAGGTGGCCGTTCTGCAGCTTGTGTCCTGGCAGGCGGCATGCCACTTCCCTGACAGGAGGGGACAGGGAAGAACCCTCTTCACACCCAGCAACTGTGGGCATCACAGCCCCTCAGGCAGGCCTGGGGAGGGACACAGGGACCTGAGAGGAAAGGACTGGCCATCTCAGCCTCTCCTGTCCAGGGGCAGTCCTGCAGTTCTTTGGGGAGAGAAAGGAAGACTGTTCAGTTCACAAAGCAAGTTATCTCATTCATTCCTTCACAGCCATTAGTTGAGACCAAGCAGTGATATCCCTAGTCTCAGGGAGCCCTTGGTCCAGGGCAGAGTAAACAACAGATACAGATTGTGTCTCACAAGGAGACAGAGAGACATGGTGGAGAGTAGTGGGGTGCTGATTTAGAAAGGGGTCACAAAAAGTTTCTCCAAGGAAGTGACGTTTGAACTGAGACCTGAAGGACAAGTTAAGGAGCTGGGGGAGGGGCAAGGAAGCTTTCTGGGCCTGGGAAATAGCAGTTGCAGACCTGGAGGCCAGAACAAACAAGGTAGGAGCTGGGGGCGGGGTGCCTGGAGAGGCAGGCCCATTGCCATCCCACAGCAGGGACAGAGAGCCGCAGTGAGTATATTATGTGCCTGCCTCTTCTCTGGAGGCTGGGACTGCAAGGGCAGTGGGTTGTCCTTTAGTGGAGGACCTGCTTGGAGTCTCCCTGGTGGCCCTCACCAGGTTTCCTGGGCGTGCAGTTCAGAAGGGGCAAACCCATACGTGCCACCTGGGGATTGCCTCAGCCCCCCTGGACAGGGACAGGCAGCCAGGCGGTAGACCCCTTCCCTTCGAGGGGAGCTAGTCCTCGAGCAGCATGTGGAGCTGGTGTGGCTCGGGAACAGATTGTGCTGGGCACCACCCTTGCCACCATCGTGTCAGTCCCACGGGCCTCTGTGCTGGGGAAGGTGCCATCTCCCGAGCTCTGCAGTTTCCAACCTGGTGTGATGTGCACACTCCCTCGATGCCTGAGTCACTGAAAGGCTGGTGGAGGTGGAAGAAGCCTCAGTGATTGTTCCTCAGGAAGAATAACTCATGACCAGTGTCCTTTCATTTTTCCTGAAGAGTCACAGACACAAGGTTTTCAGAACAGGGGGAGACGCAAGAAATTCCCGCCTGGGCCTCTATCTGCTGGCAGAGCAGCTCCTCCTCCCCAACCCCACCCCAGGCCTGGGCCGAATCACCACCCCCATTCTATGTCCCGGCTTCCTGGCACCCAGCCACTGACCTCAGAGCATCCTGTGGGGTCTTTGCCAGCCTGTTGGGGAGCTCCCAGCTGGGCAGGGCAGAGGGTCTCCCAGAGCTAAGCTGCAAACTCAGGGATTGTAACAGGTGAACATGGCGAGTGGGCATGGAGCTGACTCTGGGGTCTCAGGAGGCTGGCTCAAAGGCCTTAGTGGCACAGCTGTGAAAGAGGAAGGCCCCTAGAATGTGTGGCCTGGGTGTTGACACCTCTCTGGACCTCCTTTTCTTTGTCTTAGATGGGCTGGGGTCTGGTTATATTCCCTTTCTGGGTGTACCACGAGGCTTCAGTGGGCTCCGGCACATGAAGGGGCCACCTAGGGTAACAGCTTCATGAATGTCAGCTGCCAGCGGGCTTCCTGCAGAGCACAGGATGCTGTGGTTACCAGGCTTGTGCCGGGAGCCCCAGGTTCCTGACCCCCTCACTGAGTGCCTCAGATTCTCCTTTGACAACCCTCTGTCTCTCTTGTTCCGTGAGGCACAAGTGTGAGGTCTGTTCTCCCGTCCCTTCCTTCCTTCAGCTCATGTTCACTGAGCACCTGCTGGCCCAGACCCTAGGGAGCCAAACAGGACGGCTGCCACCACGGCCAGACCGGCTTTGTGATTAAGGTTGTCGTGAGAGGCTGGCCTTGCTGCCAGCCCTTGGCGTGGGTCAGATTTCCCTCCCAGATATGGCCTCTGGGCTCCTGTGGTTCACCAGCGAGGACCAGCTGCTGCTTTTTTCCCATTTAACTTTTTAGTATGAATGTTTTCAGATATATACAAACGGGGTATAACAGACCTGATGAACCCACTTCCTTGCTTCAAGAATGACCAACATCTTTATCCTCTATGCTACCCCTGTCTGCATTGTTTTATAGCAAATCCTAGGTACCTATCATTTCACATAAAAATTTTTCTGAGTTGCTTGTGAGACAGTGGAGACACTCAACTGCAAGCAAGCCACCTTGTTCCTCTGCTGTCATCTCCCCCAGGCGCAGGCTGACACTGTGCTCTCTTGAGGCTCTGCACATGGTGGGTGGCTGTGTGCAGTGCTCACGGAAGAGCCCAGCCTCCTCCTGACACCCTGCTTGGAGGAGGCCACCAGCCCAGGCGGCGGCTTCGAGGGCTGCCAGGAAGCCCCCTGGGTCCGAGCCGCTTCACTTGCTGCTCCGTCTCTCTGTTAATGGCTTTTTAACAAGGAGCACAGATGTTTATTTTTTCTGTTTCATAAAATGTGGCGTTCACAAGCACACTGTCCTGCGCCTTGCTTCTTTCATTTAATGTATCTTGGATATTGTTTCCTATTGGCTCAGAGAGTGTCCTTGTCCTGTCTGGCTGCATATGGGTGGGTTTTTTTATTGACTGCTCCCTACTAATGGATACTGGTGTTGGGTGCAGCCTGCATTTGCAACCAGTGCTGCAGTGAAAACCCTTGTAGGGGTATGATTTTGTACTTTGCAAGTATATCTGTAGGACAAACTCCAGAAGTGGAACAGCCGGACCAAAGAGTATATGCATTTGTATTTTGGAATTGTGACTGGTATTGCCAGTTGCTTTGGAAAGGGGTTGTATGGGTTGGCGCATGTACCGGGTGTTCAAGGGCGTGCCTGCTTCCCAGTTTCAGCAGCCATGCTTGCTGCCCAGCTCGTAGGTGTTGGCCTTTCTGGTAGGTTGGCATGCTTTAGATTAATTTGTGTTTCTCTTGTTCTGAGAATCACTGAAAGTTTAAGAAGTCAATTTCTTGCTCCGGGGAATGGGTGGAAAGAACCCTTTTAGAGGGAGGGCTGGAGCGGAGAGGTAGAGCTCGCGCAGGGAGGGCCTCCCCACTCTAGGAGCCAGGCCACACATGGAGAGTGCAGGATGTGGAGACGAGGAGCAGATGCTGTATCTGCTTTCAGCTGGAAAAGTGCCCTTGGGCAGATCACTTCCCCATCTCCCAGTCTTATCTGGGAAGTTGGGGGGACAGTCCCTACTTCTCAGAGCTGTTAGGAGGCATAAATGTGATCAGGTTTGTAAGTTACTCAGGGAGTAGGTGCAAAATAATGCTCCACAAAGCACCAGAGAGCCCCTAAGCACTGTGTTTCCTTCCCCCTCCTCCTCTGCTGAGTGCCCTTAGAGAATTGTGGGGATGGAGGGAGGGGTGGGAAGGAGCATTGTTTAGAGGTGGGGGCAATGGCTGAAGGATTGGGGTCAGAGGCACAGACCTGGGTTCAGACCCCCTACTCTGGGTTGAGGGCCTTCCCTTCTCAGGCCTCCCATCTCTCCACCTATGATCATGTGCCCTGGTTGCAGGCCCAGAGACAGAGCCCTGCAGGATTCACAGCAGAGGAGTATGTGGGGACAATATCACCAGGCAGGTGGAAAACGCACGTTAGGATGGGTAGGAGGGCTGGCTGGGTAGCGCAACATTAGGGAGTTCTCCAAATACAGGAAGGAGCCTATGGGCTGGCAGCACCTCCCCAGCTCCAGAAAAGCTGACCAGTGCCATAGGGAAAGCTGATGCCCACCTCCCAGGGCTCACATGGCAAGGACTTGTGGGGCTTGGAGGTAGTAGCCATGGGCAGAGGTTAACAGGTGGTGTGAGGCCTGGTCTCCTGGGGCCTGTGGGTGTCCACAGCTGATGCCAGGTGCTCGCTGGGCATCCTTCTGTGGCTGGTCCCCTTCAGTAAAGATAGCTCTGTGAGAAATGTCTGATCTCAGAGAAATGCCAGCTGAATTGGGCCTTACATAGCTGTTGAGGGCCCCTCCTGTCCTGATTCTGTGCCCAGCGCAGCATAGGTAAGGACTTGGGGGTGGGAATGAGGAAGGTCTGCAATGTGGGCAGCTTAAGATTGGTGGCACTGCAGGGACTGGGACCCCAGAGCTTCCTGTCTGCAGAGGTGGCGGGGCCTCGGATGCCAGAGTGGGTGAGCCCACAGAAAGCAGTGTGGGTGCCCTCTGCTGCGGCCTTGCTGCAGGAAGGCACTGGCACTGGCACCAGGGAAGAGGCGTGGAGGCAGTTGCTCTGGGCCGAGCCACCCGGTGCCCTTATTGTGCTCCCCATCGCTGCCCGAGTGTGGGTGCCGACAGAGGAGGGATCTCCCCTAGTTCACTCAGCCTGGCCTTCTGACTCCAGAGACCCAGTCTTCACCCCACCCTCTGTTCACTTGTTCTGTCAACACATATTTATTGAGCAAGTACTGTGCCCAGCATATGTCCTTCTGGGGATACTTCGGTGAACAAAAGCAGTAAAATCCTTCCCCTCATTGTAGCATAAGCACACAGATTGGTTATAAAGCTTTATGTCAGGCTGTGAGAAGTGCCACACAGAGAATGAGGCAGACACAGGGACGGACAGTGACAAGGAGTCTGTTTAGGCCTCTGAAGAGGTGATGCTGGAGCAGAGAACTGCCGGCCAGGCAGGGGAGACATGGGGGCGCAAGGCAGAAGAGCACTCTGGGCAGGTGGCAGTAGGTGCAAAGGCCCGGAGGCCTGTGAGCACATAGCTCTGTCACTGACAAGGACTGGGTGGGGGCCTTGACTGCCGGAGCCTCTGAGCCAGGCCTGCACTCCCATCTCTCCTGCACATGAGCCTTGCCACCTGCACCTCTAGGATGACACCCCCATCCCATGCTCGGTGACTGAGGCCCACTACCCCCTCTCCTCTCACACTCCATAGGCCCTCCTGATGACAGGGCTCACTGCCCAGATGCATGGTATGGTCTCTACTCCCACACCTTGGTCCAGAAGCGCTCTCTGCCCGGGGTGCCTTTCCCTCTTTGTTGTCTGACTCTTCAGGTCCTTCCCTCTGAGACTTTTCTAGATGCTCCCTTCCCAGCGGTTCCCAGCCTGCCCAGCCCCTCTGCCTCCAAATTCCCGTCCTGCCCTGTATGGCCTTGTGATGCTGCTCTGCCACTGCTTCTGGGTTTGTCACCCTGGCCACACAGGCGGCTCTGGGGCAAGGCTGGGCATCGGTGGCTTCTCCTGGGGGTATTTGGGAGAGGAGCGTGAGCGCTCCTGGCTGCGCACCTGCCTCGCCTCTCGGGCCCAGCCACCGGCTCCCGATGGCATCATCTGGCGGCCAGGTCTCAGCAGGCACCGTGAGAAAGCCTGGAGGGCGGCTCTGCAGATCCCAGAAACCCTGAAAAGAGAGACAGTTCCCCCTGGCAGCCGCCCTGTCCTAATATTAGAGAAGGCTGCGCTTCTGAGCCTTCACACCTGTCTGTCCAGCCTGAAGCCGGGGCCTGAGGGCATCAAGGTGGAACGGAACCCTTCCTCTACCCCCTTCCCAGCTGCGTGACCTTGGGAGACTGTTCAGCATCGCCAGAGATTTCGTCCTCTGTCCAGGGAGTGGTAAATGTGCTGGAGAGCTCTACTCTGCAGGATGCTGGTGAGGGTGAGAGACGGAGGAGCAGAGCGCTGGCCAGAGTGCCTGGTAGGGGCCAGGTGGGGCAGGAGCAGCCCGCGCTGCTCTGCGGGGAGCACTCTGAATTCTAGAGTATTTCACAGAGTGGGTAGTTTTTCGCAGGGCCTTGGCCTTGGCACCCCGCTTACTCCCTCCAGGCTTCCTTGGTCAGCGGGCCTTCGAGCCCAGCCCCCACAGCCTTCCTCCACGACAGGCGGTCCCTCTTGGCCAGCATGCCCCGGCCGCCCTCAGGGCCTCGTGCAGCAGCCAGATGTGAGCTCCTCCGTCTGTCTGTCACTCCTCACCGGTCTTGATGCCTTCTCTGCACCTGGATGGGATGCATGCTGGGCAGTGTTGGGGACACAGCGTGCACTACAACCTCCAGGCTGTCTTCTGGGGGCTCTTAGTCCAGGGGGAGAGACAGACAGATCTCCAGTGACAGGTCAAGAGTGGGCAGGGCTGAGATGAGCAAGACCAGAGGAGGGGTCGGACCCAGCCGGGGGTCAGGGAGGGCTCCCTGGAGAAGCTGAGAGGTGACCTGAGAGAGGGTAACACGTGAGGGGAGGTGTGAGGGCCGCTGAAGCACTGGGCCTCTCTGGGAGGCGGAAGAGCTGGGGAATGGCTAGAACACAGTGCCTGTGGGAGGGAAGGGTCCCATTCATCAACAAGGCTTAAAAGGGGCCTCTGAGACCTGGGTCCCTCCTGACCGCCTTGTTGTCTTAACTCAGAGAACCCCTGGAGGGCAGGGACCAGGTCAGAACCATCCCTGCCCACCTGGTGCCAGCACAGAGCTTGGCATGCAGTAGGCCTCGGGAGATGTTTCCTGAATGAAGAGCAAGATGGTGTCTACATCGGAGTGAGTGCTCCAGGGTTAGAAGCCTAACTCAGTGGGGCTGACACAAAAAGGGAGAATTTGTTGGCTTATGGACCTGAGGAGTCCTGAAGAGTTTGACTTCCAGCCTGGCTGGACCCAGGGTCTCATACAACATCACTGGACCCTCTCTTTACCTCTGAGCTCACCTTTTCTCTGAGTTGGCTTCGTTTTCAGGTGGCTCTCCTGGTGGATACCAGGGTGGCTGCCAGCAGCTCCAGAAATGGGAGGCCATCTCAGCCGCCCACCAGTGGGAGAGAGCTTTTCTTTCCTTATAGCTCCGGCATGGGTGCTGGGACTGGCTGGGCTGGGTCAGCTTCTTGTCCTTGACCCATTGCTGTGCTGGGCTGTGGACAGGGCCACCTGTCCACTCCTGGAGCCCTTGGAGAGGACAGTGGAGAGTGGAGGTAATGTGGATGGTACCACCGGGAGTCCTGGATGGCCCCGCGAGGGAGGCAGTAGGGGCCGTGCTGGTCTGGGCCTGGTTAGGGGAGGATGGTGTTCCATACACCTTGAGTTGTGGGAGCACCAAAGTCTAGGGAGCCCCGCTGGAAAGAGCCCTGCAGAAAAAGCCTGGATCCTTGTGGAGAGATGGCATCCTGCGAGGGCCTGGTCACCCACCTGCCGCACTCAGTTTCCTGTCTGTCAGGTGGGGTGATGGTGGCTGTGCCCTCCCTCCTGGGATGGGAGGAGCGGGGCTGGCAGCCTCCCGAGGTTGGCTGTGCAGGTGCCGCAGCCAGACCCTGGGGGGTCAGGGCTGCGGGCTTTTTGCTACTAGAGGGGATGAGGACCCAGGCCCCCTTGGCTCTGGGCCGCCCACTCTTCACCTCTTGTGTACCAGTCTTGACAGCCTCCCTGTTAGGGGACACAGTGGGCCCCCCACCGCATCTCCAGAGAGACCCCCCCCATCCCTGCAGAATTACAGTCCTCCCAGAACCTGAGTAGCTCCTGTCGCTGCTCCACACCCAGGCCTGGTGGTCCTGCCTCACACTGAGTGAAGTCCTCCCTGAGGGCCGCTGTGTCCCCTTGTCGCCTCCCACCTCTCGCCACCCATGGATTGCTCCAGGCCTGCTTCCACCTGTCACACCGACCCCCTCCTAGGGGCTGCTCCATTTTTATCTGTCTCAGTCGTGTTCCCCACTGCCCATGGAAGCGCCAGCAGTGAGCACTGGCTCCTCCCCCTCCCTCCCCCACCACTGTTGCTTCCTGGGTTTTGACTCCCACTAGGATGACTGTGCCTGTCTCTCCCGCCAGCTTCAGGCTGGCAGGGATGGCCTGAGTCATCGCCACCCCCTGGTGCCCAGCCTGTCCTTGCATTTCATGGGTGCCTTTGTACCTGTGTGCAAATGAGAGACCAAGGAGGGAGGGACAGCTGGTCGGACAAGCAGCGTCTGCCTGTCACCTGATGCCTGGCACTGGGTTTCTCTGGCCTTTTGGAGGGCACTGGCCGTTGGGAGGGAACTGGCGCCAGCTGCTGGGGGAGCTGAAGAGCCTCCTTCCTGCGAGACCCCGCCCACCAGCTGGCACACTGCCAGGTCCCTCCCCAGAGCCCACACCTTTCCCTTGTCCGCAGAGTCCAGAGGTCCCCAAAGCCTGCCTCTGGCCCTGGGCCCTTCCTCTGCTGGCCTGTCAAGGTAGTGTGAGAATTAGGCCATGCTCGGTTTAGAGCAAGCATCTGGGTGTGTGTTCCAATCCTGCCACTCTTGGCTTGATGACCTTGAACAGACCTGACTTGCCCTCTGAGCATACACCCTTATTCTAAAACAGGGAAATAACTGCCCATCCCCTAGCATCATGGAGCTGGCTAAGTGAGGCTGGGTGGAAAGTGCTCAGCGCTGTGCCTTACACAGTGTTCTTCCAGTACCTGGAGGTGTGACCACCACTCCCCTCGGCATCTTTTCCTGCAGCTGTGGCTCCCGAATCAGATCCAGCACTGTGCAGCTGCTCAGCGGGCACCCTCGCATCCCCCATCTTTGGAGGCAAAGAGGTCATTGTGATTGTTTATCACAGCCTCCCCAGGACAAGAATTGGAACACAGGTCTTATTCCAAGCCATTCCTTCTGCACCTGCCATCTCTGGCATGTATGCACGCTCTTTCCCTCCCTCACCGCCGTACTTACTGACAGTCCTTTTGACTCCAGCCCCTGCCTAAGTGGATCTTCAGAGCACTGGACTTGGGAGTTCAGCAGACACAGTCAAGCCCTGATGGGAGACAAGCCCTCACTCACACTGCTCCCCCTCTGCAGCCGGTGTGCTGCTTGCTGAATGCCGGCCTCACCAAGCATTCGATTGCTGGCCAGGTGTTTTGCATGCCTGTTCTGGGTTCCTGCCTTCCTGTGGGGAGAAAACACTGCAGTGAGAGCTGGCGTTTAGTAAGCCCCATGAGTGTGCTCAGGTCAGAGGGACAGGCTCTGTCCTCACAGTTTCCCTGGGACTTACTCATTTTAGGGATAAGGCGACTGAGACTCAGAGGTTAAATCGCTTTTCTCAGAGTCACAGAGTTTAGACCAGGATTCAACCCCAGGCACTCTGGCTCCGGAGCTGGTGTTCTTAATCAGTTTGCAAGTGCCCAGATCTCAGGTGGGGAACTCCAGAGGCCTGACCCATGGCCGCAGAGGGCACAAGGGAGGGTGCACTTCAGGCTGCAGCTGTGCCTTCCCCTCTATAGCTCTGCCCTAAGGAACCTGCTTCCCTTCACCCCCCAGCCCAGCACCTCAGGCCTGCATGCCTGGCACGCCCACACATTGTACTCCCGGCCCTCCCTTAGGGTCACTAGACAAACTGGGGGAGCAGGCTCAGGCTGCCATAGCCATCTAACCCAGCTGCCTTCCTTGCCCCCAAGAACTGGGTTAGAGCTGCACAAGGTGCACTTCTGTGGGTGCCCAGCTGTAGCCTCTAAGGACAGGGGCTGCAGGCCAGCCGCTCTGTGCCGCACGGGCCATGGCCACAGCCTGCGTGGTTACTTAAGCCTGTAGAAGTCAGCGGATGACCCGAGGCTGGAGGCCTCATGGCCAGAGTCTGAGGAGCTTTCTCTCTCAGTCTCTGGACATCAGCCCTTCACGGTGTTTTCCCCTTGATCATTTCATACCATCACAAATGAGCAAATGTAGGTGCTGGTCCTGGATCCAGCCCGCCTGGGCCCGCTCCCAGCTCTGCTGGCTTGTAAAGGGCTTGGGGTGGCTCCTAGTGCAGCATTACTGCTGTATAAATGCTGCGGCTCTGAACCACCTGTACTGCCAGTTCCTCGCCTTCTTTTCTTAAACTGGTTCATTTCTTATTTGAATCCGTTTCATCTCATTCCCAAGTGGTAATATGTGCAGAATCATGGTAACATGGTAGTTCTTTTTTCTTACTGTGTGAGTGAAATACACACATGTAATGATTACCAGAAGGTCATTCCCCAGCCAACTGACACTTTTGCATCTGTGCTGGTGACAGGCCAGGCCCCAGGATGTGCTCATAATGCCATTGGGGAAACTGTGGCAGGGTGGGGTACCCCCAGGTCTCTGAGCCCATGCTGCGGGGGACTGACAACCCTCACTTTTATTTTTAAGTGTCTTTCCCCAGTGCTATCCCCACCTCAGAAGTGTCTCAGAGGGGTAGTTTAATCACCGTAATATTGCACATGTAATTGTAGATTAATGATACCAAAATAAACTATTTAAAAAAAGTGTCTCAGCATCAGAGGAAAGTGACAAGTGACAGTTGTCGTTCTTAATATCCAGGAGTCACCAAGTCGCTCTGAGCCTTGGGGTCCCCTCACTTCTCTAAGAATATCTACCCCTCCTCCCGCCTGCTCTGAGTTGCCCCTCTGTCAGTGAGTGGGCACGTGAACCTCCCTGAGCTCTATCTGACCTCATGTGAGTCCGTGCCTCTGCACAGCCCTGCGAACGCCTGTCTGAGAGGGTGGCTGGGTGACAGCTGTGGCTGGTGCAGAGGTGGCCAGGTTAGGGACCTGGGCCTCAAGCCTGCCAGGAGGCTTCTGGGAACAAGGACATACCAAGTGGACAGGGCTGGGGGGTGGACCCCAGGGGACATCGGGAGCGAGAGGAGGAGCCTGGCCCAGTGTGGGCAGTCGAGGAGGGGATGTCAGCACTGAACAGCTGAAGGACTGATTGCAGTTTGAGAGGCTGTTGAAGACTAGACTATCAAGGATGCCGAGGGTTGCTAGTGACGATCTCACATGTGCTCTCTCCCTACTTCATCCCCATCTGACATGACCAGGCCAGCCCAGCCTGGGCTAGCGAGCCTTCATTGAAGTGAGTGTGTCCTGGGGAATGATTTTTGCCCTTTGGCCATCTGCCTGTGTACCTCTTCTCTGAGTGATGATTTTTATTTTTAAAGGCAAAAAATAAAATAGGGTTACAAAGAATGCCATTTAAAATACAGTTAACTGAAAAAATTTTAAATGGTAATCTAGTATTTCTGCTCTTCTTCATTGACACATGAAATAACAGCATACAGCAGAGCCTGATGACGAACGACCATTTCCAAAGTAGTGGTGTGCTTTCAGACTCCACAGTACCTGTTATGTGATGTGAAAACACCTGTCATTTCTACTGATAACAAAGTCTCAGGGTCTGTTGAATGCTATTTATTTTCTCTCTTTTTTAAAACCTATGTTAGTAAGAAGAAAATGCTAACTTTCAGTTCAGTTCAATTAGTGAAAACAGGTGATTTTTCTCTCACTCAAGTTCATGGACTCCTTGGGGGTTACTGGACCCTGCTGGGCTGGACTGTGTGAAGCAGCTGCCAGAGTCCCAAGGGCAGCCTTCCCAGGCAGGGCCAGCTCCAGCCCCCACCCCCACCTCCCAGAGCTGGGGGCCCACAGCGTGTGTCAGAGAGCTCCCTTGCTTGGTCTGTAGGAGGGCAGCTGACCCCCGGGGAGGCTGGGGCCTCTGTCGCCTTTTGTCCTCCAGCACAGTGGAGAGAAAGCAGTTCTAGAGCCAAGTGTTTCGCTCTGCCCCGTTACCAACTTTCCTTCCCTGGACCCTGGTTTCCTCCTTTTGAAAACAGGATAGTGCTTGATGAGACCACGGGTGCATGGGTGGGGAAGAAAGGGGACCAGGTGTGGAGAGTCAAAGGCGTGGGTCCTTTGTGCCTACAGCCCAGAATGTGACCGTGGATGAGGTCATCGGTGCCTACAAGCAGGCCTGCCAGAAGCTGAACTGCAGACAGATCCCAAAGCTCCTCAGGCAGCTCCAGGTATGCCAGGTCAGGGTGGGCCATACTCAGGAGGAGTGGAGAGGAGGGGGTCCCTGGGGTGAGGCTGTCCTCACCCCCGCCCCCTGCAGTGCCAGGGCCTCTGGTGTCTGCCCTGCACAGGAGAGGATGCACGAAGCACTCCCACTGCCCAGCCTGGTCACCTAGCCCAGGGCCCATGTAAATACATCTGAAAATCCTGTCAGTTGTCAAAATAACCAGGCTCTTCATGAATATTTAAGTAGAATAGAATTCTGTGAAATAAGATTTCAGTGATCTGTCACTCCCCTA
This sequence comes from Smutsia gigantea, assembly GCA_032199065.1. NCBI lineage: Eukaryota > Metazoa > Chordata > Mammalia > Pholidota > Manidae > Smutsia > Smutsia gigantea. The sequence continues at coordinate 49,987 of JAVSCE010002309.1, read as the reverse complement.
AAATTATATTCCCCAGGGGGAAAGTCATAGATAGGATATTTATTCTTAATCTATATTCTGTATATATAGTCTCTAATTTTTTTTTAACTCAAATGCTACAGACATAAATTTAAAATCCACCTCCCATTTCTTGCTCAAGTCTCATTCCTGGGGAGTCCCCGCTGTTGACAGCTTGAGTTTTCATCCCTCTGGCCTTTCCTGTGCATCTGTAAGAGGGCCAGCCACTGTCCAGAGGTACATAGACACGAGGGTATTTCAGTTTTTATGTGAATAGGCGTTACCGTGCTGGTGGCATGCTGGCCCTGCAGCCCAACCGGCCTGGTCGTGTTGGTAAAGCCTTGCCTTCCCTTTGGGTGGGTCATTCTAGAGTGTTCTGAGTTGCTTGCTTGTAGGGTTGTTGGTCCTTCAGACGGTGCTGCTGTGAGCAGTCATGCTTGCCATTCTTTTTGTGCACCTGAGTTAGGGGTTCTGTGGGGGATTCCAGAAAGGCTTGTTGTCAGGGAAGTGTGGCCAAGAATGTGGGCCCTGGAGCCCTCCAGCCCAGTTCACACCACGCCTGCCCCTCACTAGCGAGTGACCTTAGGCAGAGCCGGGCCTCGGCCCCTTTGTCTGTATACACACGGTCTGTCCCAGCACACTACCTCATGAGCTGATGCATGTGCAGCCCGGAGGACAGGATCTGGCACTGTGGGGCGGGAGCTGCTGGGGCTTGGAGCCAGGAAGGGCCTGGGAAGACCATCCTTCCCACCTCTTGACTGAATGCTCATGGCACGCCCAGCCTGGTGCCCTGCCCTCACTCTCGGCCTCTCAGGCCCCGACCTGTCAGCCCTCTTCGCCTCAGCATCTGCCTCAGCCTCTGCGCTGTCTGTTCCTCTGCCTGGTGTGCCCGCCCCAGGGACACCCTCACTTCATTCAGCTGGGGCAGAGGGGCCCAGGCCCTGGGGTGTGGAGCTGACCTGCACATCACCCCACCACAGGATACTGCCTCACCTCAGAAATAAAGGCCAGATGAGAGCCCCAGCTGCCCCGCTGTCAGGGTCTGGCCTGGCCCTTGCTGCTGTCTGCCTGCCTTAACCACTGTCCACTCTGCTTTCCCAGGAGTTCACAGACCTCGGGCACCGCATCGACTGTCTGGACCTGAAAGGTGTGTGCCTGGACAGAGGCTGGGAGCCCTTGGGTAGCGGGCAGGGCCAGAGCCTCTCTGAGGTGGGTCTGAGGGTGGAGCATGGGTCTGGGCCTGCCTGGGTTCTGCAGATCCTGCCAGAAGAGAAGCTTGTCGGGCAGGCGCTGGGCCTGAGAGAGTGCGAGGTGAGTGTGGTGAGCCTGTCCTCTCTGCCTTGGCCTGGAACCCATGTTCCCACCCTCCCCCGGCACACACACGCACATACACACAGGCACAGAAACACACGCAGACACACAGATGGGGCTGCTTCTTGTTTCAGGGGAGAAGCTTGACTACAAGACCTGCGAGGCCCTGGAAGAGGTCTTCAAGAGGCTGCAGTTCAAGGTCGTGGATCTGGAGCAGACGAACCTAGATGAGGATGTGAGCAGCCGCAGCCACTGCCCTTACCTGCCCTGAGCTCCCTGGCCCCTTAGAGGTTCGGTGGGGAAAGAGCACTGTGGGGGAGGGATCCCCCTTGGACAAAGCCTTGGCAGCACCTCTTGAAGGACTAACGGAGACATCCATTGCGACCAGGCTGGGTTGGGGGCCCAGAGAAGGGGTCTTCTAGACCCACCCTAAAGGCAGGGCTTTGTGAGCGCGGGAGAGCCAGCCAGGCCTGAGGGGAGGGCATGTGGCTGCCAGTCTTCCCAGGAACCCCTCACCCAGGAGGAGTTTGAGCAACGTTCCAAAAGCAGCCTCCCCATTTAGCTCTGTGGCCTCACCTCTCCAGACTTGAAGGCCACTAGGAGCCCAGGGGCTTGGGCTCCATGTGGAGGAAACAGGAGACCTGGGGTCAGGGTCCTGGAGAACTCAGGTGCCAGGACAGGGGAGCCCCTAGGGGGCTGAGTGAAAGAAAGACTGGCCACAGCAGGAAAGGGGAAGGGTGGGTTCTGTAACCCAGAGGAGCTGGGGCAGCAGCAGGACTCTCCCTACCCTCCGGCTGCCCCTGCTGAGCGGAGCCCTGGCATCTCCACCTGCAGGGCGCCTCGGCCCTCTTCGACATGATCGAGTACTATGAGTCGGCCACCCACCTCAATATCTCCTTCAACAAGCACATCGGCACCCGGGGCTGGCAGGCCGCTGCCCACATGATGCGCAAGGTGGGCGCCTCCCACGTGCACCCTCTCCAGGGCTTTCCCAGGTGGCCAGTACATAGGGCCTGATTCCACACCCCCACAGAGTGTGGGCCATTGTGGGGCACTGGGCTCCGGCTTCCAGGCCAGTGGGACGGCAGTGCCAAGAGGTGCCCCGCCCCAGCCCACCCTCTCTCCCTGCAGGTGTTCTTTCCTCTTCCTTCACTTGCCCATAATGTATCCCTGTGGCTGCCCCCCGCCTCTTTTCACTCACGTACAGGGCATCTGCCACACAGGAGTCGGGGCTCAGCTGTCAACAGCCCGCCTCGCTCACTCACAGGACCCCAGGCTGGGCCTTCCCTCACCAGCCCGTTTCCCTGCTGTAAATAGACAGGATGGCCCTGCTCCTCGCTGGGCTGTAGGGTGGGAGGTCTCCCAGGACAGGGAGGGCTGGGGCCAACCTGACCCAGCCCCGCACCTGCCCCACCAGACGAGCTGCCTGCAGTACCTAGACGCCCGCAACACGCCCTTGCTGGACCACTCGGCGCCCTTCGTGGCCCGTGCCCTGCGCATCCGCAGCAGCCTGGCGGTGCTGCACCTGGAGAACGCCAGCCTGTCGGGGCGGCCGCTCATGCTGCTCGGTGAGCCGCAGGGCAGGAGGCTGCGTGGTGACTGCAGCCTGCTGGTGGGCTGGAACTCTTGACTGGGTCCCTTGGGCCTGACCAGGCCTGGCAGCCTCTCCCTGCTCCCCCAGCCACAGCCCTGAAGATGAACATGAATCTGCGAGAGCTGTACCTGGCTGACAACAAGCTCAACGGCCTGCAGGACTCGGCCCAGCTAGGCAACCTGCTCAAGTTCAACTGCTCCCTGCAGATCCTGGACCTCCGTAACAACCACGTGCTGGACTCAGGTGTGTGTGAGGTCTGCCCACCCCGACTCTAATCACCAGCACCCACTGTGTGCCAGCTGGGTGCTCTGTGGTGCTGGAGACAGTCATGGCCAAGACAGTCCCAGCCCTGCCCTCATGGGTTCAGTCCATTAGGGAGCACAGACTGGCCCTGGCAGCAGTGACTCAGATTGGGCAGACCTGGTGGTGGGAACCCGTGGCCATGTCTGACCTAGTCACGGGCCAGGGAGAGCGTGCTGGAGGAGAGGACAGCTCAGTGGAGATCTTTGGATAGGCTGAGGTATTGAACAGATAATTAAAATAGTTACTATCTGTGAAAAAGGCCCTGAAGGAAACAGGATGTTGGGATAAAGAGTCAACCAGAGGCTGTTAAAGATGGTGCAGGGAGAGGGCCTCTGGGCAGCAATGTGGAGGCTGAGAATGGAACCAGCCATTTTAAAAGCCTAGAAAAAGAATCTAGGGAGAGGGAACAGCAGGTGTAAAGGCCCTGAGGTGGCGAAGAGCCCTAGATGCTTGATTTTGGGGGCAGGGGGGTGGTGCAGAGTGGAACAGTGAGGCCAGTGCCTTTCCCCAGAGCAGCCAGGCCCAGACAACACATTTACTGAGTACCTGCCATGTGCCAGGCCTGTCACCTCTGGGCTCACGGCTGTGAGACACAGATCTCTGCCCTCTGGAAAGACAAAGCCAACATACATTAATAAAATACTTGTCTGTCAGATGTGTTCTGGAGAAAAATAAAGCAGCTCTGGTGGGCTGAGCTGGCTGCTTGAGGGTAGGCTGGCTGGGGATTGTTTTGGGAGAGGGTGATAGGTGAGCAGAGATCCAAAGCAGACGGGTGAGTCCTGGACCTCCGGGGACCAGGGGAGCTTGGCCAAGGCAGGAGTACAGCCGCAGGAGGTGGCAGGGCCAGAGCCTGTGGCACCAGCCAGGCCAAGGTGAGGATGGAGCTGGGGAGGTTCTGAGTGCCCATAGGGTGGCCGTGGCTCCCACACCGGTGTCCCCTGGGGAAGTGCCAGGATCGCAGGCGAGGCTTGCCCACTGGCCTCCCCCAGGTCTGGCCTACATCTGTGAGGGCCTCAAGGAGCAGAGGAAGGGGCTGGTGACCCTGGTGCTGTGGAACAACCAGCTTACGCACACAGGCATGGCCTTCCTGGGCATGACTCTGGTGAGTCGGCTGGGAGAGGGAGGGAGGCACCCTGGGCCCCACCACCACCACCTCTCAGCATGTTGTCTTCCACCCATCAGGTTCTCCAGTCCTCTTGCTGCAAGTTCAGGAACTGCTTAACCTCTCTTTCAGCCCTATTTGGCTTTCCTTCAGCTTCTACTCCCTCTTTTCCCTGGGGAGGTAGCCCTCTGTCATTGTCCTTGTGCATGTAGCACTGTAGTCTAGTACAGTGCTTTATATAGAAAGTTAGTATTTCTTAAAACCTTCAGTAAGTCTTAAGGCTTCTTATTATGTAGTATTCAAAGCAAGCCCGCAGGTCACAGATTCATACCCAGGTCGGGAACGGCAGCCAGGCCTTCGCCCGGAGTCCTCAGGATGCTGGCGGGGCAGAGGGTGGGCCCAGACGTGTGGAGTAGCAGGGCGCTTGGCAGGCTGGGGTGTGGATGGGCCGCCGGCGCTTGGAAGGCTCCTAAGGACACCAGAGCTTCAGCCTTAAAAAGGAACATGCTGGGCTCAGACCAGGCGGCACTGCTGACAAGGAAGCTCGAGGTTTTGCCTCTTTCTTGATTGGCCTTCTGGGCCTTTCCTCACTCATGCACTGCCCCCTCCAGCCACACACACAGAGTCTGGAGACGCTGAACCTGGGCCACAACCCCATCGGGAACGAAGGCGTGCGGAACCTCAAGAACGGCCTCATTGGCAACCGCAGCGTGCTGCGCCTCGGCCTGGCCTCCACCAAGCTCACATGCGAGGGTAGGCATGGGCTGGCTGGAGGGCAGGCAGGGCTCAGAGGGTGGCCGCCGGGCGTGGGCCCGTGGCCAGCCCCTGCGGTCCCCCTCCCAGGCGCGGTGGCGGTGGCAGAGTTCATCGCCGAGAGCCCCCGCCTCCTGAGACTGGACCTTCGGGAGAACGAGATCAAGACGGGCGGGCTCATGGCGCTGTCGTTGGCCCTCAAGGTGAACCACTCCCTGCTGCGCCTGGACCTCGACCGCGAGCCCAAGAAGGAGGCGGTGAGCGGGCTATCCCTGTGGCCTCGCTGAGGGCAGGTGGGGCGGGCCGGCCAGGGGCGAGCATAGAGCCTCTGGGGTCGGGCTCCAGAGCCCTAGCCAGGCCCGCCCCACCTGCAGGTGAAGAGCTTCATCGAAACGCAAAAGGCGCTGCTTGCTGAGATCCAGAACGGCTGCAAGCGCAACTTTGTGCTGGCGCGAGAGCGGGAGGAGAAGGAGCAGCGGCTGCAGCTGTCCACCTCCATGCCGGAGATCACTGTCACTGGGCCCCAGCCTGAAGACGAGCCCGCTGCCGAGGCGCGGGAGAACGGGGCCCCAGACCCCGGCCCCGGGCCAGACTCAGACTCGGACTCGGACACGGAGGGGGACGACGGGGAGGAGGAGGATGGGGAGAGGGCCGGGGCCCCCTGCCCCGCCCTGGTGCCCCCCACAGACTCCCTGGGCGCTGGGGACAGGAGTCCCCCAGGCAGCCCCTCCTCCCCCACCGAGCAGCGTATCTCCGTGTCCAGCCCAGGCCGGGGCCACAAAGTGTTCGTGGTAACCCGGGTGGAGAGTCCACCTGAGAGGGCGGAGCCCCCTGTGCCCCCCACCCCCCCTGTCCCTCCTTGTCCTCCTTCCCCTCCAGCCTTCCCCTCCCCAGCCACCTCATCTGCCCCACTGCCAGCGGAGGCCGTGGGCACTTGGGACCCAGAGTCATCTGAGCCTCAGCCACAGCCGGAACCGCCTCAGTTCGGGCCAGTGCTGCCTAATGGCCTGAAGCCTGAGTTCGCCCTCGCACTGCCCCCAGAGCCGCCCCCAGGGCCCGAGGCCAAGGCGAGCAGCTGTGGCCTGGAACACGGTGAGAGGAGCTCTGGGGCAGGGTGACAGGTTAACCCTTGGGTGCTGTGTGTGATTCCAGGCAGGCACCTATCTCTTGGTGGGCCTCAGTTTCCCCCTCTTTGAAATGGCCCTTGAAGGGGCAGGTTCAGTGGGGCTTGATCCTCAGGCCCCCACCCTGCTTCCCTTGGATGCCCCCCTGGGAGAGGGGCATGTAAGGTTTGTGGACTGGAGTCTGATGTTCTCAGTGGGCCCTGGGCCCTCGGGCTCTGGCTTGAACAGCGCTGGCAGCGACGGGCTTGTACTCCCATCCCCACCGGTCTGATCAGAGGCTGCCCGCCTGCTCTCCCTGTACAGAACTGAGCTGCTCTAAGAATGAGAAGGAGCTCGAGGAGCTGCTTCTGGAAGCCAGTCAGGAATCTGGGCAGGAGACACTGTGACACTTTAGGTGAGGTGGGGGCTGGGGGCTGGCGAGCTTGGGGGCCTGCAGTAGAGCCCAGCTCTGACAGGCCCTCCCTGATCTCTTCTCCCTTAGCTCCTTTTTTCCACTCTGTCTTCGAGGAGCTGAGGCCAGAGCCATAAGAATCTGCTCACCCTCACCCCCAGCCTTCCTGAGGCCTGGGACGCCAGGGGTGTGGGGGGCCTTTTTAGGGACCCCTGCCCCCCCAAGCAACACTACACGGGGTACAGGAGCTGCAGGGAGTGGCCCTCCCCACCCTGACTTAAGCACTTCTATTTATATGTCCAGCACTCGAAGACTCTGGGCTGGGGTGGATGGGAGGAGGAGGTAGAGGAGGTCTCCAAAGACATCAGCCATGAGGCCTGGTGCCCTTTCCAGAGGGACCAGTTCGGTCAGGCTTGCCCTGTCGAGGGCAGGAGTCCTGGGTGGTGGTGGGTTGATGAGACAGTCCCCAGGGGCCCTGGGCCCAGGAGCAGGCAGGAGGCATGGCGTGGGAGGGGCGGTGAGCGGTGGTGGTGGTGGTTGGAATTCACAGAGCAGCCCCAGACAGGGCGAGGGCTGGGGCTGGGGTGGGGGGTGATGGGAGCAGAGGATCAGAGCTTTCTGTTTCTTAAGTGCAATAAATTTATCAGGGAGCTGTCGTGGGGAGCAGCCAGGGTTCTGGAGACCCTGCTGTCCAAGCCACTTGAGGCTGCGCCCTGAGAGGCACTACAACCCAGGGGCGGGTGGGTGGTATGGGTGTGGGGTGAGGGCGGGGAGGGGCTTCTCCTGGCGGTGCAACTCTGTCCACCTTTTCTAATAAACCAGAGCTGGGTTCACCATTTTGCTGGCTCTCTGCTCGTGCTGATCCTGGGCGTCCCCTGGGGACTTAGGGACATGGGACTGGGGGCAGGAGCCAGAGAGCTCCCAATCGTGGGGCATCTGTGGGGCTGTGTGCTTGGGGTCCCCCGTAGGAAAACCAGGAGGCCAGACAGGCACAAGCTCTCTTCCCACCACATTCCCTTCCTCGTGTCCCTTCTTCACATGCATCCACGCCCTTCTATCTGATAGCTACCTCACATTACATTCATCTTTCTTCAGAGGAAACAACCCCACCAAGCTTCTGGTCTGCATTCTTAGAGTGATGGATATGGTCAGAGGTCATTCCTCCGCCTGGTCACCTATGGCTCAAGGACATGCACCGGACATACAGGCGGGAGTGTCCCCAGTGCCATTTCCCAGCAGAAGCTCCTCACTGTAGAGGGACCGTGAGGGCTGGGGGACAGTGAGCCACCTTGGCCACACCCAGCCCCTCTGATACCCTGTTTTGGTTTTGTTGCCTCCCAAGCCTCTAGCTTTGGCACACATGGTCAGCGTCTAAGATAAACAGCAACTGTCTAACCACTGTTTGGCACCACGTAATAGGGGCTGTGGCTTCTTACTGGGACTTGGGGGGCCCTCAGCCCTGCTCCCACCCTCCAGGCAAGTCTGCCGTGAGTTCTCTCTCTTGCAGCATCCCTTTCCTGGTGCCAGTTTGTTTGCAGCCTGGACTCCAGGTGGTAAGAAATAAGCCCAAGTCAAACTGGCTGAAGGGAGGCAAAAGGGAAGAGACATAAATTGGCTCCAAAAGTACATCCACAGAGACACTGATCTAACAGTGTCACAAGACTTGTGTGTCTCTCCAAGTTGGCTTCATTCTTGTGCAGGGTCTCCCCTGCCACCGGAAACCATGCCCCAGCAGGTCCGGGTTGATTCCACCAGCTTAGCCATGCCAGGTTTGAAAGACGGTGCCTCCGCCCTGGCAGCTCCTGTAAGTCACAGGCTGGCTCTCTGCCCCGTGTCCCCTTTGAAGCAGTTACTGGGGAACTAGGGGAGTTGGGGAGCTGTGCCCAGCCTCGGAGCTAAGTAATGGGAGGTGAGTACCCCAACCACGCCGCATGGCCTGAGGGTGGGTGACTTTGCAGAGCTCTTGGCTCCCTCTGGGACTGGCCCCTCAGCCCTCCAGGCCTTGGGTTGGAAGTCACGCCCTCGACCTCTGGTCACACAGGGTATGTTAAGTGTTGGTCCCTCTCCCCCAGCGCACCGGGCCAGGCAAACCACAGGCCTGAGTGTGTAGCTCTCTGGCTAGTGAGCAATCGGAAGCTGTCCAGAGGAGTGATGCCCCATCCAAGATCTCTGTCCCACCGGCGGAAGGGGAGGTGGTGAGCCACGCTGGCAGGGTCCAGCCCTAGGGAAGCCCCCACCTCAGCCTGGCTCTGCTCTGTATGTCCTACACACGCCCCTTCCCTGCTCAACTTCCCTGTCCCCATTAGGTGGCTCTGAAGTGACCCAGTACCTCCTGGATGGTTACTTGTCAGGGTAGGCAGTGCTGCCTGCCCCACTGGCTGAGGTGCCGGTGAGGCCTAATTAACCCATTATGCCAGGAGCAGGGCCCTTGCTTGAGTGCAACAGCCTGCTGAGATCACCAAGGACACCACCCTCGGAAATGCCAGCTCCTGCCCTGCCTACACGAGCAGGCCAGGGTGTGGGGGCGAGGGCCTGGATGCTCTGAGGCCGTTGCCTGAGTCAGCCTTCAGCTCCCCTGCCTTGGTTGCCTGTGCCCAGGTGCAGACCCTTCTGCTGGGGGATGCCAGGGATTAGGCTGCCAGCTGAGGCAGCCCAGCTCCCTAGGGATGAAGTGGGCTTGGCAGGACAGGGCAGGCTAGTCCCCAGTCCTTGCTGAGCCAGGGAGACCAGGGCACGAAGGCCAATTCATGGCTTTCACACCTTTATTGCACTTGAACCCTGAGTTCCTCACTGGTCTTTGAGCACCAGCTCAGACACTGGCACTGACACACTGCCGCTGCTAAAAGCTCTCTGGCTCAGATTCCCCTGGGGCTCATTCCTGACACTGGACCCTGGGCCTAGGGCCCAGTCAGACCCCCTATACCCTCATCTGGACAGACGGATGAGCTGTTGCCTTCTGCTGTTCCTAGAGTCCTCCACTCAAGGCCCATCTCGGGTGGATTCCCCTGGAAGTGAAGGGTGCTCAGACCACGGGTCTTGGCTTGACGCACTGCGCGCAGCCCCAGGGATGGAGGGCCTCGCTGGCTTGCGTAGGGGCATACTCTGTGGCGGGGCGGGACCCGGACGTCCCGGGCTCATGGTTGCCTCCGTGGGAGGCGTGGTGGGCGTCGCCCTCAGGGGACTTGGGTGGGCTGGGCGTCTTGAGAGCACTGACAGCCCGGATGAGGCCCATGCGGCGGCGGATGGAGTGGTCCAGGTTGACCGTGCAGCGCAGCAGTTTCTGCGCCTCGGCTACGGTGAAGGGGAAGTCGGCGCCCAGGAAGCGCTCGAAAAGCTCGGGGTCGCCGTCCAGGTCGAGCACGTTCTGAAGCGCCTTGGTCATGGTGTGCAGCTCGCGGCTGTTAGCACAGAACACGTCCCAGAGGAGCGCGCGGGCCTCGGGCGCACCCCCGCTCTGCTGCCGGTCCTCCAGGCACTGCAGCCCCCAGCTGAGGCGGCACGGCCACTGGTTGGCGAGCACGACCCAAGCCACAGCCTGGCGCGGCGTGGGGCCGCCGAGGTTCCCCTCTTGCTGCTGCAGCAGGCGCACGGTGATGGGCACGGTGTTGACGATACGCCGCATGGACACCACGTCGTCCGGCACGTACTCGTAGAGGCAGTCGCGCTCGTCATACAGGCAGAAGAGCGCCTCACGGATGAGGCGCGCCGCCTCGGCATCGAGGAGGCCCTGCGCGCTCTCGGTGCCCGCCTGCGTGTCCACGGACAGGAGCCCCACTCCTTCGCTGCCCGCGTTCCCACCGGCCTGCCGCAGCTTGCGAGTCATCTCGCGGTAGAGCAGGTCGTCACGGCTCTGCACGGCGTCGTGCAGGAACCGCAGCTTAGTACGGCGGCCCATCATGGGCACAGAGAAGGGCAGCGTGACGGTGCGATTAAGGAAGAGGTAGCCGTTGTCGGCCGTGCCTTTCATGGAGCCGGCGCTCTCAAGGCACGAGACCAGGATGCTGGGGTCCACCACCAGGATGAAGATGAACGGCGCGTGGCTGTCGGACAGCAGCGTGTTGATGGCGTTGAGCACGCCCACCGCGCGCTCCGGGCAGCACGTGTCGAGCCCGGTGACCTCGACCACCACGCGCAGCCGGCACCGCTGATAGATCTCCAGGAAGCACAGGAAGTCGGTGAGCAGCTCCACCTCCTTCTTCACTTCGCACATGAAGCCCAGATGGCTGCCGAACTTCTCGCGCGACACCAGCCGCTCGATTTTCTTGCGCTGGCTCACGAATAGGTGCTTGCCCACCGAGTACATGGCCATGAGCATTCCCGAGCCCGACAGCGTGGTGGCCGCGCCGCCGAACGCCCGCAGCAGGCTGCCCTGGGCGCCGCTGTGGCCCAGCGCGTGGCCTCCCATCGACAGGTAGAGCAGGCCCACACCGAGGCAGAGGGCCGCCATCAGCCCCAGCAGCGCCAGGCACACGCGGCGCCGGCAGTGCCACTCGCCCTGGCAGCAGTCCGGCGTCGTGGTCGGCCTGTTGTTCAACACCGAGTACACGCTGAAGGGCAGTGCGCCGTACTGGTGGCGGATGCCCTCGCACAGCGTGGTCACCAGGCCGGCCCACAACTTGTCGGCCCCCGCATAGTGCCAGGCGCTGAAGCGGACGAAGAGGAACTTCACGTTCTTGCGCCGCAGGTGCAACTCGGTTACGATGGGCTGCAGGAACACCAGGTACCCCAGCAGCTGCAGCAAGCCCCAGCCGCGCACGCGCCGCGGTTGCCACTGCAAGCGCTGCAGCTCCTCTGCCTCTCGCTGCGCCGCCTCCTGCTCCATCAGCGCTGCGCGGAAGGAGGGGGCGTGAGGGGCGGGGCGGGGGCGGGGGCGGGGCCTGCATGTTAGACCGGGGTGCGGAAGGAGAGGCCTGGGCGGGGATTGTGAAATGTTTGAGGGCGAGGCCGAGTATCAGGCGAGAGCAGAAGTAGAGCCCACGGAGGAGAGAGGACGGGAGGGGGCAGGGAAGGCTCTAAGGAATGAAAGACTGCCTGTGAGGTGCTGAGGAAGAAAAATGCTCGGTAGCAGGGTACGGCCTTGGTCTTTCTTGGATTGCTGCCCTCCTCCAGGAAGTAATCCCTGCTCCGTAGGCTGGGTCAGGAGCCCTGGGGCTCCCCCGGCCCTGCCCACTCTGGGCTGCCATTGACTGGGAGGCTGTCATTGTCGGGGAACAAGTCTGTCTCCCCCCGCTGGACGAAGAGTCAAGGAAGGGCAGGGCCCTGGTTGTCTTGATCGCCCTGTGTCCCCCGGGCACTGAGGAAGGGCTGGGGACGTGTCTGACAGACGGATCATGAGAGGTTGGGGGCAGGATCTGTCTGCTAGGAGGCCAGTGAATGAATGAGTGGAAATGTGTTAGTCACCTCCAGCCCCTCTGGCCATGACTGGGCCTGGGGTCTGAGCTCCCACAGGGTTTGAACCGGGTCCAAGCTGCCGCACATCCTAGCCAGGTTTCAGCTAATTTCTTCAATCAACACCGACTAGTGCCAGGCCTTGGGCCAGCACTGAGAAGAAGAGATGGGTCTGGAGGGCACAGGCCATTGGGACTTGGCAGGAAACTCAGCCTCAGTGAGGAGCCTGGGCTTTCTCCCTTTAGCCCTGGTGAGCCATGGAAGGCTTTTTGAGCGGAGGAGGAGAGGGCTAGATCTGTATCTTAGAAAGATTCCTTGCAGTGGATTTGGTTGGGGAGGGGAGTGAGACTGGAAGCCAGTTAGTCAGTGAGGAAATGAGCAGGGATGGGGGACAGAGGCTGTGGGTGTGGGGAGGTACCTGGTTAAGACCGACTTATGGGCATCTGGACTTGGGCAGGCTGGCCTCAGGGCCAGTGGGTCTTGGGGAAGGCTGGAGCGGGGCAGGCAGCAGAGGCTCCGTTCCCTCCTCCCTCCTCCCTCCTCCCCCAATGCGAGCAGGTTCTCACTGGTGATCTTGTCCAGCATCATGTGCAGGCGGCAGCCGAAGTGGGCGTAGAAGCCCACGGTCACGGGGACCGGCACGTGGCAGAGGGTCTTGGCCAGGCAGCTGCAGTAGACATCATCTTCCGTCAAGATATCTGGGGCCAGGGTAGGGGAAGGGTTGGAGGTGGGGAAACTGAGTCAGTGAGGCTGGCCAGACACCACCCTCCTCCCATCTCCAGAGCATGCCCCTCAAGCTTCTCCCTGCACCAGCATGCCTCCCTGATTCCCCAAGTGACTCAGGTCAAACCTCAGATGGCCAGAAGTATCTGTGACCAGGGGATGGCCCCTCCTGCAGGGGCCAGGTGTGCCCCTCTGGGTCCCCTGGGAGGAGCTGATGCCAGATCCACCAGGCAAAGGCTGAGAGGCTAGACTTCCCCTGGCTTGGAGGCTTGTGGGAATTTGGCTGCCCTGGCCCCAGGTCACCAGGCTCAGCCAGCAGCTTGTAGCTCCCCTAGGAAAATCCCAGAAGCTTCTTTTGGTATCGGGGCTCTCAGATACTTAAGACATGGTGCCTTTCCATGCTCCGAAGTTCCTCATGTCAGCTCCTGCCTGTTCTGCTAGCCTGGCTACAGCCTGGACAGGCCCCAACAACCACAGGCTTTTCTCAGCTTCCTGTCCACCCCTTACCCTGACCCATCTCCCTCTCCATGACCCAATGCCCACCATCACTAATCCTGCCCCAAGCCCGGCAGACCAGCCTTCTAGTCCAGGCCCCACCACCTTTCTCACCACATTTCTCTGCACGTCCTGGAGCAGAATGATGCCTCTGGCAGGCTCAGCCCCTTCCTCTGAGGAGTGGGGCAGCAGAGACACCAGGGAGCATGGATGCCAAAGGGTCTGGCCAGGGGTGGACCATCAGTAAGTGCCAGGGTCTGGGATGGTCATTCAGGGCACGTTACATTTTAGGTCCTGGCACTGTGCACAAGCATCTTGGCAGCCATTTGCAGAGGTTGCCCTGCCCCTCAACCCCCTGGGTCCTACTTCTTGGACCTGGAGTTGGGGTGCCAGAAAGGTAGGGCTCATTTTTGGAGGGCACCAGGTATTGTGGAGACAACACGCCCACTCTCAGAGAGGCCTCAGGGGCAGCAGGATCCCTCTTTGGCTGAGGGTCAGCGCCCAGCCTGGAGGCACAGTAGGGAGGGCAGGATTTGGGACGAGGTTGGCTAAGGGGACAGCAGGGTGGACCTGACCCGGTTCCGCCTGATTGCAGGGTGGCCTCGCCTCCTTAAGCCTCGACTTCCCTGTGTGTGAAATGGGCCTCATGGCCCGGCAGTTCCAGCAGCGAGGTTGTGCCTGACCGGGCGCCTGAGTCACTGCTCAGACCTAGAAACCAGACCTAGAAACCAGCCTCGTGCCTCTGCCTCTGTGGCCACCTCCCTGGCCAGGCCAGCAGCACCTCTCACCTGGGCTCCTGCTTCCCGCCCTTGCCTCCCACCGTCCACTCGCCTGTTAGGTCCTGAGTCAGCTCGTGTCCCTTGTGGCTCGCGCCAATCCCGGAATAAAAGCCCAAGCCCTCACCCTGGCCACCACAGGCTCTGCCTGCCTCCCGCCCTCTCTGACCCCATCGGACTCTCTCCCCTTTGCTCCATCCTCTCACACCGACCTCCCTGCTGTCCCTTGAACGGGCCATCTCAGAGTCTATGCATTTGCTGATCCTGCGGCCACTTACAGAAGAGACCTCCCTGCCTTTGCTCAGATGCGGCCCGGCGGCCCTATTTAATTTGCGGGCCCTGATGTTCCCTGTCTCCTCTCCCTGCTTTATTCTTCCCCAGCATGGTCATCACCAGGTGGCACCCTTTTAAATTTTCCTTCCTTGTTTCCTGTACCCGGCTGCCGCCCCCCCCCCCCCACCACCACAGAACGTCTTTGCCCTGCTCCCTCAGTGTCCCAGAACAGCGCCAGGCAGCATGGCAGCCATTTACTACCCAGTCAGGGAAGGACGGGGTTGTGAATCCCCCGAGCCCCTGCTCTGCTCCCTCCACCCCAGCCCACTCAGGGCCTCTTGCTGCGGCTGCACACTTGACCTGTCTCCCCTACCCCAGAGCTGGCCAGCAAGCTGGAGCTTATCACCTGCTGCCCCAAGTCCTCCATGCCCTGACGGGCCAGGGGAGGGAGGGCCGGAAAGAGAGAAAGCCGAGCAAGGGTGACAGCAAGGGAGTCAGCCAGACAGAAGCCCCATGGGCAGACTGCTCTGGAAGCCTTGGAGCCTATCAGGTGAAGCAGAGGCGGCTGCCCTGAGGCCCAGCGACAGGGAGGAGTGCCCTCCAAGACCGGGACCAGAGTGAGGGGCGAAGAGGCAGGCTGAGGAGCAAGAGGCCCAGACTGGAGACAAGGTGGCAGGCACAGAGCCCCCAGGATGGCTGGGTGAGCACCGGAGCTGTAGGAGGTGAAGGGGCCCAAGAACTCCGGGGTAGTCAGGGGCTGGGTGCCAATGGGCCTGCTGGGCTCCCGGAGGGTGCCGGCTCCGGAAGGCAGGGCTGGGCCGCCGCTGGCCATGGTGGATGCCATGGTGCGTGAGGTGGTGGGCTCAGGGGGCAGCTGGGGGGCGCTGGCCAGTTGCATGGGAGCAGCGGCAGTTGCAGGCGACCCCTCCTGGGCCCCGTGAATGAAGCAGAGCCGCTGCCACAGGCAGCTGGGAGGTGGGGGCTGGGGCTGCTGCTGCAGGGCGGGGGGCTGGGGGCCCCGGCGCCAGCTGCTGGCACCCCCCTGGTCGCTGTGGTAGGCCCGTCGCCAGTGCACTGGCGGGGGTAGCCGGCAGGGCCCGTGAGCTTGAGGGGCCGCTGGGTCATGGCACCACTGGTGACAGCATCCTGGAAGGAAGGAAGTGGAGGGTGACTGGGCCCGGGTGCCCGGCCCCCCAGGCACCGGCAGGAGTCAGGCTGGGTCTCCTGGTGGCAGTTGGGCTGGTCTCTGCTGAGGCCCAGGAGGGGCCAGGGGGCAGGAGCAGGGGGTGTGGGCAGAGCAGGGGCCAGGCTCTGCACTCTCCCGTGGGTGGGGCTTGGGCTTTAGCAGGGTGAGGGGGCTGGAGAGGGTACGATGCCTCAGAATCTCTGCTAGTCCCTGTTACCCCAAATCCCTCGGTCCCCAAGGGGCCCCTGGGGTGGGAGGGACTGAAGAATTCATCAAGAGCTGGCCGGCCTGGTTGGTCCAGAAGAGATGGGAGTGATGGTGGCCTTGGAGAGGGGCCAGGGCAGGACTGGGAGGAGGACAGTGGACATCACCGTGGGGCACGGGCAAGGCTGGAGGGAAGGGGGCTGCCCAGGGGGGCATAGGCCCCATGAGGCCGAGGCAGCCCTGATGGGGGGTAAATGCCCCTTCCCCACCCCAAACAGAAGCATGTGCGGTCGTCCGGGAAGCTGGGCCCCCGCTTACTTCATATACAATGTGTAGGGGTGCTCGTTCCCCTGGCCTCCCTCCCTCCACACTGCTCCCCCAGACTGGGGGCATTCCCAAGGCCTGGCGATCTGGGGAGGTGAATTCTTCCCATGCTCGGGGAAGGGGCAGGCCAGCTGGGCCTCCCGTGCTATCACCCCAGCCCGGACTCTCCCCCTCAGCCCCCTAGAGCCTGTGGTGCCCCTGTGGCCCCCACGCAGAAGCCTCAATGGGCAGTGCTGGAGGCTTCTCTTTCTGGGGGTTCTCCTCCTGCTCAGCTGTCTACTCAGCAGCCCCCACTCACAGGTCTCTCTCCCTGGCAGGACCCCCCAAACTGAACCCCTACCTTTTTGGCGCCCCAACTCTGGGTCCAAGAGGTAGTGCTCAGTCGGGGTCCGGAGGGGCAGGGCGCCCTTGGTGAAGTGGACAGTGTAGTGTTTGTGCATGGCGGCAGGGGGCCTGGGGGTCGGAGGAGAGGGCGGCTCAGTGACCAGCCCCCCTGGGCACCAGCAAGAACCCCCCACTGGGATGGCTCCCTGTGACCTCAGGCAAGACTCATTCCCCGATAGTCCCTAGTCAGGGGTCCCGCGTAGCCCAGGCAGGTAGAGGTGCTCTTTAGGGTAATACCGAGAGGACAGAACAGGGCAGGGATGGTCAGGCGCAGCTGTGGGGGTGTTAGGGGCTACTTTGGGGTGGGCAAGGTTTCCAAGGTTGGGTGATTTGAGCGCCCTGGGAGTTTCCAAGAGGCCAAGACAAGGGGAGTGCTGAACGGACATGGGCCGGGGCGATGTGGGAGCCGGGAGGTGGTTGAGGAATCTAGGGGAGTGCTAGGTGCTGGGGGCGCGGGGGTGGGGGGCTGGCCCCCTTTGAGGAGCACGAGCCAGTGTGGGCAAGCTGGGAGGCCTGAGCTACCCAGGGTCTGAAATCTCAGGTTTGGGGCCATCTGGGGAATGAATGAGAGAGGGAGATGCTGGTGGAGCAAATGAAATTGGGGTGGTCCAATTTGGCCAGATGGGGTGCCCCGGGATTAAAACAGGAAGAGTCAAATGCAGAAGTGAGGGAATGATGCTGTTTGGAGGGACGGACAGGTGCACAGAGGGCAGAGAATGCCGGGACAGAGAGCTGGAGCTCAGTGAGGATTGGGGCCAGGCATGTGGCCCCTGCCCGCCACCCCCCAGCCTGGGGTCCCCCATACCTGATGGCGGTCTTGCAGCCCCGGCTCCCTGCCCAGCCAAGCTGATGTGCCGGCCCCACCGCCGCCCGGCCGCACAGCAGGCCCCGCTGGAGAGGCCCAACCGGTTTGCGTGCCCTGTCCCCGCCCCTTCCCCAGCAGGCCCGCCCAGTCCTGGTGCTCTCTGCTCTGAGGACGGGGCTGTCTCCTGCGTGGTGCCCCAGGTAAGGGAGGGAGATGGCTGCCAAAGGGCTGCGTGGGGCAATGCTTGCTGGGGGTCTCTGGGACCAGCCCCTCTGTCCTTCGGCTGGAAGAGAAGGAAGCTGGGACAGGGAATCAGAGTCTAAGGCTGGAAGAAGACACCATCCCCTGTTCAGACGCCAGTTCCTCCAAGGCCCAGCTGTGTGATCTCGGGCAAGTGATCTCACCTCTCTGGGCCTTGGCTTCCTCATTGCTGAGGGGGCCAGTGTCAGCGCCTACCTCTCGTGGTTTTCAACAGTCCACTGAGCACAGAGCCTGGCGCTTGGCAATGACAGCAGCTAACATTTGCTGGGCCTCCACAGACCCATTTACCTGGCTACTCTAAATGCCTCACGTAGAATGCTGACAACACACGTGTAAAGGCTGGCCGCACGCGGTGTCCATGCTTTTCTTAAGGAGCCCCCTTCTTCCTCACCACACCCCTTGGGGCACCTGTGATGTCCACCGTACAGATGAGGAAACTGAGGCCCAGAGGGGGCAAGTCCCTTGCTCCAGGTCACACGGAGGCAGAGTGGAGCCCTGAAAGCAGGCAGTGGTTTACGCAGCAGGCTCTTGGGGCTTCGCTTCCTGGCTGCTGGGGAAGTGGAGGGCTTCTTGCAGACTTTTTAACAGAGGTGAATGCGGGGGTGGGGGGCCTTAGATACTGCAGGGCCCCTCTGCTCTCCAGTGCCGTGTCCCTAAGCCTGCCTGTGCGATGTGGCAAACGGTCACTGCATGGGGAGACAGGACCTGGTGGGGTGGGGGAGGCACCACTAGGACAAGAGAGAAGCCCACCTGGACTTGCAAGGCAGCCCTCTTGGGGTTTGGCCCCTGGTGGCCAAGTCCCGCCCCTGTGGCCAGAGCTATGCCCCCTTCCCTCCACTGGGGGTGTCCTGCCTTGTGCCCAGGCCTCCAAACACCTTCCCCTGGGAAGGCTTCCTCCCCATCCCCAACTCCAGGACTCCGCCCCACCTGAGCAATCCCTGGGGATCAGGGAGGCAGGGCTGGTATGTCTGGATTGCCACCTGGAACTTACCTGAAAGAGAAGGGCTGGCTATAGCTTGAGGGGGTCTGAGGGGAGAGGCAAGAAGCACCCGAACAGCTCAGAGATGGTCATCTCTGCTGTGCCAGCTGTCTGGGTGGCCTCGGGCTGGGCCTCAGTTCCTTGGCCAGTCAAAGGGGGTGATGCTTCCGCCCATCTGGCCCGCATCTCAGGACTGTATAGGTGATGAGGGGTGTGACGGCCAAGCATGTAGGCCACCAGGGAGGGGCCTGGCATGTATTGTTCAGTCAGGCTGCAGGCACCCCCACCCCGTACGTGGGCCTGGTGGGCCAGCAAAGGAAAAGTCCCTGGGGGAGGTATGGCGGCGGGTAGGCCACCCCCAGGTAGGAATGGGGCTTCAGCTTGTCCGATAGAGGGTCTGTGGCCCGGCCAGGCCCTGGGGGTCAGGCGGGCAGAAAGTTCCACAGGGTCTGACTGCCTGTGGAGTACCCCATCAGTGCACCCACCAGGGTGACTTCCATTATGTCCACTTGGGTTCCTGTAGGTGGAGAATGCTTGAAACAACCAGACCCGATTATCATCGATAGTCCTTTGCTCTGGGCTGGCACATCCCGGGAAGCAGGCAGGGGGACACCACAGGCTGGGCATGGATGGGCCGCATCGCTATGGGCCTAGGCAGGTGACTTAAGCCCTCTGGACCTCAAGTTCCCCATCTGTAAAAAGGGGCTCAGCAGCCTGGCCCCGCCTCTCCAGCCTCGAGGAGCAGGGACGGGAGGAATCCTAGTGACTCACAGGCGGGCAGGGCTGGCACAGAGTGGGCAGGCTCTTGACGCCCAGGGTGCTAAGGGTGCCACTCAGGAGGCCGCAGGTGGAGGCCCCGGACTGGGGCGGGAACACGGGACACTCATTGTGGGAGGAGGGAGAGGCCGACACCTGGGACCGGGGCCACGCTGGGCTCCGGCAGAGGCCTGCCTGGGGTGGGGGCTAGGTAAGTGGGGGAAGTGAAGTGTGGGCAGAGTCCCAGCACCCCCCCCCCCCACCTTGGCTGCGTCCTCCAGATACTGTGGGCCAGAGGCCATCTGGGTGAAGGAGGGGAAGCTGTTGTGCTGCAGGGTGTAGGTGCCCTGGAAGCAGAGGAGCGGCAGTCGGGGCTGGGGCGGCCCTGTGCACTTGTAGTTAAGGAGCAGCGGCCAGCACCTGGCGCCCTGCCCATTGGGCTGAAGTCTGGAAGCATCCACCCTCAGACCACTGTGGCCATGGGCCCTGTCCTTCAGAGCTGCAGGAGAGCCCAGGGGCCTCCCGCCCTGGGCCCGCCTTGGGGGTGTGCTGGCCCCGCTCCTCTGACTGCCTGACTTCCCAGGGAAAAGATGGGGCAGTCCCTGCTCCTCGGCTGCGGTGAGAGGCTATGGGCTCGGCCTGTGCGGCAGGCAACCAGGGCTGGGCGCCGTGGGGGCGCCTGATGGGGACTCGGACCAGGTTGAGACAAGCAGTGTCACGCCAAGACGAGGTGCTGCCCGCCCTGAGAACCTTTTGCCCGCCTGCCTGCCCTGGGCCCCCATCCTGGGAGGCTGGTAGAAATTCTGGAAATAGCCACGCTGCCCCATTGAAGCCTCCTAGCTTCTCTCAGAGGGTTCACGGAAGCCCCGAGAAGGGCTGTGGCTAGGACACCCAGGGTGCTGCCTCCCAGCTTTGGGTGGGCTCCGACAGGGCTGGGCCTGCTGCAGCCTCCTCCGTGGCGTTATCCTCCTGGACTCTTGCTTTCAACCTCAGCCTGCCGTCAGGAAGCTGGGCGCGCACACACCTGGTGATGGGTGCAGAGGCTGTCCATCTGCTTTTGGAATATGGCCACCCGCAGGTCTTTGCACAGGAATTTAAGGACGTCCAGCTCCTCCCTGAAGGCCAGCATCTCCTGGGGCAGCCTGGGGGGCCGTGGCAGTCACTTGGACCAGGCTAGTGCTGAGGGGCTGGGCAGGGCCAGGGTGGGGAGGCTCAGGGTAAGGAAGAGAGAAGAAGCCAGGCTGGGTCCCCACACGGAGGAATGTGCCCTCCCCACCCAGGCATGCCCTGGAAGGGACCTGGCCACCGGTCCTGCCTGCCCCCTGCTAGCCAGGAGGTTCTCACCTCTCCCCTGGGGCCTGGCCTACATGGAACCCATGTCCTCCAGGACAGACAAGCTCATCTTCTGTCCCTGAAAGGCCAGGGAGAGAGGCTCAGGGGCCCTCGGCCACCTCTAACTGGAAGCCCCCTAGATGCAAAGGGGACTGACTTTGAGACCAACTCGCCCGTGTCTGTCAGTTCAAAGGGGAGGAGACCCAGGAGGGCCTTCCTGCCCAGCCTGGCCAGGCTCAGGCCTTCGGAGGGGGAGCCTGGCTTTGCCCCTCTGCCACAAGATACCTCCACTCTGGCACATGGCCTCCGCAGCCCTCAGGACTAGCTCCCCTGTGCTCAGGAAAAATGGGGGTCTTCCCCAGGCTTAGCTTCACCCCTGCTGGTCAAATCTTTCCTGAGAACACCCACCGCTTGTTGTAAGCGCTGCCAGTATGCAGCCTCACAGCACCCTGTGAGGTGGAGCAGTAACTGCCGTGGTTCAAGGAGACTTGCCCAAGGGCTCCTGTGGCAGCAGGCACGTGGGCCCTACACCTGTGCTCCCATCTGCCCGGCCTGGCCAGCAGGAGGCTGTAAAAGTCAATCATGAACCTCACACCAGTGAGGATGGCCAACATCCAAAACACAAACAACAACAAATGTTGGGGAGGATGTGGAGAAAAGGGAACCCTCCTACACTGCTGGTGGGACTGCAAATTAGTTCAACCATTGTGGAAAACAGTATGGAGGTTCCTCAAAAAACTCAAAATAGAAATACCATTTGACCCAGGAATTCCACTCCTAGGAATTTACCCTAAGAATTCAGCAGCCCAGTTTGAAAAAGACAGATGCACCCCTATGTTTATCGCAGCACTATTTACAATAGCCAAGAAATGGAAGCAACCTAAGTGTCCATCAGTAGATGAATGGATAAAGAAGATGTGGTACATATACACAATGGAATATTATTCAGCCATAAGAAGAAAACAAATCCTACCATTTGCAACAACATGGATGGAGCTAGATGGTATTATGCTCAGTGAAATAAGCCAAGCTGAAAAAGACACGTACCAAATGATTTCACTCATATGTGGAGTATAAGAACTAAGGAAAAACAAAAAAAAAAAACTGAAGGAACAAAACAGCAGGAGACTCACAGAACCCAAGAATGGACTAATAGTTACCAAAGGGAAAGGGACTGGGGAGGATGGGTGGAAGGGAGGGGCAAGGGGGAAGAAGGGACATTACGATTAGCAGATGTAATGTTGGGGGGGCGCATAGGGAGGGCTGTACAACTCAGAGAGGACAAGTAGTGACTCTATGGCATCTCACTACGCTGATGGACAGTGACTGTAATGGGGTTGGGGGGGACCTGATGAAGGGGGTAGTGTAATCACCATAATATTACTCATTTAATTGTAGATTAATGATATCAAAATAAACTTATTAAAAAAAAAGAAATGGGCAAAGGACATGAATAGACACTTCTCCAAAGAAGAAATTCAGATGACCAACAGGCACATGAAAAGATGCTCCACATCGCTAATCATCAGAAAAATGCAGATTAAAACCACAATGAGATATCACCTCACACCAGTGAGGATGGCCAACATCCAAAACACAAACAACAACAAATGTTGGCGAGGATGTGGAGAAAAGGGGAACCCTCCTACACTGCTGGTGGGAATGCAAATTAGTTCAACCATTGTGAAAAGCAGTATGGAGGTTCCTCAAAAAACTCAAAATAGAAATACCATTTGACCCAGGAATTCCACTCCTAGGAATTTACCCTAAGAATGCAGCAGCCCAATTTGAAAAGACAGATGCACCCCTATGTTTATTGCAGCACTATTTACAATAGCCAAGAAATGGAAGCAACCTAAGTGTCCATCAGTAGATGAATGGATAAAGAAGATGTGGTACATATACACAATGGAATATTATTCAGCCATAAGAAGAAAACGAATCCCACCATTTGCTACAACATGGATGGAGCTAGAGGGTATTATGCTCAGTGAAATAAGCTAAGCTGAAAAAGACAAGTATCAAATGATTTCACTCATATGTGGAGTATAAGAGCAAAGAAAAAAACTGAAAGAACAAAACAGCAGGAGACTCACAGAACCCAGGAATGGACTAACAGTTACCAAAGGGAAAGGGACTGGGGAATATGGGTGAGAAGGGAGGGACAAAGGGGAAAAAGGGGCATTACGATTAGCAGACATAATGTAGGGGGGCCACGAGGAGGGCTGTACAACTCAGAGAAGACAAGTAGTGACTCTATAGCATCTCACTACGCTGATGGACAGTGACTGTAATGGGGTTGGTGGGGGGGACCTGATGAAGTGGGGAGTTTAGTAACCATAATGTTGCACATGTAATTGTAGATTAATGATAAAATAAAAAAAGAGAGATTGGGAAAAAAAAAAGTCAATCATGAGCAATGTGCAGGGCTCAGGGAGAGGGCCGGTGGAGGGCTGCCCGTGTTCTGTCCGAGTGCCTGAGAGGGTGGGTGGCACAGCCAGAGGAGAGCCAACTTGTATTCTTCATTTGGGCGACGTGAAGAAAGCAAGGGAGGGAGGCCCAGGTTGGGGGTATCAGAAATCCCAGGAGAGCCTATGGAGCTGGGCGCCATGCTCCTCGGAAAACCTGGCAGAGCTGAGGGAAGAGGTGGGTGCAGAGCCCTGGGAGCAGACAGCTCACCCTCAGGCCTGAGCCCCTTCACCCCTTCCTCCACCCCTCCCCACCTTGGGAGTGACCACCAGTCTTCTCTCCAGGACGGACTGGCCATCAGCAGAGCCCTCTGAGTGGCAGGTGGCATCTTTCTGCTTAGATCCAGCCCTGAGATGACGTCCTGGCCTCTTCAGCAGGCTTCCTGTAGCCTTTGGGAACCCAGCTGTCCCTCCATCACCCTCTGTCTGCCCCCATGACGCAGTCTTCCCTTGGCCTGGGAGGCTTAGGCTTCCGACCTCTCCATTCCTGGCAGCCTTCCTGGTCCTCCTGCTTGGGATAGGCCTCCATCCCAGCCCTGCCCGCTGTCACTGGGTGGGGACCCAAGCTGACCCTAAGCAGCCGACGCTAGCCTTGGCACAGGGGAGGTCCTTAAGGAACAGACACTGAGCAACGTGCAGTCGGCTCTGAATGGGCACCGTGCGCTCGGTGCTTTATGAAACTTCTTGTTTCATTCATCCACCCTGTAAGGTTGGCTGCATGTCACACCTGGAACCCGGGGCTCAGAGGGGTCAGGTGGAACCTGCCCCAGGCACCTGCAGCATGAGGCTGGCTCTGTTTCACACCTGGGCAGGTTCAGCTCCCATGCCTAGCTGCCCAGACATGTGGGTGGCCAAGATGACACCCACTGCTGTCCCAGCCTCACTGAGGTGGAAGGGCCGAGGCCCACCTGGTGGGGAGTACTGGGAGCAGGGAGACCCGAGCAGAGATTGCCTGTGTTTTGGAGCAAGGCACCCTCTCCTCTGCCAGGCCACCGGGCACCCAGGCCCTCGCCCACCTGGAGGCTCGGTGCTCCTCCTGTGGAACCAGGCCTGGTGATGACACAGCCTCTGTGGGATGACAGACACTGACATGCTCTCTGGCGCTGCCCGACTGGCTTTCCTCTGGTTTCCTCAGGCACAGCAGGGCGGGCTACACAGGAAGGGCTCTGGGAGGCGTCTGATGGCTAATTATGTGCCAGAGATGGCCCGACACCTTCTTGCTGTAGGACCAGGCTGTGCTAACTGCTCTGTGCCTCGGTTTCCTCGTGTGTAAAAGAAGGACAGTGTTGGCAGTACTACCCCCAAGGTCAGGCTCTGTGGTACCCCCATCATCATTCCCGGCCTGAGCCTGTCATCCTAGGTGATGAGTCCGCTGGCTGGAAGGAGAGCCCCGGGACGGCTCTGTCGTGTGGGCTGCTGTCCCAGCACCTAGCATGCTGTCCAGCCCTCGGCACGCCCTCTCTGCCTGGTGGCTGCAGCTCCTGTGTCACCTTGCTTCCAGAGGTGAACTCCTAGAGGAGGCCAGGAAGGGCTCCTCTCTGCCCCAGAGCACCTGGGTCCCTGAGGGCTTCCCAGCGTGACACGGGAGAACCCAGGACTCCCTACTCATCCCACCATCACTTCCTGGCTGGCCTCTAGGAGCCTACCTGCGTCTCCTGGGGTGGGGGGGGGGGTGAGGGAGCCTGGCAGCACAGAGCAGGGCCAGCCAGCTCCCCGAGGAGGGGTCCCAGTGGGGTTTCAAAGGAGGGACCAGGAAGGGAGGGAATGCTGGGCAGAGAGTGGGGTCAATGGCCAGGAGGCAGCAAAGAGCATGGAGAATGCAGCTATGCTGTGGCCAGCAGGTGGGGAGGTGGGGAGGTGAGGGAGTGTCGGGTGACAGTAGTATGAGGGGAAGGGGAGGGGGCCCCTGTAGACCAGGCTAAGGAGGGTGCATTTCCCCCCACGTGACTCATGCTATCTGAATGTTCTTGATGCAGCCAGACTGGAAGACCACACAGACCGTCCGTGGAGCTGGCGTTCTAGTAGGGACGCATGCAAAAGCCGATTTTACCAATCATGGGAGACATCGCATGGGAGAAAAGCTGCACTGTGAGGGCTTGGGACGTGTCCTCCACGGGGCCTGGAGCCTCTGAGGAAGCCAGGTCTGCTCAGGTCTAACAGAAGAGGAGTCCAGCAGGGGAAGGAGCAGACTGGGAAGGCAGCCCAGGCCCGGGTTACAGCCAGGACAGAGGCCCTGAGAGGGACAGCCAGGGTCAGCAGAGTCCTCAGCCAGGCTTGGGTGCTCTGGAAAGCTTTCCAAAAGTTCAGGTTTCCCTTTGGTGACCTTTAGACTGCCTGGGTTTGAGTCCTGGCTCCACCACTTCCTGGACGGCGACCACGGGCAAGGTATCTAGTGGCCTCGGTTTCCCCCCGTGTGAAATGGGGCCGATGGCAGTGCCCGTCTCATGGTGCTGGCAGGCCTGGCACTTGGCCACCGCTCTTCCACAGCGGCTGTTACTGTGGCCCCAGTGTCCCGGCCCTGACAGGGACCAGTGAAAACTCTGAAGACTGGGGTGTGGGGACTAATGAGAAAAGGGAGGAAGAGGGGTAAGGAGTGGCAGGGAGGGAGCGCACAGCTGAGGAGGAACAGGTGACAGGAAGAGAGGGTGGAGGAGGAAGGGAGCGGGAGCCTCCGGGGAGGCGGTGTTCCCGCTGGAGTCCCTACACAGCTCTGCAGGGATCAGGGGTTTACCATTCTCATAGAAGGCAAGGCAGGAGGCCGTTCATCCTAACCCTCTGGGCCCAGCCCAGAGCCGTGCACTCCAGGCTCCCACACCCGCCTCAGCTAAGTTTGGACAGCAGCCCCCTGAAAGCAAGGAGATAATGCAGAACCAGGGGACCCTTCAGAGAAGGCTTTTCAGTGTCTGCCCGACGGTGTCCACGAAACCGCACAGCCCTAGGAGGCGGGACGATGCAACAGGAAAGTTCTAAGAAATGAAAAATACGGTAGCCAAAATACACATTTGTTAACAAGGGAGCTGAAAAACAGACAACTCTGGAAGGCAGATAAAGCCTGTGGCCCAGACTGTCAAGAAAACAAACATGAGGTAGAAAAAAATGAGAGGAAGGTTGTAAGACACATGGAAGAGATCCAGGAAAGCCAATATTCACCTGAGGGCCAAGAAGACAGGTATGGAGCAACGCAGGAAAAGAAAGAGTCAAAGAGATAGGAGAAAATGTGCTGAGCTAAATTAGGAAGATTCAGATGTTCAGTGTGAAAAGGCCACAGCTCCAATTAGGATGAATGGAAAAGACACAGCTGACCCCATCCCTCCCCCTGACCCGGGACACTTGACTAGCAGGGAGTGAACATCCCAGGCTGAGCACAGGGAGTCCGGTAGGGCTGTGGGCCTCGCTCCCGTTCTCGCAGGCGAATGGCCCCCGAAGACCATGAAGTATGGAGAGTGAAAAGGAGAGCGAGAATGAGTGAGCAGGAAAAGCTAGCACACCTCCCAATCTGTTGCCCCGGACTCTCTTCCCTCAGCCATCCACGGGGTCCCCAACACCTCAGATCCCACCTTCTCTCCTTCCTCCTCCCACCCGTGCTCAGCCTGCAGCAGGGCCCTTTCGCACCCAATCGTGATCAGTTTATTCGTGTGGTCAGTAAATCTGAGCCTGGCACACCTCAGTTTAAACCTTCTATGGCTTCCACTGCCTTCAGGACAGAGCCCCAGTTCCCACAAGGAGGTCCCAGATCCGCTGCTGGCTCCCCAGCCTCGGATGCACTCACCCCGACCCCCAAGGCTTTGCCCCTGCGGTCCACTCTGCCTGCAACTGGTCAGTTTCTCAGGCTCTTGCCCGAGGGCAGGGATTGCACCTGATAGCTTCTACACCCACCCTGGGCCCTCCTGAGGGAAGGGGCAGGCGTGGGCACTCACTGGGCCCTGGTGGACTGAAGGGCTGGTCCTGGGCTCACAGCGGGAAATGACGGCTCATTACTTATTACATGCAGGCAGAGGAATTCACTCCTTTGCTGACAGGCTCCCCTTATCTTCAGAGCTTCTGAGGTGCAGAAACCACTGCCGCCTCCTCTCAGGGCTTTTCCTGCTTTGATAACAAAGGCCCTTGAACCTCTTGGTCCCTCTGACCAGTCTTCCATTCAACCTGTAACCAGCCAGAATCCATTCAACAGCCACACCTAACCACTGAACCAGACAGGATGTGATCACCGAAGCTCCTGGGTGCCTGTGCTGTGGGCACAGAGATGAACAAGCCACCGTCCCTGTCCTCAGTGAGCTTGGGCACTGGTGGAAGGGGCAGACCCAGTGCCACAGACAACGCTGTGTGGCTGTGGGGAGGCCTCCCTCTCTGGTTCCTCAGTCCCTCCTTGGTAAAACCAGATGATGACATCTATTTCACAGAGCTGTTAGAAGTCTAAATCCCATAAAATACTGTGGTTAGGACACTTATGTACCCACGAACAGGAAGCCTGCATTTGGTTCAGACAGGACATTTGTTGGACCAGAGAAAGAACGGAGAGAGGAGAAGCCAGGAAAGAGAAAGGACAGAGAAAACAGCAGTTTCCCACACAGCGCCCCTGAGAAATGCAGCTCCCCAGGTGGGAGGGATTCGGCGAGACTGCCCCACAGTCCTCACACTGACTGTATCTGGGAGCCACCTGGGAGCAATCCGAGGCCTGACGCCCAGGCCACATCCCAGCTCAGCTCTGTGGGCATCTCTGGTGAGGGGCCCCAGCACGGGAATCCCAGTGCAGCTAGATAGAGCTACTGCCCGAGTGTCGTAGGCACAGTTGTGTGCTCTGAAAGCCACTAAATTCCTGCAGTAGAGTGTCTGCAAAAACACACTGAGCAATGCAGGTGGGAGTTTATAGCATGGGCTTTGGAAGTGGGAGGCCTAGTTACCTCCCTGACTGCCACTTGAGAGCACGCACCATCCATCAAAGCCTCTTTTCTTCATCTACAAAGTGGGGGCACTCATGCCAACCCTCTGCAGGTTATTAGGAGGCTCAAAGTAAATCAGGAGTGTGAAACCCATGCACTCAGGGAAATGAGACACTCATCCATGGTAGGTGCTTCTATTACTGGTCACAATACCAAATGAATCCCAGGCCCCACCCACGCCTGCCACAGCACTGAGGCTGTACCCACTTCTTCCCCAAACCCACACTGAGCACCTGCTGTTCAACAGGCACAGTCCTGGTTCCAGCCCACCTGGTACCCCGTCTGGCAGGGGAGACAGATGTGAATCAAAGAATCATATAGATCCATAATTCAGATACATACCTGAGTGTTTTAGGGCTACCAAGGAAAAACTAGGGGGCAGGGGGTTGCAAGAATATAACAAGGACACTTGACTTTGGGGACTTGGAGAAGGCTTTCCTGACAAAGGGCCGTTGAGACAAGATAAGAAGGATTAATAGGTGTGAATGCAGTCAAGATGAGAGGGTGAAAGATGCTGGGAGAGGAGGGAGGAAGCTAGTCCAGGGGCAGAGAGGAGTGATCCAGGGAGGGGAGGGGGCAGATGGGACACGTGGAGAGAGAAGAATGCTCAGAATCTGGGGAAAGGCTGGAGGTGAGGGAGAAAAGGCTGATGTCCGGCACTCCTGGGTTTCTGGCTTGAAACCAGGAAGGATGGGGTGCTGAGACACTGCAGCCCCTGCCTAACACACAGGCCAATGCATACTCCCTCTCCCATGCTTTATCTTTCTCACAGCATTCCCCCAGTGTAATATGTGCTTATTCATTACCTTATTTGTCTGTCTCCCCTAACATAAGGTACAGCAGGGCAAAGGTTTTTGTATGGCTCGCTGAATAATCCCCAGAGTCTACAACAGGGCCTAGCACCAGGAAGGTGTTAAAGTTTGTTGAACTGGAAAGAAACTAGGTTGAGACAATCATAAGCAACACCCTTCCAGGGGCTCCTAAACTGGGAAGAAAATCTAAGCCAATAAAAATGTCTTCATCTAGACAATGATGATCATAGGAAGAAAATGAAAACAATGTGACCACAGCCCCCATTAATCAAGCACTTACTCTCTCCCCACCCTTCTTCTTGGTAACAGATTTTATAACAAGATCTCCCATATTTTAAGAGCTGATGGTGTGCTAGATATCTCACTAAGTGCTTTAAAGTTTGGACTCATTTATTCTTCATGAGAACCAACTTTAAAAAATGCCAAGCATGCTCCCTACCTCAGGGCTTTGCAACCTGTTGTTCCCTCTTCCTGGAATGCTCTTCCTCCCACTTTAACGGGGCTTGCTTTCTCCCTTCTCTTCCTCAGAAAGGCTTTCCTCCACCATCCACGATTCCATCCCTTGTTTCCCCGCTTAAGTTTTCTTTATAGATATTCTTACTAGCAGGTGGTCTATTTTATTTTTATTTATTGTTTGACCTCCCCACTAAAATGTAAGCTTCGCGAGAACAGAGAAACAGTGCTTGTAATATGATAGGCCCTCAATAAGCGTTTGTTGAATGAATAGATGTTCACTCTGAGACTTAGCTTCTCCTATGATGCCCATTTTGCAAAGGAGAAAACTGAGGCACACAGATTTAAGTAATTGGCTCTCACGCCTAATGATGGGCACAGGAGGGATTCAACTCAGAAAGTCCTCAATACAGATCCAATATGGTAATTATTACATTTACTACCCGCCTGCTTTGTGCAGGTCTTGAGTTAAGAGCTTTATCCGGAGCTGTCTTGCTCAATTCTAGCAGTAACCCGCGAGGCAGGGCCTGCTGCGACCCCCACTTTCCGTGCGAACCGGCGCCCAGGGGCGCAAGCAAGACAGGGGCGGCGCCGGGGTTAGAGTAGGATTCGGACGCCAACGCGCGGTCCGCGCTTCCTGGCTCTCGACCCAGCCTTCCGCCGCGGCCCGTGCCCGGCGTTCACCCCAGGGCCGGGCTTGGGGTCGTGCGCCCACAGCTCCGCCACCATCTCGGTGTGCAGAAACTCGAACAGCGCCGCGTCCGACATGTGGGAGCCTCATGCACCGGCCTCAAGCGTTTCGTGTTCTCATTGGCTCGGCTGGACATGCCCCGCCTCCTACACCTGGACGCGAGCCCACCTGCTCCCGCTTCCATTGGTGTTTCAGGCTAGCCCCGCCTTCCCCCTCCGGGCTCACGTGGTGCGATCGAGAACCTGGGACAACCGGGAGGCCCTACTTTCCCATTGGCCACAAATGACAGCATCTATGACTTCCCTCCCTCTCGTCCCTGTTTCCGTGTGCCCGGGCATTTCCATTGGCCAAATCGCTGATTATCTTGACGTAATTCGTGTTTTAAAATCTCTATTTGCCCGCTCGCTCAGCAGCATAACCCGGAAGCGCCAGCCCAGCCGCTTTCTTATTGGCACTACCTACATTCACGTGACTCTTCACACCCGTCCGTGAAGCTGGTCCTGAGGGCTTGCTTCCTGGCTGGTAGCGGAGCGGCTCACGTGACTGGCCGCCAATGCCCGCCCTACGTGCTCGCGGGTTGCTTAGGGCTGCCGCCCTGCGTTTTCCGTAAAGACGCTGCACTTCGGCTGGGTAGCGGATCCTGCAGGCTCGTACCTTCAGTGACCCGGTACGCTTTCGGTAATAGTGCTCCCCGTCAGAACCACTAGGGCATCCTGGGTCCAGCTGGACTGTCACCCTTCCTATGACCCTGGCACTGGTCCCTAGGCAGCTCGGGAGCCCGTTTGCACCCGGATCTGACACAGGCTTGGAGGACGGTGTGGAGGGCGTGGCCTCTACTAGGAGGCAAAATCGGAACGAGCTCAATCTGGGACTCTGGGTGCTCGAGCCTCAGAACTAGGATGCACTTGTCCTCAGTTTCCCCACCAGTACACAGCGAGGCTGGGGTCCAGTAGCTCCCATCATCACTGTTTACAGAAGAGGAAACTTTAGGCCCAGGCAGGGAAGCAGATGACCCCATATCGCTTAGATAGTGGAGGGGCTGGGAATACAAAACCTGCGTTTATAACCGCCGGGCGCCGCCCTCTCATGCGATCCCTTTGCCCTTCTCCCTAGTTCGGCGCCATGGCATCCCAGGGTCTTCGGGGGAGGCCGCTGCGGAAGCCCACGACGGTGGTGCGGGGGGAGGCGGCCGAAACAGACTCGGAGCCCTCTGCGTCCTCGTCGGAGGAGGAGGAGCTGTACCTGGGCCCCTCGGGCCCGACGCGCGGCCGCCCCACCGGGCTGCGGGTGGCGGGGGAGGCCGCGGAGACCGACTCGGACTCGGAGCCGGAGCCGACGGCTGCACCAGGAGACCTGCCTCCGCTCGTGGTGCAGCGGGAAACGGCCGGGGAGACCTGGGGCGCGGAGGAGGCCCCGGCGCCCGCTCCTGCGCGCTCGCTGCTGCAGCTCCGTCTGGCCGAGAGCCAGGCGCGGCTAGACCACGACGTGGCGGCCGCGGTGAGCGGCGTGTACCGCCGCGCGGGCCGCGATGTGGCCGCCCTGGCCAGTAGACTCGCGGCCGCCCAGGTGGCGGGGTTGGCTGCGGCCCACAGCGTGCGCCTGGCGCGGGGGGACCTCTGCGCGCTGGCCGAGCGCTTGGACATTGTGACCGGCTGCCGCCTGCTGCCCGATATCCATGGCGTGCCAGGGACCGAGCCCAAGCAAGACCCGGGACAGCGGGCCTAGCCATAAGCCACTCCCCTGTCTGACCCTTCACTGCGGGTAGGCCATGTGGCCTCTGCACCTGGCCTCTGGGACCTGGCTCTGTACTCTTATGTAGCCTTCCTCGCATCTTGCCGTAGTCCTCAATGCTAACCCCGCCCCTGGCTAATGCTGGGCGGTGCCCCGCGCCTAGCATTTGGTTGTCTCTGTGGTTGCCAGCCTGCCTCTGAGGCTTGGCTCCAGGCCCTTTGTAACTAGCTGCTCCTTGAGCTGTCTCCATCCTGGGAGCTCGCTGTGCCCCACCTTTCCTTGTGCTCTGCCTCTCTGAGTTTGGTTTCTGTTCACAGGGGCTGGTCCTGCTTCTTCCCGCAAGAGCCCCGATTCTGGCACAGATTCACTGGCATCTTTCTTCACTACCTTGGCTCTGCCTCTAGTCCCAGCCCAAATTCTGAAATTTTGTTTTCCTAGGCTGGGCCCTTTTTCTGCTCCCCAGTCTTGGCCCTATTTCCACTCCTAGTTTTAGTCCTTGCTCTGCTACTTCCTGGCTCTTTCTCCTTGGGCTTAGCTCCAACCCCTTGGCCTAATCTTGTTTCCTAAGTCCAGCTGTACTCTTAGGATTGGTTTTGCTTCTTTTTGCCCATTCCCGCACTGTTTATACCACTACCCACCTGATCTGAGCTCCAGAGACCCCCCCTGTGGTTCCCTTCATTAGGCATAAGATGAGGGTCCCTCCTGACTCCAGGGAGTCCCTCTCTCAATTCTCCAGGCCCAAGATGGCATCTCCTCCAGACTCAAGTTGCTTTGGCCTCCTTACCCTCCAGGCCAAGGTGGCACCTTGGATCCAAGCTCCACATAGAAGATGGCCCTCTTGACTCTGCAGGCCAGTAGCAGCACCCTTTGAGCACTTAGGGCCCCAGACAGGATTGCCCTAGTGCTTTGGGTGCAGTATGACACCATTTGGCAGACGAGGACCACATGGATGGTGTTTGCTGTCAGTGTTGGACCCTGAATGCTAAAAGGCTTGGATACTGGCTTGGTTCAGAGTCTGGGGTTAGCCAACTTTCTGTTCTTTCTCAACTGCTCCCTTTTCTGGTCTCAGCTCTAGCCCTTCAGTCCTATTCATATTTATAACCCCTCCCCAACTCTTGAATCCCAACCTGAAGTGAGATCTGAGTCCCGGGATGGAGAAATAAGGCAAAGTGCTGTAAGGTAGATCCATTAAAATTCCAAACATTTACTGATATGGTCAGTTCCTCTTATCTCCCCACCTAAGCCAGAGGAAGGTAAGTTGGTGATTTCTCTGAGAAGGTGGGTCCCAAAATAGAGATCCTTCATGCCTGGCCTATTGAAGGTGAAGCTGGAGCTGGGAGATCAAGGCCCTGAGTGTTTTGCCCTGGTTCTGCATGCATTTGTATTTCATTAATTCAACACATTTACTGGGCACCTGTTCTGTACCTGTCCTGTGCCGGATGCTGAGGGTGTAACAGCCATTCCACTGAGGGAGACAGACATTAATAAAATATTCTTGTAAATAATGGATAGTTTTGATAATTATAGTTTATATTTGAGCTGTGATTTTTTCCAGCACTATGATTAGTGCCAGAAGAAGTACAGGAGTTTTGTGAGAATAACCAAGTTCTGTCTGATCTTGTCTGGGGAGGTGGTGGGGGGATATCAGATGGTTTTCCTGAGGAAGCGATGAGTGAGTTTAAGCTTGGCCCTGGAGGTGTAAATAGGTGAAACTGGAGTGGGGTGGAGAAGAGATGCAGGCAGAGGGAAGAGCATATGCAAAGGCCCTGAGTCAGAAGGGAGCATAACCTATTTAAATAACAGAAGGTGACATCTTCTTGAGTGGAGATGGCGGGGTGTGGGGGTCATGGGTGCTGCACAGCAGGGTCAGACAAAGCTGGGCTTTTAAACTAGGTAAAGATTCTTGGTCTCAACCAATAAGCAGCATATGATGTCACTGGGTGTGTGCTTTGTGAAGGAGACTCAGACTGGTGTTTTGGCCATGTGGTTGCCTCTAAAAATTACCCAGAAATGCTGGCTCAAAAATCAACAAACAAACATCCTTTTAAATGTACAGCAGAGCTTAGAAGAGAACATGGAAAGTCTCCTGGGCCAAAACTGCAGGTAGCTTCAGACCACAGTTGTCAATACCAGACACCCAGGGCCTTGCCTTTTAAGAGCTGTCAAGCCTTGGGTCAGGCTGTTTGGACAGAAGCATTGGCCCTCACATCAAACTTGGTCCCTTGAAGAGCTATACCTTCAATGAAAGAATGTGGTAGGAAAAAAATCTGATTAATATCAAGGCACCCCTAGGAAAATTACCCATCTGGGCTTGGGCTCTGGGTGGAGGAAAGTTTTCCTCAGGAAATCCATAACTACAGGCCTTCCTTCAGGCCTGATTGGGATTTGGATTTACCCTTGTGGAGCAATCAAGCATAGAAATGAACAGAAAGTAAGCTCTGGCAGAAGCCAGGGACTAAACTCTCAACTGGCCTCATGCAGAATTACATCAGGTTAATGAACCAAATCTAAGCTCACAATTGAAAACTGCAAAGCACACAAGAAGATAACATGATGAGCAAGCATGTGCTGCTGATTCCTTTTCCCAAATTTAGCCTTCGAGAAGCTGGAAGAAAGAAGCCTGGATCTGAGGAATAACATAAATGATGAGAAATCCCCAGGTACGAAGACGTGATCTGACATAGTTCTGATTCCTACCTCTTTGTAACAAATGACCCAAAACTTAGTGGCTTGAAACAAGTTTTATCGTGCCCACAGATTCTGTGGATCAGGAATCTCACCAAGGCTCAGCTGAAAGATTCTCTGGCACCTTGTTGTAATGGCTAAGGTCAATCAGGTGTTCAGCTGGCAAGTAGGTTGGCATAGAGCGTCTCATATGATTTCTGTCTGGTGGCTTGGCTGTGATGACTCAAAGACTGGGATTGCTGACTGGAATGTCTATATGTGGCCTCCTCATGTGGCTTGGGCTTCCTTCTTACATGGCAGCCCCCAACTATTCAGACTTTGTACATTGCAGCTCAGGGCTCCAAATGTATTTCAGTAGACAAAGCAATAGCACTGAGAAGTCATGCAGCATCCCCTCTACTGTGTTCCCTTGGTTATTAACAAGTCACTAAGTCCATTCAAATTCAAGTGGGGAGGAGACATTTACTCTTGATGGATAGGAGTGTCAGAATTTGTGGATCCACTTTGAAATCACTGCAGGTAGGTGGGAGAATGGATTGTGGAAGAGCTTTTGACTTTTTTGATTCCTCTCTTTCACATTGCCTTGGGCAGATGATCACATGAGACATAAGAGAAGCAGCCACTCAGATTCTCTTGGGGAGGGTGGAATCCCTTCAGGGATGCTTCAGGTTCCTATTTTATTGAGTCGGTCATTTTACTTTCGTTATTTTGATGCTTAAATTGTCTCCAGTTCGATCAGCAGGATCACATTCAAGCTGGCTTCTGTGTCCTGTTCACATTCCACCACCATTCTTTGAGTACTTTCTTGCTCTCCAGCACAAGATGATCTAGGCTCATCTTATATTTGTCTCTGCCTCAGCCTCAGAGTCAGCCACCCCTGCAAGGATTTCTAGTTCCTTTTAGTGGAACTGGTATTTAGAAGCCAAGATGTGAGTGCTGTGTGTGTTCATTGCTACTGAGGTGCTGCAATTTCCAGGCCCTCAGTGCTCAGACCTAGATGAAAAACAAAACAGAACACACAAACAAAATATTTCTGTCTGTCTATTTATCTAATCCCTACACCACACCACACATACATTTTTTTGATAGACTTTATCTTTTTTTTTGCTATTACTAATATACAATTACATGAGCAACCTTATGGTTTCTAGACTCCCCCTATGATCAAGTCCCCACCACATAGCCCCATTGCAGTCACTGTCCATCAGTGTAGAAGGATGTTATAGAATCACTACTTGTCTTCTCTGTGTTACACTGCTTTCCCCATATCCCCCTACCCCACCCCCACCCCCGCTACTTTATGTGTGCTAATTTTAATAGCCATTTTCCCCCTTATCCCTCCCTTCCCACCCATCTTCCCCAGTCCCTTTCCCTTTGGTAACTGTTAGTTCATTCTTGGGTTCTGTGAATCTGCTGCTGTTTTCTTCCTTCAGTTTTTTCTTTGTTCTTATACTCCACAGATGACTGAAATCATTTGGTACTTGTCTTTCTCCGCCTGGCTTATTTCACTGAGCATAATACCCTCTAGCTCCATCCATGTTGTTGCAAATGGTAGAATTTGTTTTCTTCTTATGGCTGAATAATATTCCATTGTGTATATGTACCACATCTTCTTTATCCATTCATCTACTGATGGACACTTAGGTTGCTTCCATTTCTTGGCTATTGTAAATAGTGCTGCGATAAACATAGGGGTGCATATGTCTTTTTCAAACTGGGCTGCCGCATTCTTAGGGTAAATTCCTAGGAGTGGAATTCCTGGGTCAAATAATATTTCTATTTTTAGTTTTTTGAGGAACCTCCATACTGCTTTCCACAATAGTTGTACTAATTTACATTCCCACCAGCAGTGTAGGAGGGTTCCCCATATAGATAGACTTTATCTTTAGAGCAATTTTAGGTGTATAGCAGAAGTGAGCAGGAAGTACAGACAATCTGCCCACCCCAAACATTCAACCTCCCCCACTATCAAAACCCTACACCAGATGGGTACTTTTATTACAATCAGTGAACTTATGTCAACACATGATTATCATCCAGTGTCCATAGTTGATATTAGGGTTCAGTCTTATATATTCTCTGGGTTTGAACAAAATTCTAATGACATGTATCCACCATTAGAGTATCATATAGAATAGTTTCCCTGCTCTACAAATCCTGTGCTCTGCCTATTCGTCCCTCCCTTGCCCCATCCCCTGGTATCCCATGGTCTTTTTTCACTGTCTCCACAGTTTGGTGTTTTCCAGAGCACCATGCAGTTGGAATCATACAGTAGGTAGCCTTTCGAATTGGCTGCTTTCCCTTTCATGTCCTCCATGTCTTTTCACAGCTTGAGAGCTCATTTACTTTTATTGCTGAGTAGTTTTCCATTGTCTGGATGTAGCACAGTTATTTGCCCCTTCACCTACTAAAGGGCATCTTGGCTGCCCCCAGAATGAAGTTGTGTCCATGTGTGGATTTTCACGTGGACACGATTTCACTCCTTTGGGTAAATCCCACAGAGCATGATTGTTGGCACGGTTGTTTTTATATTTCTTTCTATTCCAATCCAACATCAGAGGTTCATTCTAGTTTTCCCTAAAAGGGACTTCTAGAGGAAAAATCCTGCAAGTTTTGAAAGAACGGACAAAGATATAACAGCAAGAGCACTGGGAAGCTGGAAAACAGACAGATGAGTGGTAAAAATCATAGCAGTCTGGAGGATTGTAAATTTCAGGAGTTCAAGACAGGTACAATGGCAAAAGGGAAAGGAAAAATAAGAAGAGTTAGTTGAAAGTCTGAGAAGCTGTCAGACCCCTAAGAGCCTCTCCTAACCTGCAAGTGAGGCAAACACTCTCCAGTGTCCTGGAGAAACACTGGGGATTCCTCTGGAGGAGATAAGAGAGGATATTTGGCTGGGGTTGGGGGAGGTCGGTCGGATCTGAAAGGGGGACTGGGAAAGCATATGTATGTACCTTGGCAACATCTCACGCCCTCTTCCTCCACCTAGCCTAAATGGAAAATGAAGACATAGAAATGTAAGCTTCCTATTTAGGAATATGGGGGGAAATAGCTAAACAATCAGAAAAGTTGGCAGTTGCCCCACATCGAGCTGTGCCAGCTTATATGCCCAGCCCTCCAGCTCCATGTGAGAGTGCCCACTTCCCTCCCAGTGGCCAACAGTGTCCACAATGGGTTTTATCTTTGCCAATCTGATAGGTGAAAAATGGTACTCAGGGTAGTTTTAAATGGCAGGAAATGAAATTAAACTACAACGAGACACCATTCCATGCCTATCTGATTGGCTTTCCTGCAAGCTCTTCTCAAAGAATGGAGAATTTGTTTCTATGACATCGAGATACTGTTCAGTCCAGCCAACCATACTGTTTTGGTTTTTCCTCTTTATATCAAAGAGAAGAAGAAATTAAAAGATTTCTAGGTTCTGGAGCTTCTGGGTTTGATGCAGTGTGTCTTTGAAACGCCTGTGTAACAGGTCCCACAAAGGCTTTCTGTTGCTCACCTTTCTGAGCACACAATTCAACCTTAGGCCACTTCTCCTTTGGAGGAAAAGCCCTTAGGATCGCCCCTGTCAGGCCTTGGACATCAGCCTCCATCTGTCTTAGTTCCTGGTCCGTTGCAGAAGGGCCTAGAAAGTGTTCTGGCCACCCGTTTCCCCAGTGTGGGGAATTTCCTCCAGGAGGCCTTGGCATATAACTACATGATAATCATAGGTGGGAAGAATGCTCCTTAAAAGCCAGTCAAGATTTTTGTATCACCTCTCTAAATCAGGTAGGGTCTTCTGAAAGTGAGAGCAAAGGGCTTTGTAGTTTAAAAGATGTGCTGCTGTCCAGGGCACACAAACTCTCTTCAGTGGGGCTCCAGGATACACTTGCAAAGCGCATTGCATGGGAAGGCCTTAAGCTGATCAGTTCTGATCACGGAGCCCGGGCAAGCAGGAGGAGTTGTCAAGAATGGCGAGGCTGGTTGTGGAGCCTCTGCCAAACTTCTTCCTCCCTGTCAGCATTTACATGTAACCCATGACCCCCGTCTGGAGGTCAGGCCCAGAGCGCTTTCTACAGTTCTTGCAGGAAAAGGGAAGTTAACGCTGGTTGTTGGGTGTTTGAGAGATTTTCTGGGGAAGTCAGAGGAGTCTTGGGGATGAAAGGAATTTGCTGAGGAGGTGAAGCAGATTTTGGGGAGAGGAGTTTGAGACAGGGGCCCAGAGATCCCAAAGATCTGGATGGTCAGGGACAGAGGGTCGGGGGGTAAAGGGATTTAGGAGGGTAGAGAAGGGAGAATTCACCATGCATGTGGATTTTAATTTTTGTTCTAAGTGCGGGTTCTGTTTTTTAATCTTGCTAAGGGAGTCCCTAAGGATGACTGGAATGTTCGTTTGTGTCCTTCCAATTTATTCTTAGGAACCAACAGGACATTTATTTAGGACGAGAGCTCTCTGACATCTTTTTCAAATGTAAAAGTTTTTCCGAATCAAAGGATCCCTCATCTGGCCACTGATGAGTAGTATCCTCAAAGGTCTACCCATCGACCCAATAAAGCCTGTTCATGGAAAGAGCCCGAGATAATGTTCCTGGCTTCGAATACACGTTTGCCACAAATACAAGAAGAATCCCGCAATGGGTGCAGAAGATGTAGCCCCCGTGACCCAAAAGGCCACTCCCAAAGCTAACCTCAGAGAGCAAAGCCCCTCATCACCACAGAGAGTTAAAATTGTGTTTATGGAAACTCGTGTCTCTGGTCTCCCACAAAACTGAGACACCTCCAGTCAAAGGTCCAATAGCGTGTGACAACAGGCAGGGGATACCGGGATGGGACTGTTCCAACACTGACCAGACTGGGGTTGAGACAACACAGCGTCTTATGGACCAGGACTCTTTATTGAGACGGACTCCCCTAAGAGCTGGCACTTTCCGCACAGAAAATGCTGCTGGTTACTTTGCAGTCGGGGTTCCTCGCCTGCTGACTAGCCTTTACCCAACTAGCCTGATAATCCGCCCCCATCCCCACCTGCAGCTGGTGAAAACCAGAGAGTAGTCTCGCTGGTCACAGAGCCAAGCTCTCAAGACACCAAAGGAGACCGAGAACACCCTCACTGGGTTTGTTTTTTATTAGTGACTCAGAGAGATACCAGTCTGGTGAGAACCGTAAATTCACCAGCTGTGAGGCCAGCTGGCTTGTAGGACCTATGCCTTTTCTTTTTATGACAAACAACACAGAACCAGAGGCAAAGGAACACAGTGACCTCTGGAAGGAAAAGGATCAGTCAAAACCAAGAATACACAGAACAAAACCCACAGGAGTCGCAGTACCCAAGGACCTAGTTCGTACAAGTGTTTTCTCCAGCAAACAGAAATTTAGGAAGGAAGTATCAACTAAGATTCTGATACTCTGTTACTTAATGTGTAAAGTTTATGCTGTTTCACAACTATCAATATAAAACGCCTACATGTTAAAAGTAAATAAAATATGACTTCTTATTTTAAAAAAAAAGGAAAGAGAAATGCAGTAGGCAGTTGCACTGCTTGGCTTGATCACACCCCATGCAGGGACTCAGAGGACTGAAAAGAATCCTTACCTTTTGCTGCTTTGGCCAGGTCCCAGGAGCTCTCAGATGCAGCCTCTAGAGTGGGCAGAATGTTCCAGCTAATGCTACCTTATCCCCATTGCCAGAAATCAGAGGGAAGGGGAGACTTTCCTTCTGCCCTCTTAGGCTCAGTAAACTGACAAGCAGATTAACAGGAGAAAAGGCATACAAATTTATTAATTTTTAATTTCACATGCACAGGGAAATAAAAAGCAGTGAGATCTGAGAGCCTTAATGGGGAGCAGGAGTGGGAGAGAGGCTACTTATGGGAGAGCAAATGTTTTTTGTAAAAGATAAATGGGCCCTTGGGAGAGCAGAGAGGCAGTTTGATAGTTTATGACAACATCTGTCTGGGTGTGCTGTCCACTTCTAGTCTCTAGTCTCCTCTCCTGGGATAAGAGTCAATCTTCCTGGTTGATGAAACTCCTGGGGAGGTGATTTATGACAAGTAAGTTCTTTTTTTTTTCAGGATCTATTTTTAGGCAGATAAAGGGAGTTCAGAGAAAGCTTCCCCAGCAGCCACTCTCTAAGCTTCCTTCTCTTTTCTCCTCTAAGCCAGAGGAATCACCATCCACTCAGATAAACAAAATGCTAAAGGGAGTCCTTCAGGTTGAAATGAAGTTAAACAGTAACTCAAAGTCATATGAAGATATAAGTCCTCCAGTAAAGGTAACACAAGGGGAAATGTAAAACCTAGTATTACTTTAATCTTGATTGGTAACTCCACTTTTTCATTTTCTATAGAATTTAAAAGGCAAGAGCATATATTATTTATTTATAAATTATATATAATGTAATATCATACATTAACAGAATGAAGATAAAAACACATGATCATGTCAATTGATGCAGAAAAAGCATTTGATGAAATTCAACTTTCTCATGATAAAAACACTCAACAAACTAGGAATAGGAAGAAACTACCTTAATGTAACAAGGCCATATATGAAAAAACCCACAGTGAACATCATACTCAGTGGTGAAAGATGGAAAGTTCTTCCTCTAAGATTGGGAAGAAGACAAGGATGCTCACTCTCACCACTCTCACTCAACAGAGTACTGAAAATCCTAGCCAGAGCAATTAGGCAAGAAAAAGAAATTAAAAGGCATCCAAATTGGAAAGGAAGAAGAAAAAATATCTGTGTTTGCAGGCAATATGATCTTATATGTAGAAAACCCTAAAGAAATCACACACACAAAAAAACCCTGTTAGAACTAATAAATGAATTCACAAAGTTGCAGGATTCAAAATAGACACATAACAATCAGTTGTGTTTCTACCCATTTAACAATAAACAAATCAAAAAAATTAAGAAACAATTCCATTAAAATAGCATCAAATATAATAATAAATAGGAATAAACTTAACCAAGGAGACAAAAGGCTTGTACACTGAGAACTATATAAAAAGCCCAGCAGTGTGTTTTTGCAGAAATATAAAAATATATCCTTAAATTCGTATAGAATCTCAAGGGATCCTGAATAGCCAAAACAATCTTGAAAAAGAACTAAGCTGGAGGACTCACACTTCCTAATTTCAAAACTTGCCACAAAGCTACATAAAACAGTGTGGTACTGGCATATGAACAAGCATATAGGCCAAAGGAATAGAACAGAAAACCTAGAAATAAATCCTCACGTATACAATCAATTATTTTCGACAGTGCCAAGAGGATTCAATGGGGGAAAGGATGATCTTTTCAGCAAATGGTGCTGGGAACACTGGATATTCACAAGAAAAAAAAAAAGCTGGTCCCTTACCTTATATGCAAAAATTAAAATGAGTAAAAGAACTAATGTAAGAACTAAAACTATACAAATATTAGAATAATTGTGAAGATGGGAGAAAAATCATTTAATAGAACTATTAGAAGAATACAGGGGAAAAAACAACAAAAGTAAACCAACACACACACACACACACACACACACACACACACACACACACAGGAAGAAGAAAATGGGGAAATCTTCATGGCCTTGGATTTTGCAAGGATTTCACGGATATCACACCAAAAACACAGGCAACAACCAAAAAATAAATCAGACCTTATCAAAATTAAAAACGTGTGTATCAAATAATGTTATCAACAAAGTGAAAAGGCAATCCACAGAAGAGAATTTTCACAAATCATATATATGATACGGTATTAATATCCAGAATGTATAACGAACTCCTACAACCAACAAAAAAACCCCAAATAACCCCATTCAAATATCGGCAGAAAACTTGAATGACATTTCTCCAAAGAAGATACACAGACAGCCA
Source organism: Smutsia gigantea (assembly GCA_032199065.1). Lineage (NCBI taxonomy): Eukaryota > Metazoa > Chordata > Mammalia > Pholidota > Manidae > Smutsia > Smutsia gigantea. Next base: position 7,896 of record JAVSCE010002309.1, on the reverse strand, counting down.
ATAAGCCCACGAAAGGATGCTCATCAAAGAAATGCAAATCAGAGAAAAGCACAATAAGATAACATTTCACTCCCATTAGGATGGCTATTATTAAAAAAAAAACCAGCAGAAAATAGCAAGTGATGGCGAGGATGTGGAGAAATTGCAACCCTTGTGATTTGCTGGCAGGAATGTGCAATGGTACAGCTGCTGTGGAGAATAGTTCTTCCCAAAGTTAAATATAGAAATACAATATGACCCAACAATTCACTTCCAGGTATGTACCCGAAAGAATCGAAAGCAGGGACTCAGACCCCTGCACACAAAGGTTCACAGTAGTGTTAGTAACACGACCCACAGGGCGGAAGCACCCCAAATGTCCATCAACAGATGAATGAACAAAATACGGTGTATCTGTACAATGCAATAATATTCAGCCTTAAATGGTAATGAAATTCTGAATCATACTGCAACATGGACAAACTTTGAAAACATTATGCTAAGTGAAATAAGCCAGACACAAAAGGAAAAATATGTATGATTTCTCTTATATGAGGCTCCTAGAATATGCAAATTCATCCAGACAGAAAGTAGAGTACAGGGTTTACCGGGGCTGGTGGAAAGAAGGCTTGGCAATGATCTTTTAAGGCATGCAGTTTCTGTTTGGAATGATGAAATATTTCTAGAAACGGATCGTGATGATGGTTGCACGACATTGTGAATGTACTTAATGTCGCTGAATTGTGTACTTAGGGTTAAAATGGTAAATTTTGTCTTGCCTGAATTCTACCACAATCATCATTCTTATCCTCATTATCTTCATTACTAAGAACAATGGAAAAGAAAGGAATTTGAATAAGGGGATGAGGAGCAAAATCACGTAAAGCCATTGCGAAGGCTCTGGTTTTACTCAGCCTGAGCAGAAAATCCGCACGTTTTTCTGACAAACTGTTTTGACAAATTGACAAATCAAACGAACTGGCAATTACTGTGTGTCCCTCGTGGATGGCATTATCAAATCAGGCACCCACCAGCAGCTCTGGTGAGTTCAGCGACCCAAGCAAAGGGCGTCTGCGGGCACCCTTTGTCCGGTCCTGTGGGGTGAGCGCAGCGGAGACTGCTGGGTCTGCAAGGTCTGGTAGGACATCAACGCCAAGGTGGCCTAATTAGCTAGTAAGGGGCGGTGCTAGGCCTGATGGGCGTGACTGCCGCCACTTAGAATAAAGCTAGGGGCGTGGCTTGAGCGAGGGGCGGGCCTAATGTGTGACTGGCAGTATGGAAGAGGCTAACGCGGAGCAGCCAAGCCAGGGTTGAAATAGCTGCTGCCCTAGGCAGCCTAATTTTGGCCCAGGGCGGGTGACTAGAGGGATGCAATGGAGTCAGGGTGGGACGCGCTGAGAGTGCTGGGGGCGGTCACCGCCGTGTACCTGCTGCTGTGGGCCGCTTGGGGGGTGGGCTACACAGTCTATGTTTACCTGCTACCACAGACACGCCGGGGATCCCCTTGGCTACGGGCGCACGGAGCCTGGGCAGGTAAGAGGCGAGGGCTCCCCCCGACAGGTGGGAGTGGGGGCCGCAGGAACGAGGACAGGTGACAGGTGAGGGCCCCCCAGTCAGGTCAGAGGCGGGGGGACGCCTGGAAGCAAGAGTGATGAAGGCTGGGACGACCAGGGCAAGGCCGGCGTGGGAGGCATAAAGTCCTCAAAAGCGTCCAGGCGTGGGGAGCAGGTGTCAGAGACCTGGGCAGATGAAGGATGAGGACAAGAACGGGAAGGGTCAGGTCTCAGTGAGGGGGTTCCCGGAAGGGGCGCAAGAAGGGCCCGGAGGGAGAGTCAGAGGCAACAGGGGGAAGGATCTGGGGCGGGCTGAGGTTGGGCAGGGCAGTGGCGGCCTGTCCCTCCTGCTGTTCCTCCTTCTCTCCTCTCCAGTGGTGACAGGAGCCGCCAGCGGCACTGGCAAGGCCTGTGCACACGAGGTGAACCAGCGCTTGGAGCCTAGTGGATGATGGGGGCTTCTCCTGTCTGCCTGTTGTCGGCTCCCCCCACTAGACTGAGAACTGTGGGCATCATCTGGGCCCTCGGATGTCCTGTATTCCAGGAAGCCTTCCCTCTGCTCACCAGGCTGGGGCAAGCGTTTACACTGGGCTTCTACAGTCCCTTGACATTCTCCCACCATTGCCCTGATGTATTCATTCAAAACATGTTTATTGACAACTTCTGTCTGTCGGTGCTGGGGCTACAGCAGTGAAAAAAAAAAGATTTAGGAAATAAAAAACCTTGCCCTCCTGGAGTTTACTAGCTATTGCGTCCGCGGGCAACAGTCTTCCCTAGAACGCATGCTCCAGGAAAGCCGGCTTTTGTCTTTGCCTGTTGTTCACACTAATCCACAGAGCCTACAACAACACTGTGCGGCACGCAGTAGCACGCAGTACGTATTTGTGGAATTCATGATTAAATAAATAAGTGAATCTCCTGCAGCTCGCGCGGAGAGGTCCGAACGTTGTTCTCATCAGTCGAAACCTGAGCAAGTTGGGAGCACCAGGCAAAGGAGACCGGTGAGGCCGGGCGGGGGCGGGGCGCGGTCAGAGCGGAGGAGGTGTGGGAGGGCAGGGCTTCGGCTGCCCCTGGGGCCCCGGGGAGTTGGTGCAGGGGAGGGGGCTGACCTGGGACAGGGGTGGGCTAGGGGCAGAATTGGGCTGGATTCCAGCTAAGAGCCGGGCCCCTCTTGCCCCCTTTCCCAGAGCGGCTTCATGGCAGGATCACACGAGTCATCCAGGCCGACTTCACCGGGGGCTTGGAGATCTACGAGGCCATTGAGGCAGGACTGAAGGACCTGGAGATTGGAGTGCCGGGTATGTCCTCACACCTGTCCCAAACGGCCCCCATGCTCACCTGACCCGGAACCGTCTTATGGTCGCCCTCCTCCCCACCCCCCTCCTCCGGTCTTCCTGGGACTGTTGGAGTGACAGAAACTTGTCCCCTCTCGCTCAGTGAATAATGTGGGCATGAGATATGCAGACCGCTTCCAGAAGCTACTCGAGTGTGAGAACGTCGCCAAAGTGAGTCAAACGGAGCGCGAAGGCCGCCTAGCACCGCTTCCTTACACTACTGCCCTCTGTCGGAAAACTCACGCAGTACATCAGCTCTGTTAGAACAAGGTACTTTATTGCTTTCCGCTGTAAAATGGTCTTAAAAGCTACAGATCATATATGGTTTAGGATGTGAAGGAGGTTCCCTTTCATGGGGCACCCTTCTGCAGTGCCCAACCTGTGTAACTGTTCAAGTGGAGTTGGGTTCTGTCCTTTTATACTCCCCAGTGCCAACTTGAAGGGGGAATGACCCACATGGGAAAACCAGTGCCTGCCGGTTGGACTGTTTGGTTTTCTAAATTTTTATTTAGGATCATTCTTGAACTTCTGGCTTCTTTTCTCTTCATCCCCTGTACGCCTATCCCGATACTTCTTCTGGTGGGAGCCACATGGTCTTTTATTCCTCAGTTACAGCTGCTGACCTCTTTTACTAAATATTTAATTTAAAAAAAATCCAAGTTGTAGAGTCAGGGAGTTCTTCAAAGGTAGTTCTATGAGAAAATGGCATCCCCCATTCTCATTTCCTACTCCACAGGGCAGGGTTTCGTGACATCTGCCTACTGACCTTTGGGGCCTATTACTCCTTGTTGGGGGGCTGACAGTGCTTTATAGGATGTCTGGTAGCTTCCCTGACCGCTACCCAGTACATACCCATAGTCCTGCTCTCTGGCTGTGATAATCAAAAATATCTCCACATACTGTCACATACTCCCCAGGGAACAAATCATACCTGGCTGAGAACCACTGCCCTAGAAACCACTGCTTTCAGCTTTTTAAAGATAACTCGTACTTTTAATAATATGTCCATCTTGATTTCTCAGTTTTAGCTATTATCTGGTGACTCCCACAATGGAAAATGAGGATTATTTCTCATTCACAGATACCTGTGTCTACACCACAAATAAACACCCTCCCAGACCGCCCATCCTCCACTGTAATTCATAGATGTGATTACAGAATCACATTACTGTGCATATGAAAACACTGGCTACCGTTGAGCCAGGTAGTGGACTATGATGATTTTTTTTCCTTTCTTTAACAAGGTTTTATTCTCCCTGAAGTTAGTCGTGCTTTTTCATCTGCTTGGTTTGCTATATACTTATTGATACTTCAACTCCAAACTGTAATCCAAAAATATGAAAAAGCTCAAGTAATTTCATCTTGAAAAATCTCTCCAAGAGCCTTTTCTGTCTTGCTTCTGTCTGGAATGGTAATCCTCTGCTGTGAATCCTGGGACCTCCCCTTATCTTTCTCCCAGGAAGCCCCTGTCTTCTCTCTCACATGGCATAGTGTTCTTTTTGTTTAATCCCTCATTTTGTTGGAGCATATCCTCTAGTAGTATCCTGAGAAAGGATGCATGGATGATAAAATATTCAGCTCTGTTTTCCATCAGTTATGTGACTTTGGATAAATGACATCATTTCTTTGAGCCTCAGTTTCCTATCTATATAATGGGAATAAATATTTTTGCTGGCCTCGTGGGGCAGTTACTACAATGGGGTACAATAAAGCCCATAAACCTAAGTTGTGTAATCCATAAATGTTGACTATTGTTATTAGATATAGACAAGACAAAAGACCAGCATGGTTTTTAAATTTTAAATTTTAACTACTATTATTTAAAAAGCCATGCATATGCTCATTTTATAAAATTTAAGAGAGGCTAGCTATGCATTCTATCTCTGGTGTTAGAGGAAGTTGTTTGAGACAAATCCTGCAAATGAGAACAATTAGGGAAGGTGGCTAAAATGTTTTTAAAATAGCTGTTTGAAGACATAGAACAAAGGCAATAAAGAATTGTAGCACCAAGATTTGAGAGCAGAGGGAATCCAAGAAATCAGACATTCACAGCAACATTTCCCTTCAAGATGTCTGAGTTTAAGAAGCTAAGCAACTACGCTTATGGACAGTGATTGTAATGGGGTATGTGGTGGGGACTTGATAATAAGGGGAGTCCAGTAACCATAATATTGCTCATGTAATTGTACATTAATAATAGCAAAATAAAAATAAATAAATACATAAAATTAAAAAAAAGAAGCTAAGGAGAGCCTTCAACATACCGTTGGTGCTGCAACAAATAGGTAATTCAAAATCTTGGAAAATAACCCGGCTTTTGATTGAGACTCTGGAGAACTATAATCTAGGAGCTAGGGTAAAGTAGAAATAAACTAGGTTTCCTGGGAATTCAAGCCTGCGAAGGTTTCAGACGGTCTTAATCTCCGTGGGATTAAGGTTTGATCTTTTAGCGCCCTCTAGGTTAGCTGCCTGGAAGAAGCAAAAACGAAAGGACAAAAGAGGGAAAAAAAACGCAACCATCATCTTCAGAGGAAAACGATATGGCCCAGAGCCCCAAACTAGCAATGAATTTGTTTATATTAAATATCCTGCACTCAACAAAATATACCCAGAAATATTAGAAGAGAACTCATGACTGAAAACAAAAGAAATAATAAAAATGTAGACAGGTCCACAGGGGACCAAGAATTATCATCACAGATTTTTAAAATAATTTGTGCTATTTATATAAAACATAAAAGTTACCATTTTAACCATTTTAAAGTGTACAGTTCGGAGACATCAAGTACATTCACAATGTTGTGGGACCGCCATCACTATCCATTTCCAGAAATACTTCAGCATCCCAAACAGAAACTCTGGACCCGTTAAACAGACATTCCCCAGTCTTCCTTTCATCATTCCCTGGTAGCCTGTATTCTACTTTCTGTGTCGATGAATTTGCTGATTTTAGATAACTCATATGAGTGGAATCACAAAATATTTTCCTTTTGTGTCTGACTTCTTTCACTTAGCACAGTGTTTTCAATTTCATCCACGTTGTAGCAAATACCATAACTTCATTCCTTTTATTTTTCCATGTTTTAATTGGGGCAAGTATATGTAATGTAGAATTTGCCATTTTAGCCTATATTTAAGTGTACAGTGTAGTGCATTATGTACATTCACATTGTTGTGGAACTATCACCCCCACCATCTCCAGAACTTTCTCAATGTCCCGTACTGAAACCCTGTACCCATTAAACGATAACTCCCCATTCCTTCCTCCCCCTAGCTCCTGGAAATCACCATTCTATTTTTTGTCTCTATGAATTTGACCATTCCAGGTACCTCAGGTAAGTGGAATCATAGGTATTTATTTAGCTTTATTTCATTTAGTGTAATATTTTCAAGGTTCATCCATGTTGTAGCATGTCACAATTTCCTTCCTTTTCAAGGCTGAATAATATTCCTTTGTATGTATATACCGCATTTAGTCTGTCCATTCATCCACTGATGGACACTTGGATTATTTCCACCTTTCAGCTATTGTGAATTTTGCCTCTGTGAACATTGCATACAAATATCTGTTTGTGTCCCTGCTTTTAATTCTTTTGGACATGTACTCAGAAGTGGAAATGATGGATGCAAGATTAGTTTGGCAATTCAGGGTCTCTTGAGATACCATATGAATTTTAGGGTAGGTTGTGCTATTTTGCAAAATATGCTGTTCAGATTTTGATACAGATTGAATTGAATCTATAGATTGCTTTGGGTAGTATGACATCTTAGTGATATTAGGTCTTACGATTCATATGCATGAGATGTCTTTCCAATTACCCGATCTCTTTCAGTAGTGTTTTGTAGTTTTCAGTATATATGTCTTTCTTCCATGGTTAATTCCTAAATCTATTTATTCCTTTTGATGCTATTGCAAATGGAATTGTTTCCATAACTTCCCTTTTGAAATCTTAATTGTTAGTGTATAGAAATGCAACTGACTTTTTTGTGTTGATTTTGTATTCTGCTACTTTGTGAATTCATTTATTAGTTCTCACATTTTTTGGTGGAATCTTTAAGATATTCTACATAAAAGATCATATTATCTGTGAACAGTGATAATTTTACTTCTTCCTTCCCAATTTGGATGCCTTTGATTTCTTTTTCTTGCCTAATTGCTCTGGTTAGTCCTTCCCATGTTGAATAGAAATAGTAAAAGCAGATAATGATTTAGATATTTCACCATTGAATATGATGTTAGCTGTGGGCTTGTCATGTGTTTATTATTCATATCTGTATTATGTTGAGGTACTTCTTTAGTTTGTTGAGTGTTCTAATAATGAAAGGGTGTTGAATTTTTTTAAATTATCAAATGTATATCACAATGGTTCAACAGTCCTCCTCCCTCTCCCCCTTGGTAACCACTATATTCTCCATGCTGTACTGTCATCCCTGTGACCAATTTATACTGTGACTGTAAATTGTCATGCCCCTTTATCCCCTTAACCCTTGCCCCTGTCCATCCCAACCCCTCCCCCTTGGTAACCACTAGTCCCTTCTCAGTGTCTATGAGTCTTCTGTTGTTTTGTTCCTTCTGTTTTGCTTTGTTTTTATACTCTGCAAATAAGTGAAATCATATGGTATTTGTCTTTCTTGCCTGGCTTATTTCACTGAGCATAATACCCTCTAGATCTATCCCTGTTGTTGCAAATGGCAGAATTTCTTTTATTTTTTATGGCTGAATAATATTTCATTGTGTATATGCACCACATCTTCTTTACCCATTCATCTATTGATGGACAGAAGGGGTGTTGAATTTTGTCAAGTGCTTTTTCTGCATTAATTGAGGTAATCGTGTGGCTTTTCCTTTATTCTCCTAGCATTCTGTTGTGTTACATTAGCCAATTTTTGTATATTGAACCATACTTGAATTCCAGGAAGAAATCCCACTTGGCCACAGTGTATTCAGTTTCTGTTTAGTTTGTGTGTTCAGTGGTGAATTCAGTTTGCTAGTGTTTTGTTGAGAATTTTTGCATCCAGTATTCATATGG
>JAVSCE010002308.1:0-51596 GCA_032199065.1 Smutsia gigantea | reverse complement strand
TTCTATTCCTTTCCACAAAATTCCAATGCAATGCACAGCATTGTATTCCTTTCCATAATATTCCATTCAATTCCACCACGTTCTTTTCCATTCCGTAACATTCCATTCCATTGCAAAACATAATTCCTATTCAGTTAGAAAACAGTCAATAGCATTCATTAAAATTCTGTTCTATTGATCAACATTCCCCTTCATACCATAACATTCCATTTGATTACAAAACATCCCATTTAATTGAAAACATTGTATCTCATTCCATTGCATAAGATTCCATTCCAATTCATAAAATTGCCTTCAATTTTTTCACCCTCAATTAATTCCCCACGTTTCTATTGATTTCCACAAGATTCCATTGAATTCCACAGCATTCCATTCTTGTCCATAGCATTCTATTCAATTCCACAACAATCCATTCCATTTCATAACATTCAATTCCATACCAAAACGTTATTCTCGTTCTTTTACCTAACAATCCGTTCCTTTCATTATAATTCTTTTCTGTTAATCAACATTCCAATTCATCCCATTAGATTCCATTCGATTACCCAGCATTCCATTCTATTTCAAACATTCTATTTCAATCTATTGCATAAGATTCCATTCCAATCCACAACATTCCATTCCATTCTTTAACATATCATTCCTTTCCCCAACATTCTACTCCATTCTGCAACATTCCATTGCATTCTACAGCATTCCACTCCATTCCATTCCATAATATTCGATTCAATTGCAACACTTTATTCCCGTTGTGTTGCATAACATTCAATTCCATTCGTTAAATATGGTTCTATTAATCAACATTCCACCTCATAGCCTAAAATTCCATTCGATTACACAATATTCCTTTTGAATTCAAACATTTTATTTCATTCTATTGCATAAGATTCCATTCCAATCCAAAAAATTCTTTTCCATTCCTTAATCTTCCATTCCTTTCCGCAACATTCTCTTCCTTTCCACAACATCCCATTGCATTCCACCGCATTCCCTTCCATTCCAGAGCATTCCATTCAGTTCCACAACATTCCATTCCATTCCATAATATTTGTTTCATTTCCAACAAATTATTCCTGCTCTGTTACATAACATTTCATTACATTCATTGAAATTGTGTTCTCTTTTTCAACATTCGCCTTCATACCATAACATTCTGTTCGATTACACAACATTCCATTCCATTTGAAACACTGTTTTTCATTCTACTGCATACTATTCCATTGCAATCTTCAAAGTTCCTTTCCACTCCTTAAAATTCGATTCCTTTCCTCAATGCTCTATTCCTTTCCTCTACATTCCATTCCATTACATTACATTCCTTAACATTCAATTCAATTCCACAACATTCAATTTCATTCCGTAACATTTGTTTCCAGCCAAACACATTATTCCCGTTCTGTAAACTAACATTCCATTCCATTCATTAAAATTCTCTCCTACTAATCAACAATCCCCTTCATACCACAACATTCCATTTGATTACACAACATTTCATTCCATTTCAAATATTTTACTTCATTCTATTTTATAAAATTTCATTCCAATCCCCAAAATTCCATTCTATTCCTTAACGTTCCATTCTTTCCCCGACATTGTATTCCTTTCCACAACATTCCAATGCAATGCACAGCATTGTATTCTATTCCATAATGTTACATTCAATTATGCCACATTCTGTTCCATTCCATAGCATTCCATTCCATAACATTCCGTTCCATTGCAACACATTATTCCTATTCAGTTAGAAAACAATCAATACCATTCATAAAAATTCTGTTTTATTGATCAACATTCCCCTTCATACCAAAACATTCCATTCGAATTAACAACGTTCTATTCAATTCATTCTACTGCATGAGACTCCCTTCCAATCCAAAAAACTCCATTCCATTCCTTAACATATCTTTCCTTTCCCCAAAATTCCATTGCATTCCACAACATTCCTTTCCATTCCATAACTTCCATTGCATTCCAAAATTTCAATTCCATTCCATAACCTTCGACTCCATTCCAACACATTATTCCCGTTCTGTTGGATAACATTCCATTCCATTCATTAAAATTTTGTCCTTTTAATGAACATTCCACTTCATATCATAACATTGCTTTCGATTACACAACATTCCTTTCCAATTCAATCTATTTCATTCTGTTCCATAAGATTCCATTCCAATCCAAAAAATTCCAATCTGTTCCTTAAACTTCCATTCCTTTCCCAACATTCCATTCAATTCCACAACATTCCTTTCCTTTATTTTCCATACAATTCATTCCCAACACATTATTCCCTCTCTGCTACAAACCATGGAAACCATTCATTAAATTTCGGTTCTATTCATCAAATTTCGCCTTCATAGCATTACTTTAAATTCTATTACACAACATTCCTTTCCAATTCATTCTATTTCATTCTTTTGCATAACAATCCGTTCCAATCCACAAAATTCCATTCTATTACTTTACCTTCCAAGCTTTCCCCAAAGTTCTCTTCCTTTCCACTACATTCCATTGCAAACTACAGCATTCCATTCCATTCCATAACAATCTATTCCATACCAACACTTTATTCCAATTCTGTTACAAAGCATTCAATACCATTCATTAAAATTCGATTCTATTAATCTACATTCCCTTCATAGCATAACATTCTATTTGATTACACAACATTCCATTCCATGTCAATTATTCTATTTCATTCTGTTGCATAAGATTAAATTTCAGTCCACAAAATTCCATTCCATTCCTTAACCTCCCATTTTTTTCCCGAACATTGTATTCCTTTCCACAACATGCCATTGAATTCCACCGCATTCCATTCCATTCGTTAAGGATCCATTCAATTCCACAACATTCAATCCAATTGCATAACATTGATTTCATTCAAACACATTATTCCCATTCTGATACATAACATTCCATTCCATTCCTTGAAATTTGGTTCTATTAATCAACATTCCACTTCATACCATAACATTCCATCTGATTACACAACATCGCATTTAATTGAAAACATTGTTTCTCATTCCATTGCATAAGATTCCATTCCAATTCATAAAATTGCTTTCAATTTTTTCACCCTCCATTCATTCCCCATGTTTCTATTGCTTTCCACAACATTCCATTACATTCCACAGCATTCCATTCTTGTCCATAGCATTCCATTCAATTCCACAATATTCCATTCCATTCCATAACATTCAATTCCATACCAAAACATTATTCTCATTTTGTTACCTAACATTCCGTTCCATTCATTATAATTCTTTTCTGTCAGGCAACATTCCACTTCATCCAATTACATTCCATTCGATTACACACCATTCCATTCTATTTCAAACATTCTATTTCAATCTATTGCGTAAGATTCCATTCCAATCCACAAACTTCCATTCCATTCCTTAACATATCATTCCTTTCCCCAACATTCTATTCCATTCTGCAGCATTCCATTTCATTCAACAGCATTCCACTCCATTCCATTCCATAACATTCGATTCCATTCCAACACATTATTCCTGTTGCGTTGTGTAACATTCCATTCCATTCGTTAAATTTGGTTCTATTAATCAATATTCCACCTCATAGCCTAAAATCTCATTCGATTACACAACATTCCTTTCCAATTCAAACAATTTATTTCATTCTTTTGCATAAGATTCCATTCCAATCCAAAAAATTCCTTTCCATTCCGTAACCATCCATTTCTTTCAACAACATTCTGTTCGTTCCACAACATTCCATTGCATTCCACCGCATTCCCTTCCATTCCAGAACATTCCATTCAGTTCCACAGCATCCCATTCCATTCCATAATATTTGATTAATTTTTAACACATTATTCCCCTTCTGTTACATAGCATTCCATTCAATTCATTGAAATTCTGTTCTATTATTCAACATTCCCCTTCATACCATAACATTCTGTTCGATTACACAACATTCCATTCCGTTTGAAATACTCTTTTTCCTTTACTGCATACTATTCCATTGCAATCCACAAAGTTCCATTCCACTGCTTAAACTTCCGTTACTTTCCCCAACTCTCTATTCGTTTCCACTACTTTCCATTGCATACCACAGCATTCCATTACATTCCTTAACATTCCATTCAATTCCACAACATTCAATTCCATTCCATATCATTTGTTTCCAGCCAAACATATTTTTCCCGTTCTGTAACCTAACGTTATATTCCATTATTAAAGTTCTTTTTGAATAATCAACAATCCCCTTCATACCATAACATTCCATTTGATTACACAACATACCATTTAATTGAAAACATTGTATCTCATTCCATTGCATAAGATTCCATTCCAATTCATTAAATTCCTTTCAATTTTCTCACCCTCCATTCAATCCCCATTATTCTATTGTTTCCACAACATTCCATTACATTCCACAGCATTCCATTCTTGTCCATAGCATTTCATTCAACTCCACAATATACCATTCCATTCCAAAACATTCAACTCCATACCAAAACATTATTCTCATTCTGTTACATAACATTCCATTCCATTCATTATAATTCTTTTCTGTCAGTCAACATTCCACTTCATCCAATTACATTCCATTCTTTTCTGTCAGTCAACATTCCACTTCATCCCTCAACATTCCGTTGCATTCCCCATCATTTGATTCTATTCCATAACATTCCGTTCAATTCCACAACATTCCATTTCATTCCATAACATTCAATTCCACTCCAAAATATTAATCACGTTCTGTTACCTAACATTCCATTCCATTCTTCAAAATTCGGTTCCATTAATCAACATTCCACTTCATAACATAACGTTCAATTCCATGTCACAATATTCGATTCCTCTTAAAACATTCTCTTGCATAACATTCCATTCAAGTCCACAAAATTCCATTTCATTCCATAACCTTCCATTCCTTTCCTCAATGTTCTATTCTATTCTACAAAATTCCATTGCATTCCACAGAATGTCATTCCATTAGATAACATTCTATTCAATTCCACAAAACTCCGTACCACTCCATAACATTCAATTCACTCCCAACATATTATTCCCAATCTGTTCCATAACATTATATTCCATTCTTTATAATTCGGTTCTACTGCTCTACATTCTACATCAGCCCATAACATGCCATTAGTTTACACCACATTCCATTCCATTTCAAACATTCTATTTCATTCTATTGCATAAGATTCCATTCCAAACCAAAAAATTCCATTTCATTCCTTATCCTCCCATTCCTTTCCCCAAAATTCTATTCCTTTCTGCACATTCAATTCCATTCCACAGCATTCCATTCAAATCCACAATATTCCATTCCATTCCTTACTTTCGATTCCATTCCAACAGATTACTCCCGTTCAATTACATAACATTCCATTGACTCTGTAAAATTTGGTTCTGTTAATTAACATTCCAATTCATACCATAACATTCCATTCGATTACACAGAACACCATTCCATTTCAACCATTTTATTTCGTTCTATTGCATATGATTCCATTCCAATCCACAAAATTCCATTCTATTCCTTGACCTTCCAATGCTTTCCCCAATGTTCTATTCCTTTCACTACTTTTAATTGCCTTTCACATCCTTCCATTCCATTCCGTAACATTCCATTCCATTCCATAACTTTGAATTCCTTTCAAACACCTTATTCCTGTTCTGTTACGTAACATTCCATAACTTTCTTTAAAATTCGGTTGTATTAATCAACATTCCACTTCATACCATAACATTACATTCGATTACACAACATTCCTTTCCATTGCAAACATTCTAGTTCATTCCATTGCATAAGATTCCATTACAATCCACAAAATTCCATTCCATTCCTTTAACTTCCATTCCTGTACCAACACACTATGGCTTTCCACAACATTCCATTCCATTCCACAACAGAGCCTTCCAATCCATAACATTCGACTACATTCGAACATGTTATTCTGATTATTACCTAACATTCCATTAAATTCTTCAAAATTCGGTCCTATTAATCAACATTCCTCTTCATACCATAATATTCCATTCCATTACACAACACTCCTTTCCATTTGAAACATTCTGTTCAGTTCTATTGCAAAACATTCCATTCCATCCCACAAAATTCTATTCCATTCCTTCACCCTGCATTCCTTTCCCCAAATTTCTATTGCTTTCCACAACATTCCATTGCATTCCAGATCATTACATTCTGTCCATAACATTCCCTTCAATTCCACATTCCATTCCATTCCATATCTTTCGATTCCATTCAAACACGTTCCTGTTCTTTCACCTAACATTCCATTCAATTCTTAATATTCAGTTCTATTAATCAACATTCCAATTCATAGCATAATATTCCATCCCATTTAACAGCATCCCATTCCATTTCAAACATTCTATTTCATACTATTGCATAAGATTCCATTGCAATCGACAAAATTCCTTTCCATTCCGTAACATTTCCATACCTTCCATTCCATTCCACCACACTGCATTCCATTCCATAACATTCCATTCGATTCCATGACGTTCGATTCCTTTCCTCAACATTCCTTTGCATACCTCAGTATTCCATTCCGTTCCATAACTTTCCATTGCATTCCAAAACTTTCAATTACATTCCATGACATTCGATTCCATTCCAACATATTATTCCCTTACTGTTGCATAAAATTCCATTCCATTCATTTAAAATTTGGTCCTATTAATCAACATTCCACTTCATAGCATAACATTCCATTCGATTACACAACATTCCTTTCCAATTCATTCTATTTCATTCTGTTTCATAAGATTTCATTCCAATCCACAGAATTCAATTCCATTCCTTAAACTTCCATTGCTTTCCCTAACATTCAATTCCCTTCCACAACATTCCATTGCATTCCACAGCATTCCATTCCATTCAGTAACATTCCAATGCATTCCAAAATATTCTATTCCATTCCGTTACATTCGATTCCTTTACAACACATTATTCCCGTTCTGTTGCATAACATTGCATTCCATTCATTAAAATTCATCCTAATAATCAACATTCCACTTCAGAGCATAACATTCCATTCGATTACACCACATTTCTTTCCAATTCATTCTATTTTCTTCTATTTCATAAGATTCCATTGCAACCCAAATATTCCATTCCATTCATTAACCTCCCATTGATTTCCCTAACTTTCTATTCCTTCCCTTAACATTCCATTGCATTCCCCATCATTCGATTCTATTCCATAACATTCCATTCAATTCCACAACATTCCATTTCATTCCATAACATTCAATTCTATTCCAAAATATTAATCACGTTCTGTTATCTAACATTCCATTCCATTCTTCAAAATTCGGTTCCATTAATCAACATTCCACTTCATACCATACGTTCAATTCCATTTCACAATATTCCATTACTCTTAAAACATTCTCTTGCATAACATTCCATTCAAGTCCACAAAATTCCATTTCATTCCATAACCTTCCATTCCTTTCCTCAATGTTCTATTCTATTCTACAACATTCCGTTGCATTCCACAGAATGTCATTCCATTAGATAACATTCCATTCAATTCCACAACAGTCCATACCATTCCATAACATTCAATTCATTCCCAACATATTATTCCCAATCTGTTCCATAACATTCTATTCCATTCATTAAAATTCGGTTCTACTGCTCATCATTCTATATCAGCCCATAACATGCCACTAGTTTACACCACATTCCATTCCGTTTCAAACATTCTATTTCATTCTATTGCATAAGATTCCATTCCAAACCACAAAATTCCATTTCATTCCTTAACCTCAGATTCCTTTCCCCAAAATTCTATTCCTTTCCCCACCTTCAATTCCATTCCACAGCATTCCATTCAAATCCACGATATTCCATCCCATTCCTTACTTTCGATTCCATTCCAACAGATTACTCCCGTTCAATTACATAACATTCCATTGATTCAGTAAAATTTGGTTCTATTAATTAACATTCCAATTCATACCATAACATTCCATTCGATTACACAGAACACCATTCCATTTCAACCATTTTATTTCGTTCTATTGCATATGATTCCATTCCAATCCACAAAATTCCATTCTATTCCTTGACCTTCCAATGCTTTCCCCAATGTTCTATTCCTTTCACTACTTTCCATTGCCTTTCACATCCTTCCATTCCATTCCGTAACATTCCATTCCATTCCATAACTTTGAACTAGTTTCAAACACCTTATTCCTGTTCTGTTACCTAACATTCCATAACTTTCTTTAAAATTCGGTTTCATTAATCAACATTTCACTTCATACCATAACATTCAATTCCATTTCACAATCTTCCATTCTTCTTAGAACATTCTATTTCATTCTATTGTATAACATTCCATCCCAGTCCACAAAATTCCATTTCATTACATAATCTTGCATTCCTTTCCTCAACATTCTATTCTTTTCAACATTCCATTGCATTCCACAGAATTTCCTTCCTTTAGATAACATTCCATTCAATAACAAAATATTCCATAACAGTCAACTCATTCATAACACATTATTCCAATCTGTTACATAACATTCCATTCCATTCATTAAAACTCGGGTCTACTACTCTACACTCCACATGAGCCCATAACATGCCATTAGATTCCACCACATTCCATTCCATTTCAAACGTTCGATTTCATTCTATTATCTAAGATTCCATTTCAAATCACAAAATTCCATTTCATTCCTTAACCTCCCTTTCCTTTCCCCAAAATTCGATTCCTTTTCCCCACATTCAATTCTATTCCACAGCATTCCATTCTAATCCACAGTATTCCACTCAATTTATTACATTCGATTCATTCCAACAGATTACTCCCGTTCTATTACATAACATTACATTGATTCAGTAAAATTTGGTTCTATTAATTAACATTCCAAATCATACCATAATATTCCATTCGATTACACAGAACACCGTTCCATTTCAACCATTCTATTTCGTTCTATTGCATAGGATTCCATTCCAATCCACAAAATTCCATTCTATTCCTGGACCTTCCAATGCTTTCCCCAAAGTTCTATTCCTTTCACTACTTTCCATTGCCTTTCACATCATTCCATTCCATTCCATAACTTTGAATTCCTTTCAAACACCTTATTCCTGTTCTGTTACCTAACATTCCATAACATTCTTTTAAATTCGGTTCTATTAATCAACATTCCACTTCATACCATAACATTACTTTCGATTGCACAACATTCCTTTCCATTGCAAACATTCTAGTTCATTCCATTGCATAAGATTCCATTCCAATCCACAAAATTCCATTCCATTCCTTTAACTTCCATTCCTCCACCAACACACTATTGCTTTCCACAACATTCCATTCTATTCCACAGCGTTCCATTCCATTCCAAAACAGAGCCTTCGATTCCATAACATTCGACTCCATTCGATCATGTTATTCAGATTATTACCTAACATTCCATTCCATTCTTCAAAATTTACTTCTATTAATAAACATTCCTCTTCATATCATAACATTCCATTCAATTACACAAAACTCCTTTCCATTTAAAACATTCCATTCAATTCTCTTGCATAATATTCCATTCCATCCCACAAAATTCTATTCCATTACTTCACCCTCAATTCCTTTCCCCAAATTTATATTGCTTTCCACAACATTCCATTGCATTCCAGAGCATTGCATTCCTCACCATAACATTCCCTTCAATTACCCATTCTATTCCATTCCATAAATTTCGATTCCTTTCAAACACATTATTCCCGTTCTTTCACCTAACATTCCATTCCATTCTTTAATATTCAGTTCTATTAATCAACATTCCAATACATAGCATAACATTCCATTCCATTTCACAGCATCGCATTCCATTTCAAACACTCTATTTCATTCTATTGCATAAGATTCCATTGCAATCCACAAAATTCCATTCCATTCCGAAACATTTCCCCACATTCCATTCCATTCCACAACACTGCATTACATTCATAACATTCCATTCAATTCCATAACGTTCAATTCTTTCCTCAACCTTCCTTTGCATTCTCAGTATTCCATTCCATTCCATAACTTTCCATTGCATTCCAAACTTTCCATTACTTTCCATGACATTCGATTCCATTCCAACATATTATTCCCTTTTGGTTGCATAAAATTCCATTCCATTCATTAAAATTTGGTCCTATTAATCAACATTCCACTTCCAGCATAACATTCCATTCGATTACACAACATTCCTTTCCAATTCATTCTATTTCATTCTGTTTCATAAGATTCCATTTTAATCCACCAAATTCCACTCCACTCCTTAACATTCCATTTCTTTCCCTGACATTCTATTCCCTTCAACAACAATCAATTGCATTCCACAGCATTCTATTTCATTCTATTGCATATGATTCCATTCCAATCCACAAAATTCCACTCCAGATCTTCCAATGCTTTCCTCCTATGTTCTATTCCTTTCCACTACTTTCCATTGCATTGCACAGCATTCCATTCCATTCCATTACGTTCTATTCCATTACAACACTTTATGCCAAATCTGTTACAAAACATTCAATATCATTCATTAAAATTCAGTTCTATTAATCACCATTCCCCTTCATACCATAACATTCCATTCCATTACACAACATTGCATTCCATTTCAAACATTCTATTTCATTCTATTGCATAAGATTCCATTGCCATCCACAAAATTCCATTCCATTCCGTATCATTTCCCCACATTCCATTCAATTCCACAGCACTGCATTCCATTCCATAATATTCCATTCGATTCCATAACGTTCGATTCTTTCCGGAACATTCCTTTGCATTCCACAGCATTCCATTCCATTCCATAATTTTCTTTTCCATTCCAACATTTTATTCCAATTCTGTTTCAAAACATTCAATACCATTCATTAACATTCAGTTCTATTAATCAACATTCCCCTTCAAACCATAACGTTCCATTCGATTACACAACATTCAATTCCATTTCAAACATTCTATTTCATTCTATTGCATAAGATTATATTTAAATCCTCAAAATTCCATTCCATTCCGTACCCTTTACACAACATTCCATTCCATTCCACAGCATTGTATTCCATTCCATAACATTCCATTAAAATCCATAACATTCTATTCCTTTCCTCAACATTCCATTGCATTCCACAGCATTCCATTCCATTCAGTAAAATTTCATTGCATTCCAAAATATTCCATTCCGTTCTGTTACATTCAATTCCTTTCCAACACATTATTCCCGTTCTGTTGCATAACATTGCATTGCTTTCATTAAAATTTCATACTATTATTCAACATTCCAATTCATCGCATAACATTCCATTCGATTACACCACATTCCTTTCCAATTCATTTTATTTCCTTCTTTTGCATAATATTCCATTGCAGTCCATATATTCCATTCCATTCATTAACCTCCCATTGCTTTCCCTAACTTTCTATTCCTTCCCTCAACATTCTGTTGCATTCCCCATTATTCGATTCTATTCCATAACATTCCATTCAATTCCACAACATTCCTTTTCATTCCATAACATTCAATTCCATTCCAAAATATTAATCACGTTCTGTTATCTAACATTCCATTCCAGTCTTCAAAATTTGGTTTCACTAATCAACGTTCCACTTCATACTATAATGTTCAATTCCATTTCACAATATTCCATTCCACTTAAAACGTTCTATTTCATTCTATTGCATAACATTCCATTTCATTCCATAACCTTCCATTTCTTTCCTAAACATTCTATTCTTTTCCACAATATTCCATTGCATCCCACAGAATTTCATTCCATTACATAACATTCCATTTAAATACACAACATTCCATACCGTTCCATCACATTCAACTCATTCCGAACACATTATTCCCAATCTGTTACATAACATTCCATTCCATTCCTTAAAATTCGGTTCTACTACTCTGCATTCCACATCAGCCCTTAACATGCCATTAGATTACACCACACTCCATTCCATTTCAAACATTCTTTTTCATTCTATTGCATAAGATTCCATTCCAAACCCCAAAATTCCATTTCATTCCTTAACCTCCCATTCCTTTCCCCAATATTCGATTCCTTTCCCCACGCTCAATTCCATTCCACAGCATTCCATTCAAATCCACAACATTCCTTTCCATTCTTTACATTCGATTTCATTCCAACAGATTAATCCCATTCTATTACATAACATTCCATTGATTCAGTAAAATTTGGTTCTTTTAACTAACATTCCAATTCATACCATAACATTCCATTCCATTTCACAGAACACCATTCCATTTCAACCATTCTATTTCGTTCTATTGCATACGATTCCATTCCAATCCACAAAATTCTATTCTATTCCTTGACCTTCCAATGCTTTCCACAGGTTCTATTCCTTTCACTACTTTCCATTGCCTTTCACATCATTCCATTCCATTCCGTATCATCCCATTCCGTTCCATAACTTTGAATTCCATTCAAACACCTTATTCCTGTTCTGTGTCCTAAGATTCCATACCTTTCTTTAAAATTCGGTTCTATTAATAAACATTCCACTTCATACCATAACACTACATTCGATTACACAGCATTCCGTTCCATTGCCAATATTCTAGTTCATTCCATTGCATAAGATTCCATTTCAGTGCACAAAATTCCGTTCCATTCCTATAACTTCCTTTCCTGTACCAACACACTATTGCTTTCCACAACATTCCATTCCATTTCACAACATAGCATTCCCTTCCATAACATTCGACTCCATTCGAACATGTTATTCCGATTATTACCTAACATTCCATTCCATTCTTCAAAATTCGGTTCTATTAATCAACATTCCTCTTCATACCATTACATTCCATTCCATTACACAACACTCCCTTCCATTTAAAACATTCTATTCAATTCTATTGCATAACATTCCATTCCATCCCACAAAATCCTATTCCATTCCTTCTCCCTCCATTCCTTTCCCCAAATTTCTATTGCTTTCCACAACATTCCATTGCATTACAGACTATTCCTTCCTGTCCATAACATTCCCTTCAATTCCACATTCCATTCCATAATTTTCGATTCCATTCTCACACATTATTCCCGTTCTTTCACCTAACATTTCATTCCATTCTTTAATATTCACTTCTATTAATCAACATTCCAATTCATAGCATAACATTCCATTCCATTTCCCAGCATCCCATTCCATTCAAATGTTCTATATCATTCTATTGCATAAGATTCCATTGCAATCCACAATATTCCATTCCCTTCCGTAACATTTCCCCACATTCCATTCCATTCCGCAACAATGCATTCCATTCCATAACATTCCATTCAATTCCATAACGTTTGATTCCTTTCCTCAACATTCCGTTGCATTCCTCAGTATTCCATTCCATTCCACAACTTTCCGTTGCATTCCAAAACATTCCATTACATTCCATGATATTCGATTCCATTCCAACATATTATTACCTTTCTGTTCTATAACATTCCATTCCATTCATTAAAATTTGGTCCTGTTAATGAACATTCCACTTCACAGCATAACATTCCATTCGATTACACAACATTCCTTTCCAATTCGTTCTATTACATTCTGTTTCATAAGATTCCATTCCAATCCTCAGAATTCAATTCGATTCCTTAACCTTCCATTGCTTTCCCTAATATTCTATTCCCTTCCTCAACATTCAGTTGCATTCCACAGCATTCTATTTCATTCTGTTGCGTAGGTTTCCATTCCAATCCACAAAATTCCATTCTATTCCTTGACTTTCCAATGCTTTCCCCTATGTTCGATTCTTTCCACTACTTTCCATTGCATTCCACAGCATTCCATTCCATTCCATAACATTCTATTCCATTACAACACTTTATACCAATTCTTTTACAAAACATTCAATACCATTCATTAAAATTTAGTTCTATTAATCAACATTCCCCTTCATACCGTAACATTCCATTCAGTTAAATAACATTCCATTTTATTTCATACATTCTATTTCGTTCTATTGAAAAGGATTCCATTCCAATCCAGAAAATTCGATTCTCTTCCTTGACCTTCCAACCCTTTACCCAACGTTCTATTCCTTTCCACTACTCTCAATGGCATTCCACATCATTGCATTCCATTTCGTAATATTCCATTCAATTCCGCAACATTCCCTTCCATTCCAAAGCATTCCAATCCTTTCCATTCCATTCGATTCCATTCCAACACATTATTCCCATTCTTTTACAAAACATTCCAAAACATTCTTCAAAACTCGGCTCTATTAAACAACATTCCACCTTATGCCGCAGCATTCAATTCGATTATACAACATTCCAGTTCATTTGAAATATAGTATTTCATTCCATGCCATGAGTTTCTGTTCCAGTTAAAAAAATTCCATTCCATTCCATTAACTTCCATTCCTTTCGCAACACTCTATTCCTCTCCACAACATTCCATTCCATTCCACACCATGCCATTCCATTCCACAAATTTCATTGCTTTCTTTAAACTTCCAATCCTTTCCCCAACATTCTATTACTTTTCACAATATTCCATTGTATTCCACAGCATTCCATTCCAATCCTTTCCGAACACTCTATTCCATTCCACTACTTTCCTTTCATTCCACAGAATTCCATTTCATTTTGTAACATTCCTTTCATTACCACGGCATTCCATTCCATTCCATAACATTCTATTCCATTCCAACACTTTATGCCAATTCCTTTACAAAACATTCAATATCATTCATTAAAATTCAGTTCTATTAATCAACATTCCCCTTCATACCGTAACATTTCATTCAGTTAAATAACATTCCATTTTATTTCATAAATTATATTTCGTTCTATTGAAAAGAATTCCATTCCATTCCAGAAAATTCCATTCTCTTCCTTGACCTTCCAACACTTTCCCCAACGTTCTAGTCCTTTCCACTACTCTCAATGGTATTCCACATCATTGCATTCCATTTCGTAATATTCCATTCAATTCCACAACATACCCTTCCATTCCAAAGCATTCCATTCCTTTCCATTCCATTCGATTCCATTCCAACACATTATTCACATCTGTTGCAAACATTCCATTCCATTCATTAAAATTTTGTCCTATTAATGAACATTCCATTTCATAACATAACGTACCATTCGATTACACAACATTCCTTTCCTACTCATTCTATTTCATTCTGTTGCGTAAGATTCCATTACAACCAAAAATTCCATTCCATTCCTTAAACTTTCATTCGTTTCCCCAATATCTATTAGATTCCACAATATTTCTTTGCATTCCACAGCATTCCATTCCATCCCATCCCGAACATTCTATTCCTTTCCACATCATCCAATTGCATTACACAGCATTCTATTAGATTCCATAACATTGCATTCTATTCCAACACATTCCACTCCATTCCATAACTTTCGATTCCATTCAAACACATTATTCCCGTTTTTTCACCTAATATTCCATTCCATTCTTTAATAGTCAGTTCAATTAATCAACATTCCACTTCATACCATAATATTCCATTCCATTTCACAGCATCCCATTCCATTTCAAACATTCTATTTCATTCTAACGCATAAGATTCCGTTCCAACCCACAAAATTCCATTCCATTCCATCATCTTTCACCAACGTTCCATTCAAATCCACAGCATTGCATTCCATTCAGTAACATTCCACTTTATTCCATCACATTCCTTACCTTTCCGCAACATTCCATTGCACGCCACAGATTTCCATTCCATTCCTTCAACCTCTATTCTTTTCCCCAAATTTCTATTACTTTCCACAACACTCGATTGCATTCCACAGCATTCCATTCCTGTATATAACATTTCCTTCAATACCACTACATTCCATTCCATTCCATAATATTCAATTCCATGCCATCACATTATTCTCATTCTGTTACTCAACATTCAATTCCATTCATAAAAATTCTCTTCTATTAATCAACATTCCACATTATACCATAATATTACACTCGATTACACAACATTCCATTCCATTTCAAACACTCTTTTTCATTCTATTGCATAGGACTCCATTCCAATTTCCAAAATTCCATTAAATTCCTTAACCTTCCATTCCATTCAGAAATGTTCGATTCCTTTCCACAACATTCCAGTGCATTCAACAGCATTCCATTCCATTCCATAACTTTCCATGAAATTCCCCAACATTCAATTCCATTCCATAACATATGTTTCGATTAAAACACATTATTCCCTTTCTGTAACCTCATATTCCATTCCATTCATTAAAATTCGGTTTTATTAATCTACATTCCACTTCATACCCTAACATTCCATTTGATTACACAACATTCCATTCCATTTCTATCATTCTATTGTATTCTATTGCATAGGATTCCATTCCAATCCAAATAATTCTATTGCATTCCTTAACATTTCATTTCTTTCAGCAACATTCTGTTTCCTTCCGCAACATTCCATTGCATTCCAAAGTGCTCCATTCCGTCCCATAGCATTCGAATTCATTCCAACACATTCTTGCCATTCTGTTGCAAACATTCCATTCCACTCATTAAAATATTGTCCTCTAAATGATCATTTCACTTCCAGCATAACTTGCCATTCGATTATGCAATATTCCTTTCCAATTCATTCTATTTCATTCTGTTGCATAAGATTCCATTATAATCCAAAAAACTGCATTCCATTCCTTAAATTTCCATTCCTTTCCCAACATTCCATTCAATTCCACAACATTCCATTCCATTCCATTACATACAATTCATTCCCAACACATTATTCTCGTCTGCTACAAAACATTCGATACCATTCATTAAAATTCGTTTCTATTAATTAAAATAGAACTTCATAGCAAGACTTTCCATTCGATTACAAAATATTCCTTTCCAATTCATTCTATTTCATTCTGCTGCATAAATTTCATTCTAATAAACAAAATTCCATTCCATACTTAACCTCCATTCCTTTCTCCAACATTCTATTCCTTTTAACAACATTCCATTGCATTCGACAGCATTCAATTCCATTCCTTTACCCAACATTCTTTTACTTTACACTACATTCCTTTCCATTTCACATCATTCCGTTCCATTGGATAACATTCCATTCAATTCCACAACACTCAATTACGTTCCATAACATTCGATTCCATTCCAAAAATTATTGCCATTCTGTTACCTAACATTCCATTCCATTAATTGAAATTCTTTTCTATTAATCAACATTGAACTTCATAGCATAGCATTCATTCGATTACAGAACATCCCATTCAATTGCAAACATAGTAATTCCTTCCATTGCTTAAGATTCCAATCCAACCCACAAAATTCCATTGCATTTCTTAAAATTCCATTCCTTTCCCAACGTTCTAATCCTTTCCACAAAATGACACTGCATTCCACAGCATTCCACTCCGTTCCATAACATTCGATTTCCTTCAAAAACATTATTCTCGATCTGTTACATAACACTCCATTCCATTCATTAAAATTCACTTGTATTAACCAACATTCCACTTCATACCACAAAATTCCAATCGAATATACAACATTCTATTGAATTTCAAATGCTGTTTTTCATTCTATTGCATTAGATTCCATTCCAATCCACGAAATTCCATTCCACTCCTAAACGTCCCATTGATTTCCCTAACGTTCTACTTTTTTCCAATACATTCCATTGCATTCCACAATATTGCATTGTATTCCAAATCATTCCAATCCTTTCCATTAGATTCGATTCCATTCCAACACATCATTCCCATTCTTTTACAAAACATTCCATAACATTCTTCAAAATTCGGGTCCATTAATCAACATTGCACTTCATACCATAACATTCCATTCGATTATACAACATTCCAGTCCATTTAAAACATTCTATTTCATTCCATTCCATATGATTCCATTCCTATTCTCAAAATTCCATTCCATTACTTTAAAGTCCATTCCTTTACCAACATTTTATTCCTTTACACTGCATTCCATTGCATTCCACAGCAGCCATTCCATTCCTTCACATTCCATTCAATTCCACAACTTTGCACTACATTCCATAACATTCCATTGCATTCGAACACATTATTCCCTTTCTGTTACATAACATTCCATTCCATTCATTAAAATTCGATTCTATTAATCTACATTCAACTTCATCCCATTAAATTCTATTCGAATAAACAGTATTCCATTCCATTTGAAACATTCTACTTCATTATGTTGCATAAGTTTCCATTCCAGTCCACAAAATTCCAATTATTTTCCTTACCCTTCAATTCCTTTCTCCAACTGTCTATTCCGTTCCACTATTTTCCATTCCATTCCTTAACATTCAATTCCATTCCAAGACATTATTCCACTACTATTACATAACATACCCTTGATTCAGTAAAATTTGTTCTATTAACACTCCGTTTCATATCATAATATTGCATTCGATTACACAGAACACTATTCCATTTCAACCACTCTATTTCGTTCTTTACACAGGATTCCATTCCAATCCACAAAATTCCATTCCATTCCTTAACATCCCGTTCCTTTCAGCAACATTCTATTACTTTCCACAACATGTCAGTGCATTCCACAGCATTCCATTCCATTCCTTTCCCCAACATTCTATTCCTTTCCACTACATTCCATTGCATTCTACATCATTCCATTCTATTCCACAACATTCAATTCAGTTCCACAACATACCATTACATTCCATAACATTCCATTCCACTCCAACACATTATTCCAGTTCTGTTACCTAACATTCCATTCCATTCATTAAAATTTTTTCTGTTAAACAACATTCCACTTCATAGCATAGCATTCATTCGATTACACAACATCCCATTCAATTGCAAACATTGTATCTCATTCCACTGCATAGGATTCCAATCCAACCAACAAAATTCCATTCCATTCCTTTAGCTTCCATTCCTCTCCCCAAAGTTCTAATCCTTTCCACAACATGTCACTGCATTCCACAGCACTCAATTCCATTCCTTAACGTTCCATTCAATTACAAAACCTTCAATTCCATTGCATAAAATTGATTCCATTCAAACACATTATTCCCATTCTGTTACATAACACTCCATTCCATTCTTTGAAATTCGGTTCTATTAATGTGCATCCCGCTTCATACTATAACATTCCATTTGATTACACAACATCCCTTTCAATTGCAAACATTGAATCTCATTCCATTGCATAAGATTATCTTCCAATCCAGAAAATTCCTTTCCATTCCTTCAACGTCCATTCCTTTCCCCAGCTTTCTATTGCTTTCCGCAACATTCTATTGCATTCCACAGCATTCCATTCCTGTCCACAACATTCCATTCAATTCCACAGCATTTCACTTCATACCATAACATTCCAATCTAATATACAGCATTCTATTCTATTTCAAATACTGTTCCATTCTATTGCATCAGATTCCATTCCAATCCACGAAATTCCATTACATTACTTAACCTTACATTGCTTTCCCTCACATTTTATTCCTATCCAGAACATTCCATTGCATTCCACAGCATTCCATTCCATTCTGTTACATTCCACTCAATTCCAAAAGCTTCAATTCCATTCGAAAACAATCCATTCCTTTCCATTCCTTTTGATTCCATTCCAACACATAATTCCAATTCCTTCACAAAACATTCCATACCATTCTTCAAAATTCAGTTCTATTAATCAACATTGCACTTTATACCGTAACATTCAATTCGATTATACAACATTCCATTCCATTTCAATCATTCTATTTTATTCTATTGCATAAGATTCCATTCCAATCCAAATAATTCCATTGCATTCCTTAACATTTCATTCCTTTTAGCAACATTCTGTTCCTTTCTGCAACATTCCATTGCATTCCAAAGCATTCCATTCCATTCCATAACGTTCGATTTCATTCCAACACATTATTGCCGTTCTGTTGCAAACATTCCATTCCATTCATTAAAATTTTGTCCTCTTAATGAAGATTCCACTTCATAGCATAACATTCCATTTGATTACACAACATTCCTTTCCAATTCATTCTATTTCATTGTGATGCATAAGATTCCATTCCAATCCAAAAAATTCCATTCCATTCCTTAAACTTCCATTCCTTTCCCGACATTCCATTCAATTCCACAACATTCCATTCCATTCCATTACATACAATTCATTCCCAACACATTATTCTCGTTCTGCTACAAAACATTCGATACCGCTCATTAAAATTCGGTTCTATTAATCAAAAATACCCTTCATACCATAACATTCCATTCGATTACACAACATTCCTTTCCAATTCATTCTATTTCATTCTGTTGCATAAGATTCCATTCTAATCCACAAAATTCCATTCTATACTTAACCTCCATTCCTTTCTCCAACATTCTATTCCTTTCCACAACATCCCATTGATTTACACCGCATTCCCTTCCATTCCATAACATTCCATTCAGTTCCACAACATTCCATTACATTCCATAACATTTGATTCCATTCATCACATTATTCCCGTTCTGTTACATAACATTACATTCCATTCATTAAAATTCTGTCCTATTAATCAACATTCACCTTCATACCATAACATTTCATTCAATTACATAACATTCCATATCATTTGAAGCATTCTATTTCATTCTATTGCATAAGATTGCATTCCAATCCATAAAATTCCATTCCATTCCTTAACCGTCCATTCCTTTCCCCAATATTGTATTCCTTTCCACAACATTCCTTTGCATTCCACAGCATTCTATTCCATTCCGTAACATTGCATTCTATTCCAACACATTCCATTCCATAACTTTTGATCCCATTCAAACACATTATTCCCCTTCTTTCACCTAACATTCCATTCCATTCTTTAATATTCAGTTCTATGAATCAACATTCCAATTCATACCATAATATTCCATTCCATTTCACAGCATCCGTTTCCATTTCCAACATTCTATTTCATTCTACTGCATAAGATTCCATTCCAATCCACAAAATTCCATTACATTCCATAACATTTCCCCAACATTCCATTCAAATCTTCAGCATTGCATTCCATTCCATCACTTTCCACTTAATTCCATAGCACTCTATTCCTTTCCGTAATATTCCATTGCATTCCACAGAATTCCTTTCCATTCCATAACTTTCCATTGCATTCCAAAACATTCCATCTCCTTCCATTGCATTCAATCCCATTAAAACACATTATTCCATAACAGTCTATTCCTTTCTGCAACATTCCATTGTATTCCAAAGCATTCCATTTCATTCTATAACTTTCCATTGCATTACATTCCTTTCCATTCTCATTCAATTCCATTCCAACACATTATTCCCATTCTTTTACAATACACTCTATACCATTCTTCAAAATTCGCTTCTATTAATCAACATTGCACTTCATACCATAACATTCCATTCGATTATACAACATTCCAGTCCATTTCAAACTTTCTATTATATATGTTTCCTTAAGATTCCATTTAAATCTACAAAATTCCATTACATTCCTTTAACTTCCATTCCTGTCCCAACACTCTATTCCTATCCTCAACCTTCCATTCCATTCCACAGCATTCGATTCCATTCCAAAACACAGCATTCCATTCCATAACAATCGACTCCATTCAAACACGTTATTCTGATTATTACCTAACATTCTATTCCATTCTTCACAATTCGGGTCTATTAATTAACATTCCACATCATACCATTACATTCCATTTTATTACACAATATTCCATTCCATTTAAAATATTTATTTCATTCTGTTGCATAACATTCCATATCAATCCACAAAATTCTATTCCATTCCTTCACACTCCATTCCATTCCCCAACTTATATTACATTCCACAACACTCCATTGCATTCCAAAGCCTTCCATTCCTGTCCATATCATTCAGTTAAATTCCACTACATTCCATTCCATTCCATACCACTCAATTCCATGCCTACACATTATTCTCGTTCTGTTACTCAATATTCCATTCCATTCATTATAATTTTCTTCCATTAATCAACATTCCACTTTATATCATAATATTACATTTGATTCCACAACATTTAATTCCACTTCAAAGACTCTTTTTCATTCTATTGCATAGGATTCCATGCCAATCCACAAAATTCCATTCCATTCCTTAAACTTCCATTCCGTTCAGAAATGTTCTATTCATTTCCAAAACGTTCCATTGCATTCAACAGCATTCCATTCCATTCCTTAACTATGCATGCAATTCCACAACATTCAGTTCCATTACATTCCATTTGTTTCCATTGAAACACATTATTCCCTTTCGGTAACCTAATATTCCACTCCATTTATTAATATTTGGTTCTATTAATCTATACTCCACTTCATACCATAACATTCCATTTGATTACACAACATTCCATTCCATTTCAATCATTCTATTTTATTCCATTGCATAAGATTCCGTTCCCATCCAGAGAATTCCATTGCATTCCTTAATATTTCATTCCTTTCAGCAACATTCTGTTCCTTTCCGCAACATTCCACTGAATTCCCAAGCATTCCATTCAATTACATAACATTCGATTTCGTTCCAACACATTATTACCCTTCTGTTGCAAACATTCCATTCCATTCATTAAAATTTTGTCCTCTTTATGAACATTCCACTTCATACATATCATTCTATTCGGTTACACAACATTCCATTCCAGTTCTTTCCATTTCATTCTGTTGAATAAGATTCCATTCCAATCCAAAAAATTCCATTCCTTTCCTTAAACTTCCATTCCTTTCCCCACATTCCATTCAATTCCACAACAGTCCGTTTTATTCCATTACATACAATTCATTCCCAACACATTATTCTCATCTGCCAGAAAACATTCGATACCATTCATTAAAATTCGGTTCTATTAATCAAAACTCCCCTTCATAGCATAACTTTCCATTCGATTACAAAACATTGATATCCAATTCCTTCTATTTCATTCTGTTGCATAAGATTCCGTTCTAATTAACAAAATTCCATTCCATACTTAACCTCCATTCCTTTCTCCAAAATTCTATTACTTTTAACAACATTCCATTGCATTCGACAGCATTCAATTCCATTTATTTACCCAACATTCTATTACGTTCCACTACTTACCATTGCATTTCACATCATTCCATTCTATGACATAACATTCCGTTCAATTCAAGAACACTCCATTGCATTCCATAACATTTGATTCCATTCCAACAAATTATTGCCGTTCTGTTACCTAACATTCCATTCCATTCATTGAAATTCTTTTCTATTAATCAACATTCCACTTCATAGCATAGCATTCTTTCGATTACACAACATCACATTCATTTGCATTGTATCTCTTTCCAATGCATAAGATTCCAATCCAACCCACAATATTCCATTGCATTCCTTAAAATTCCATTCCTTTCCTCAATGTTCTATTCCTTTCTTCAACATGACACTGCATTCCACAGCATTCCACTCCATTCCATAACATTCGATTTCCTTCAAAAACATTATTCTCGATCTGTTACATAATAGTCCTTTCTATTCATTAAAATTCACTTCTATTAAGCAACATTCTACTTCGTACCACAAAATTCCAATCGAATATACAACATTCAATTGAATTTCAAATGCTGTATTTCATTCTATTGCATAAGATTCCATTCCAATCCACGAAATTCCATTCCACTACTAAACGTCCCATTGCTTTTCCTAACGTTCTATTTTTTCCACTACATTCCATTGCATTCCACACTATTCCATTGCTTTCCAAATTATTCCATTCCTTTCAATTCTATTCGATTCCATTCCATAATATCATTCCCATTCTTTAACAAAACATTCCATACCATTCTTCAAAATTTGGTTCTATTAATCATCATTGAACTTCATTCCATAACATTCCATTCCATTATACAACATTCCAATCCATTTCAAACATTTTATTTCATTACATTCCGTAAGATTCCATTTCAATGCACAAAATTCCATTCCATTCCTTTGACTTCCATTCCTTTCCCAACACTCTCGTTCCCTCTGCAACATTCCATTACATTCCACAGCATTCCATTCCAAAATATAGCATTCCATTTTATAACATTTGACTCCATTCGAAAACGTCATTCCAATTATTACCTAACAGTCCATTCCATTCTTCAAAATTCGGTTCTATTAATCAACATTCCACTTCATACCATAACATTCAATTCCATTACCCAACATTCCATTCCACTTAAAACATTCTAATTCATTCTATTGCATAAAATTCCGTTCCAGTCCACAAGATTCCATTTCATTCCTTAACGTTCTATTCCTTTCTCAACATTCTATTCTTTTCCACAACATTCCATTGCATTCCATTGAATTCCCTTCCATTCCACAACATTCGACTCCATTCGATATCATTGAGTTTTTCCCAACACATTATTCCCATTCTGTAACATAATAATCCATTATATTCATTAAAATTCGGTTCTACTACACTTCATTCCACTTCTTGCCATAAAATTCCATTCGATTATACAACATCCCAGTCAATTTCAAACATTCTATTTTATCCGCTTCCATAAGATTCCATTACAATCCACAAAATTCCATTCCTTCCCTTTATCTTCAATTCCTGCCCCAACACTGTATTCTTACCCTCAACATTCTATTCCATTCCACAACATTCCATTCCTTTTATAAAATACTATTTCATTCTATTGCATAGCATTCCATTCCAATCCACAAATTATATTCCATTCCTTCAACCTCTATTCTTTTATCCAAATTTCTATTACTTTCCACAACACTCCATTGCATTCCACAGCATTCCATTCTTGTATATAACATTCCATTCAATTCAACTACATTCCATTCCATTCCACGGCATTCCATTCCATTGAATAACATTCAATTCCATGCCAACACATTATTCTCATTCTGTTACTCAACATTCCATTCCATTCATTAAAATTCTCTTCTATTAATCAACATTCCCATTATACCATAATATTACACTCGATTACACAACATTCCATTCCATTCCAAAAACCTTTTCATTCTATTGCATTGGACTCCATTCCAATTTACAAAATTTCATTAAATTCCTTAAACTTCCATTCCGTTCAGAAATGTTCTATTCGTTTCCACAACATTCCACTGCATTCAACAGCATTTCATTCCATTCCTTAAATTCCCATGCAATTTCCCAACATTCTATTCCATTCCATAATATTTGTTTCCATTGAAACGCATTATTCCCTTTCTGTAACCTTATATTCCATTCCATTCATTAAAATTCGGTTCTATTAATCTACATTCCACTTAATGCCACAACATTGCATTTCATTATACAACATTCCATTCGATTTGAATCATTCTCTTTTATTCTATTGCATAAGATTCCATTCCAATCCAAATATTTCCATTGCATTCTTTAACATTTCATTCTTTCAGTAACATTCTATTCCCTTCCGCAACATTCTGTTGCATTCCAAAGTGCTCCATTCCATTCCATAACATTCGATTTCATTCCAACACATTATTGCCATTCTGTTGCAAACATTCCTTTCCACTCATTAAAATTTTGTCCTTTTAAAGAACATTCCACTTCACAGCATAACATTCCATTCAATTACGCAACATTCCTTTCCAATTCATTCTATTTCATTCTGTTGCATAAGATTCCATTCCAATTCAAAAAATTCCATTCCATTCCTTAAACATCCATTCCTTTCCCAAAATTCCATTCAATTCCATTACATACAATTCATTCCCAACACATTTTTCTCGTTCTGCTACAAACATTCGACACCATTCATTAAAATTCGGTTCTATTAATCAAAATTGAGCTTCATAGCATCACTTTCCATTCGATTACACAGTATCCTTTTCCAATTCATTCTATTTCATTCTGTTTCAAAGGATTCCTTTCTAATTAGCAAAATTCCATTCCATACTTAACCTCCATTCTTTTCTCCAACATTCTATTCCTTTTAACAACATTGCATTGCATTCGACAGCATTCAATTCCATTCCTTTCACCAACATTCCATTACTTCCACTACATTCCATTGCATTTCACATCATTCCATTCCATTGCATAATATTCTATTCAATTCCACGACCCTCCATTACATTCCATAACATTCGATTCCATTCCAAAAAATTATTGCCGTTCTGTTAACTAACATTCCATTCCATTCATTGAAATTCTTTTCTATTAATCGACATTCCTCTTCATAGCATAGCATTCATTCGATTACCCAACATCCCATTCAATTGCAAACATTGTATCTCCTTCCATTGCATAAAATTCCAATCCAACACACAAAATTCCATTGCATTACTTAAAATTCCATTCCTTTCCCCAACGTTCTATTCCTTTCCACAACATGAAACTGCATTCCACAGCATTCCACTCCATTCCATAACATTCGATTTCCTTAAAAAACCTTATTCTCGATCTGATACATAATATTCCATTCCATTCATTAAAATTCACTTCTATTAAACAACATTCTACTTCATACCACAAAATTCCAATCGAATATGTAACATTCTATTGAATTTCAAATGCTGTATTTCATTCTATTACAAAATATTCCATTCCAATCCACGAAATTTCATTCCACTCCTAAACGTCCCATTGCTTTCCCTAACGTTCTTCATTTTTCCACTATATTCCATTGCATTCCAGAATACTGCATTGCATTCCAAATCAATCCATTCCTTTCCATTCCATTCCAACATATCTTTCCCATTTTTTACAAAACATTCCATAACATTCTTCAAAATAAGATTCTATTAATCAACATTGCACTTCATACCATAACATTCCATTCGATTATACAACATTCCAGTCCATTTCAATAGTTCTACTACATTCCATTCCATAAGATTCCATTCCAATCCACAAAATTCCATTCCATTCTTTTGACTTCCATTCCTTTCCCAACACTCTCTTTCTTTCCACAACATTCCATTATATTCCACAGCATTCCATTCCAAAATATCGCATTCCATTCCATAACATTTCCTCCATTCGAACACGTTATTCGATTATTACCTAACAGTCCATTCCATTCTTCAAAATTCAGTTCTGTTAATCAACATTCCACTTCATACGATAACATTCAATTCCCTCACAAAACATTCCATTCGGCTTAAAAATTTTATTTCCTTCTTTGCATAAAATTCCGTTCCAGTCCACAAGATTCCATTTCATTCCTTAACGTTAAATTCCGTTCCTCAACATTCTGTTCTTTTCCACAACATCCCATTGCATTCCATTGAATTCCCTTCCATTCCATAATATTCATTCCTTCCCAACACATTATTCCCACTCTGTTTCATAACATTTCATTCCATTCATTAAAATTCGCTTCTACTACATTACATTCCACTACATGCCATAACATTCCATTTGATTATACAACATTCCAGTCCATTTCGAACATTCTATTTCATCCCCTTCCATAAGATTCCATTCCAATCCACAAAATTCCATTCCATTACTTTAACTTCCATTCCTGTCCCAACATTCTGTTCTTATCCTCAACTTTCTATTCCATTCCACAACATTCCATTCCATTCCACAACAAAGCATTCAATTCCATAACATTCGACTCCATTCGAACACGTTATTATGATTATTACCTTACATTCCATTCCATTCTTCACAATTCAGGTCTACTAATTAACATTGCACTTCATACCATAACATTCCATTCCTTTACACAAAATTCCATTCCATTCAAAACATACTGCTTCATTCTGTTGCATAACATTCCATTCCAATTAACAAAATTCCTTTCCATTTCCTCACCCTATATTCTTTTCCCTAACTTTCTATTATTGTCCACAACACTCCATTGTATTCCGTTGAATTCCATTCCTGTCCATAACATTCCATTCAATTCCACTACATTCCCTTCCATTCCATAACATTCAATTCCATGCCAACACATTATTGTCGTTCTGTTACACAACATTCCATTCCATTTAAATCATTCTTTTTTATTCTTCGACATAAGATTCCATTCCAATCCAAATAATTCCTTTGCATTCCTTAACATTTCATTCCTTTCAGCAACATAGTGTTCTTTCTGCAACACTCCATTGCATTCCAAAACATTCTTTTAATTCCATAACATTCGATTTCATTCCAAAGCATTATTACCCTACTGTTGCAAACATTCCATTCCATTCATTAAAACTTTGTCCTCTTAATGAACATTCCACTTCATAGCCTAACATTCCATTTGGGTACACGACATTCTTTCCTATTCATTGTATTTCATTATGTTGCATAAGATTCCGTTCTAATTAACAAAATTCCATTCCATACTTAACCTCCATTAATTTCTCCAACATTCTATTCCCTTAAGAACATTCCATTGTATTCGGCAGCATTCAATTCCATTCCTTTCCCGAACATTCTATTACTTTCCACTACTTTCCATTGCATTTCACATCATTCCATTCCATTGCATAACATTCGGTTCAATTCCACAACCTTCCATTACATTCCATAACATTCGATTCCATTCCAACAAATTATTGCCATTCTGTGACCTGGCATTCCATTCCACTCATCGAAATTCTTTTCTATTAATCAACATTCCACTTCATGGCATAGCATTCATTCGATTACACAACATCCCATTCAATTGCAAACATTGTAACTCCTTCCATTGCATTCCTTAAAATTCCTTTCCTTTCCCCAACTTTCTATTCCTTTCCAAAACATGCACCTCATTCCACAGCATTCCATTCCGTTCCATAACATTTTATTCCCTTCAAAAACATTATTCTCGATCTGTTACATAATATTCCATTCCATTCATTAAAATTCCCTTCTATTAAGCAACATTCTACTTCATACCACAAAATTCCAATCGAATATACAACATTCCATTGAATTTCAAATCCTGTATTTCATTCTATTACATAAGATTCCATTCCAATCCATTAAATTCCATTCCACTCGAAATAATTCCATTGCACTCCTTAACATTTCATTCCTTTCAGCAACATTCTGTTCCTTTCCGCAACACTCCATTGAATTCCCTTCCATTCCATAACATTCAGTTATTCCGAACACATTATTCTCATTATGTTACATAACATTTCATTCCATTCATTAAAATTCGGTTCTACTACACGACATTTCACTTCATGCCATAACATTCCATTCGATTATACAACATTCCAGTCCATTTCAAACATTCTATTTCATCCCCTTCCATAAGATTCCATTCCAATCCAAAAAATTCCATTCCAATATTTTAACTTCCATTCCTGTCCAACACTCTATTCTTATCCTCAACATTCTATTCCATTCCACATCATTCCATTCCATTCCACAACAAAGCATTACATTCCATAACATTCGACCCCATTCGAACACGTTATTCTGATTATTACCTTATATTCCATTCCATTCTTCACAATTCGGGTCTATTAATTAACATTAAACTTCATACCATAACATTCCATTCCATTACACAACATTCCATTCCATTGAAAACATACTATTTCATTCTGTTGTATAACATTCCATTGCAATCCACAAAATTAGATTCCATTCCTTCACCCTCCATTCTTTTCCCCAAATTTCTATTACTTTCCACAACAATCCCTTGCATTCCACAGCATTCCATTCCTGTCCATAACATTCCATTCAATTCCACTACATTCCATTCCATTCAATAAAATTCAATTCCGTGACAACACATATTTCTCATTCTGTTACTCAACATTCCATTCCATTCATTAAAATTCTGTTCTATTAATCAGCATTTAACTTTATACCATAATATTACAATCGATTACACAACATTCCATTCCATATCAAACACTCTTTTTAATTTTATTGCATGGGATTCCATGACAATCCACAAAATTCCATTCCATTCCTTAACCTTCCATTCCGTTCAGAAATGTTCCATTCCTTTCCACAACATTCCATTGCATTCAACACTATTCCATGCCATTCCTTTACTTTCCATGCAATTCCCAAACCTTCAATTCCATCCCATAACATTCGCTTCCATTGAAACACATTATTCCCTTTCTGTAACCTCATATTCCATTAAATTCATTAAATTTCGGTTTATTTAATCTACACTCCACTTCATACCATAACATTCCTCTTGATTACACAACATTCCATTCCATGTGAATCATTCTATTTTATTCCATTGGATAAGATTCCATTCGAATCCAAAGAATTCCATTGCATTCATTAACATTTCATTCCTTTCAGCAACATTCTATTCCTTTCCGCAACATTCCATTGTGTTCCAAAGGGTTAAATTCCGTTCCATAGATACGATTTCATTCCAAAACATTATTGCCCTTCTGCTGCAAACATTCCATTCCACTCATTAAAATTTTGTCCTCTTAATGAACATTCGACTTCACAGCTTAACATTCCATTCGATTACGCAACATTCATTTCCAATTCATTCTATTTCATTCTGTTGCATAAGATTCCATTCCAATCCAAAAAATTCCATTCCATTCCTTAAACTTCCATTCCTTTCCTAACATTCCGCTCAATTCCACAACATTCCATTCCATTTCATTACATACAATTCATTCCCAACACATTATTTTCGTTCTGCTACAAATAATTCGATACCATTCATTAAAATTCGGTTCTATTAAACAAAATTCCACTTCATACCATAACATTCCATTCTTTTATACGACATTTCTTTCCTGTTCATTCTATTTCATTCTGTTGCATAAGATTCCGTTCTAATTAACAAAATTCCTTTTCATACTTAACCTCCATTCCTTTGTCCAACATTCTATTCCTTTTAGCAAATTCCATTGCATTCAACAGCATTCAATTCCATTCCTTTCCCCAACATTCTATTACTTTCCACTACTTTCCATTGCATTTCACATCATTCCACTCCATTGCATAACATCCCGTTCAATTCCACAACACTCCTTTATATTCCATAACATTCGATTCCATTTAAACAAATTATTGCCATTCTGTTACCTAACATGCCATTCCACTAATCGAAATTATTTTCTATTAATCAACATTCCACTTCATAGCATAGCATTCATTCGATTACACAACATCCCATTCAATTCCAAACATTGTATCTCCTTCCATTGCATAAGATTCCAATCCAATCCACAAAATTCCATTGCATTCCTTAAAATTCCATTCCTTTCCCCAACGTTCTATTCCTTTCTACAACATGACACTGCATTCCACAGCACTCCATTCTGTTCCATAACATTCGATTCCTTTCAAAAACGTTATTCCCGATCTGTTACATAATATACCATTTTATTTATTAAAATTCACTTCTATTAAGCAACATTCTACTTCATACCACAAAATTCCAGTCGAATATACAACATTCTATTGAATTTCAATGCTGTATTTCATTCCATTGCATAAGATTCCATTCCAATCCACGAAATTCCATTCCAGTCCTAACGTTCCCACTGCTTTCCCTAACGTTCTACATTTTTCCACTAGATTCCGTTGCATTCACAATATTCCATTCCATTCCTTTCCATTCCATTCGATTCCATTCCAACACATTGCCATTCTTTTACAAAACATTCCGTACCATTCTTCAAAATTCAGTTCTATTAATCAACATTGTACTTCATACCAGAACATTCCTTTCGATTATACAACTTTCCAGTCCATTACAAACAATTCATTCCCAACACATTATTCTCGTTCTGCTACAAAACATTCGGTACCATTCATTAAAATTCGGTTCATTAATTAAAATTCCACTTCATACCATAATATTCCATACGATTATACAACTTTCCAGTCCATTTCAAACATTCTATTTCATCCCTTCAATAAGATTCCATTCCAATCCACGAAATTCCATTACATTCCTTTAACTTCCAATCTGTCCCAACACTGTTTTCCTATCCTCAACATTCCATTCCATTCCACAGCATTTTATTCCATTCCACCACTTAGCGTTCCATTCCATAAAATTGGACTCCATTCGAACATGTTATCCGTTTATTAAATAACATTCCATTCCATTCTTGAAAATTCGTGTCCAATAATCAAAATTCAACTTCATACCATACATTTCATTTCATTACACAACATTCCATTCTATTTAAAACATTCTATTTCATTCTATTGCATAACATTTGGTTCCAGTCCACAAGATTCCATTCCATTCCTTAACGTTCCATTCCTTTCCTCAACAATCTATTCTGTTCCACATCATTCCATTGGATTCCATTGAATTCCCTTCTATTCCATAATATTCAGTTCTTCCCAACACATTATTCCCATTCTGTTACATAACATTTTATTCCATTCATTAATATTCCGTTCTACTACATTACATTCCACTTCATGCCATAACATTCCATTCGATTATACAACATTCCATTACATTTCAAACATTCAATTTCATCCCCTTCCATAAGATTCCATTCCTATCCACAAAATTCCATTCCATTACTTTAACTTCCATTCCTGTCCCAACACTCTATTCTTATCCTCAACATTCTATTCCATTCAACAATATTCCATTCCATTCCACAACAAAGCATTCCATTGCATAACATTCGACTCCATTCAAACACATTATTTTGATTATTACTTTACCTTCCATTCCATTCTTCCCAATTGGGATCTATTAATTAACAGTACACCTCATACCATAACATTCCATTTGACTATACAACATTAGAGTCCATTTCAAATATTCTATTTCATTCCCGTCTATAAGATTCCATTCCAATCCACAAAATCAATTCCATTCCTTTAACTTCCAATCCTGTCCCAACACTCTATTCCTATCCTCAACATTCCATTCCATTCCACAGCATTTTACTCCATTCCACCACTAAGCGTTCCATTCCATAAAAGTCGACTTCATTCGAACATGTTATTCCGTTTATTAAATAACATTCCATTCCATTCTTCAAAATTCGTGTCTATTAATCAACATTCCACTTCACACCATAATATTCCATTACATTTCACAACATTCCATTCTATTTAAAACATTTTATTTCATTCTGTTGTATAACATTCCATTCCAATCCACAAAATTCCATTCCATTCATTCACCCTCCATTCCTTTCCCCAACTTTCTATTACTTTCCACAACACTCCATTGCATTCCACAGCATTCCATTCCTGTCCATAACATTCCATTCAATTCCACTGCATTCCACTTCATTCAATAACATTTAATTCCATGGCAAGACATTATTCTCATTCTGTAACTCAACATTCCATTCCATTCATTAAAATTCTCCTCTATTTATCAACATTCCACTTTATACCATAATATTACATATGATTACACAACATTCCATCCTTTTGTAAACACTCTTTTTCTTTCTATTGCATAGGATTCCATGCCACTCCACAAAATTCCATTCCATTCCTTAACCTTCCATTTCGTTCAGAAATGTTCTATTCCTTTCCACAACATTCCATTGCATTCAACAGCATTCCATTCCAACCAATAACATTCGATTTCATTGCAACACATTATTGCCATTCTGTTGTAAACATTCCATTCCACTCATTTAAATTTTGTCCTCTTAACTAACATTCCACTTCACAGCATAACTTTCCATTTGATTACGCAACATTCATTTCCAATTCATTCTATTTCATTCTGTTGCAGAAGATTCCATTCCAATCCAAAAAATTCCATTCCATTACTTAAACTTCCATTCCTTTTCCAACTTTCCATTCAATTCCACAACATTCCATTTCATTCCATTACATACAATTCATTCCCAACACACTATTCTTATTCTGTTACCAAACATTTTACACCATTCATTAAAATTCGGTTCTATTAATCAAAATTTCACTTCATACCATAACATTCCATTCGATTATACAACATTCCATTCCATTTCAAGCATTCTATTTCATCCCCTTCTATAAGATTCCATTCCAAACCATAAAATTCCATTCCATTCCCTGAACTTCCAATCCTGTCCCAACACTCTTTCCTATCCTCAACATTCCATTCCACTCAAGAGCATTCCATTCCTTTCCACAACATAGCATTCCATTCCATAACATTCGACTCCATTCGAATACGTTGTTCCGATTATGACCTTACATTCCATTCCATTCTACAAAATTCGGTTCTATTAATTAACATTCCAGTTCACACCGTAACGTTCCATTCTATTACACAATATTCCATTCCACTTAAAATATTCTATTTCATTCTATTGCGTAACATTCCATTCAAGTCCACAAGATTCAATTTCATTCCTTAACGTGCCATTCCTTTCCTCATCATTCTATTCTTTTCCACAATATTCCATGGCAGTCCAACGAATTCCCTTCCATTACAAATCATTCCTTTGCTTTCTATTCCATTCGATTCATTCCAACACAGTATTCACATTTTTTTACAAAATATTCCATACCATTTCTCAAAACTTCATTCTATTAATCAACATTCCACTTCATACCATAACATTCCATTCGATGATACAACGTTCCAGTGCATTTCGAACATTCTATTCCATTCCACGCCATAATATTCCATTCTGATCCACAATATTCCATTCCATTCCTTTAAATTCCATTCCTGACCCAATACTCTATTCCTATTCTCAACATTCCATTACATTCCACAGCATTTTATTCCATTCCACCTCTTAGCATTCAATTTCATAAAATTCGACTCCATTCGAACACGTTATTACATTTATTAAATAACATTACATTCCATTCTTCAAAATTCGTGTCTATTAATCAACATTCCATTCCATAACACATTATTCCATTCCATTTAAAACATTTTTTTCATTATGTTGCATAACATTCCATACCAATCCACAAAATTCCATTCCATTCATTCACCCTCCATTCCATTCCCCAACTTTATATTACTTTACACCACATTCCATTGCATTCCAAAGCCTTCCATTCCTGTCCATAACATTCCATTCAATTCCACTACATTACATTCCATTCGAAACATTCAATCCCATCCCAAGACATTATTCTCGTTCTCTTACTCAACATTCCTTTCGATTCATTATAATTTTCTTCCATTAATCAACAT
Source organism: Smutsia gigantea (assembly GCA_032199065.1). Lineage (NCBI taxonomy): Eukaryota > Metazoa > Chordata > Mammalia > Pholidota > Manidae > Smutsia > Smutsia gigantea. The sequence goes on along the minus strand of JAVSCE010002308.1, from coordinate 16,549 downwards.
TCCACTTTATAACATAATATTACATTCGATTACACAACGTTCCATTCCATTTCAAAAACTCTTTTTCATTCTATTGCATAGGATTCCATTCCAATTCACAAAATTCCATTCTATTCCTTAACCTTCCATTCGTTCAGAAATGTTCTATTCCTTTCCACAACATTCCATTCCATTCAACAGCATTCCATTCCATTCCTTAACTTTCCATGCAATTCCACAACATTCAGTTCCATTCCATTCCATTTGTTTCCATTGAAACACATTATTCCCTTTCTGTAACCTCATATTATTCCATTCCATTCATTAAAATTCGGTTATATTAATCTATATTCCACTTTATACCATAACATTCCATTTGATTACACAGCATTCCATTCCATTTCACTCATTCTATTTTATTCTATTGAATAATATTACATTCCAATCCAAATAATACCACTGCATTCCTTAAAATTTCATTCCTTGCAGCAACATTCTGTTCCTTTCCACAACATTCCATTACATTCAGAAATATTCCATTCCATTCCATAACCTTTCATTTCATTCCAACACATTATTGCCCTTCTGTTTCAAACATTCCATTCCATTCATTAAAATTTTGTCCTCTGTATGAACATTCCGCTTCATAGTATAACATTCCATTCGGTTACGTGACATTATTTTCCAATTCATTCTATTTCATTCTGTTGCATAAGATTCCATTACAGTCCAAAAAATTCCATTCCATTCCTTTCCCAACTTTTCATTCAATTCCACAATATTCCATTCCATTCCCTAACATACAATTCATTCCCAACACATTATTCTCGTTCTTCTACAAAACATTCGATACCATTCATTAAAATTCAGTTCTATTAATGAAAATTGCACTTCATAGCATAACTTTCCATTCGATTACGCAATGTTCCTTTCCAATTCATTCTATTTCATTCTGTTGCGTAAGATTCCGTTCTAATTAACAAAATTCCATTCCATATTTAACCTCCATTCTTTCTCCAACATTCTATTCCTTTTAACAACATTCCTTTGCATTCGACAGCATTCAATTCCATTCCTTTCCCCAACATTCTATTACTTTCCACTACTTTCCATTGCATTTCACATCATTCCACTCCATTGCATAACATCCCGTTCAATTCCACAACACTCCTTTATATTCCATAACATTCGATTCCATTCCAACAAATTATTGCCATTCTGTTACCTACCATTCCATTCCATTCATTGAAATTCTTTTCTATTAATAAACAATCCAATTCATATCATAGCATTCACTGGATTACACATCCCATTCAATTGATAACATTGTATCTCCTTCCATTGCATAAGATTCCAATCCAACCCACAAAATTCCATTGCTTTCCTTAAAATTCCATTCTTTCCCCAACCTTCTATTCCTTTCCACAACATGATACTGCATTCCACAGCATTCCATTTCATTCCATAACAGTCGATTCCCTTCAAAAATATTATTCTCGAACTGTTTCATAATATATCATTCCATTCATTAAAATTCACTTCTACTAAGCAACATTCTACTTCATACCACAAAATTTCAATCGAATATACAACATTCTATTGACTTTCAAATGCTGTATTTCATTCTATTGCATAAGATTCCATTCTAATCCACGAAATTCCATTCCTCTCCTAAACGTCCCATTGCTTTCCCTAATGTTCTACTTTTTACCACTACATTCCATTGCATTCCACAATATTCCATTGCATTCCAAATCATACCATTCCTTTCCATTTAATTCGATTCCATTCCAACACATCATTCCCATTCTTTTACAAAACATTCCATACCATTCTTCAAAATTCGGTTCCATTAATCAACATTGCACTTGATACCATAACATTCCATTCGATTATACAACATTCCAGTCCATTTCAAACATTCTATTTCATTCAATTCCATAAGATTCCATTCCAATCCACAAAGTTCCATTCCATTTCTTTGAATTAAATTCCTTTCCTACACTCTCTTTTTTTCCACAACATACCATTACATTCCACAGCATTCTGTTCCACAATATCGCATTCCATTCTATAACATTTGACTCAATCCGAACATGTTATTCCGATTATTACCTAACAGTACATTCCATTCTTCAAAATTCGGTTCTATTAATCACCATTCCACTTCATACCATAACATTCAATTCCATTACACAACATTCCATTCCATTTCAATCATTCTATTTTATTCTATTGCATAAGATTCCGTTACCACCCAGATAATTCCATTGCATTCCTTAACATTTCATTGCTTTCAGCAACATTCTGTTCCTTTCTGCAACATTCCATTGCATTCCAAAGCAATCCATTCCATTCCATAACGTTCGATTTCATTCCAACACATTATTGCCCTTCTGTTGCAAACATTCCATTCATTAAAATTTTGTCCCCTTAATGAACATTCCACTTCATAGCATAACATTCCATTCGATTACCCAATATTTCTTTCCAATTCATTCTATTTCATTGTGATGCATAAGATTCCATTCCACTCCAAAACATTCCATTCCATTCCTTAAACTTCCATTCCTTTCCCTACATTCCATTCAATTCCACAACATTCCATTCCATTCCATTACATACAATTCATTCCCAACACATTATTCTCGTTCTGCTACAAAACATTTGATACCATTCATTAAAATTCGGTTCTATTAATCAAAATTCCCATTGATAGCATATCGTTCCATTTGATTACACAACATTTCTTTCCAATCATTCTATTTCATTCTGCTGCATAAGATTCCATTCTAATCCACAAAATTCCATTCTATACATACCCTCCATTCCTTTCTCCAACATTCTATTCCTTTCCAGAACATCCCGTTGTTTTACATCGAATTCCCTTCCATTCCATAACATTCAATTAAGTTCCACAACATTCCATTACATTCCATAACATTTGATTCCATTCATCATATTATTCCCATTCTGTTACATAACATTACATTCCATTCATAAAAAATTCTGTCCTATTAATCAACATTCACCTTCATACTATAAAATTTCATTCGATTACATAACATTCCATTTCATATGAAACATTCTATTTCATTCCATTGCATAAGATTGCCTTCCAATCCACAAAATTCCATTCGATTCCTTAACCTTCCATTCCTTTCCCCAATATTGTATTCCTTTCCACAACATTCATTGCATTCCACAGCATTCTATTCCATTCCATAACATTGCATTCTATTGGAACACATTCCATTCCATTCCAAAACTTTTGATCCCATTCAAACACATTATTCCCGTTCTTTCACCTAATATTCCATTGAATTCTTTAATATGCAGTTCTATAAATCAACATTCCGATTCATACCATAATATTCTATTCCATTTCACAGCAACCATTTCCATTTCAAACACTCTATTTCATTCTACTGCATAAGATTCCATTCCAATCCACAACATTCCATTCCATTCCATAACCTTTCCCCAACATTCCATTCAAATCCTCAACGTTGCATTCCATTCCATAACTTTCCACTTAATTCCATAACATTCAATTCCTTTCTGCAACATTCCATTACATTCCACAGAATTCCATTCCATTCCATAACCATCCCTTGCATTCCATTCCTTTCCATTCCAACACATTATTCCCATTCTTTTACAAAACTTTCCATACCATTCTTCAAAATTCGGTTCTATTAATCAACATTGCACTTCATACCATAACATTCCATTCGATTATACAACATTCCAGTCCATTTAAAACATTCTATTTCATTCCATTCCATAAGATTCCATTCCTATTCACAAAATTCCATTCAATTCCTTTAACGTCCATTCCTTTACCAACATTCTATTCCTTTACACTAAATTCCATTGCATTCCACAGCACCCATTCCATTCCTTCACATTCCATTCAATTCCACAACATTGCACTACATTCCATAACATTCCATTGCATTCGAACACATTATTCCCTTTCTGTTACATAACATTCCATTCCATTCATTAAAATTCGATTCTATTAATCTACATTCAACTTCATACCATAAAATTCTATTCGAATAAACAGCATTCCATTCCATTTGAAACATTCTACTTCATTATGTTGCATAAGTTTCCATTCCAGTCCACAAAATTCCAATTCCTTTCCTTACCCTTCAATTCCTTTCTCCAACTGTCTATTCCGTTCCCCTACATTCCATTCCATTCCTTAACATTCAATTCCATTCCAAGACATTATTCCCCTACTATTACATAACATTCCCTTGATTCAGTAAAATTTGTTCTTTAACATTCCGTTTCATATCATAATATTGCATTCGATTACACAGAACACTATTCAATTTCAACCACTCTATTTCGTTCTTTACACAGGAATCCATTCCAATCCACAATATTCCATTCCATTCCTTAACATCCCATTCCTTTCAGCAATGTTCTATTACTTTCCACAACATGTCAGTGCATTCCACAGCATTCCATTCCATTCCTTTCCCCAACATTCTATTCCTTTCCACTACATTCCATTGCATTCTAGTTCATTAAATTCTATTCCACAACATTCAATTCAGTTCCACAACATTCCATTACATTCCATAACATTCCATTCCACTCCAACACATTATTCCAGTTCTGTTACCTAATATTCCATTCCATTCATTAAAATTCTTTCTATTAATCAACATTCCACTTCATAGCATAGCATTCATTCGATTACAACAACATCCCATTCAATTGCAAACATTGTATCTCATTCCACTGCATAGGATTCCAATCCAACCAACAAAAGTCCATTCCGTTCCTTTAACTTCCATTCCTTTCCCCACAGTTCTAATCCTTTCCACAACATTTCACTGCATTCCACAGCACTCAATTCCAACACTTAACGTTCCATTCAATTACAAAACCTTCAATTCCATTGCATAAAATTGATTCCATTCAAACACATTATTCCCATTCTGTTACCTAACACACCATTCCATTCTTTGAAATTCGGTTCTATTAATGTGAATCCCACTTCATACTATAACATTCCATTTGATTACACAACATCCCTTTCAATTGCAAACATTGAATCTCATTCCATTGCATAAGATTATCTTCCAATCCACAAAATTCCTTTCCATTCCTTCAACGTCCATTCCTTTCCCCAGGTTTCTATTGCTTTCCGCAAAATTCTATTGCATTCCACAGCATTCCATTCCTGTCCACAACATTCCATTCAATTCCACAGCATTCCACATCATACCATAACATTCCAATATAATATACAGCATTCCATTCTATTTCAAATACTGTTTCATTCAATTGCATCAGATTCAATTCCAATCCACGAAATTCCATTACATTACTTAACCTTACATTGCTTTCCCTCACATTCTATTCCTATCCAGAACATTCCATTGCAGTCCACAGCATTTCATTACATTCCGTTACATTCCACTCAATTCCAAAATCTTCTATTCCATTCGAAAACATTCCATTCCCTTCCATTCCATTTGATTACATTCCAAAACATAATTCCAATTCCTTTACAAAGCATTCCATACCATTCTTCAAAATTCAGTTCTATTAATCAACATTGCACTTCATACCATCACATTCAATTTGATTATACAACATTCCATTCCATTTCAATCATTCTATTTTATTCTATTGCATAAGATTCCATTCCAATCCAAATAATTCCATTGCATTCCGTAACATTTCATTACTTTCAGCAACATTCTGTTCCTTTCTGCAACATTCCATTGCATTCCAAAGCATTCCATTCCATTCCATAACATTCGATTTCATTCCAACACATTATTGCCCTTCTGTTGCAAACATTCCATTCCATTCATTAAAATTTTGTCCTCTTAATAAACATTCAACTTCATAGCATAACATTCCATTCGATTACGCAACATTCCTTTTCTATTCATTCTATTTCATTGTGATGCATAAGATTTCATTCCAACCCACGAAATTCCATTCCACTCCTATACGTCCCATTGCATTCCCTTACGTTCTACTCTTTTCCACTACATTCCATTGCATTCCACAATATTCCATTGCATTCCAAATCATTCCATTCCTTTCCATTACATTTGATTCCTTTTAAACACATAATTCCCATTCTTTTTCAAAACACACCGTAACATTCTTCAAAATTCGGTTCTATTAATCAACATTGCACTTCATACGATAACATTCCATTCGATTATACAACATTCCAGTCCATTTAAAACATTCTATTTCATTCCATTCCATTGATTCCACTCCAATTCTCCAAATGCCATTCCATTCTTTTAACGTCCATTCCTTTACCTACATTCTGTTCTTTAACCCTACATTCCGTTGCATTCCAAAGCATCCATTCCATTCCTTCACATTCCATTCAATTCCACAACATTCACTACATTCCATAACATTCCATTGCATTCGAACACATTATTCCCTATCTGTTACATAACATTCCATTCCATTTATTAAAATTCGATTCTATTAATCTACATTCAACTTCATACCATAAAATTCGATTCGAATAAACAGCATTCCATTCCATTTGAAACATTCTACTTCATTATGTTGCCTAAGTTTCCATTGCAGTCCACAAAATTCCAATTCCTTTCCTTACCCTTCAATTCCTTTCTCCAACTGTCTGTTCCGTTCCCCTACATTCCATTCCATTCCTTAACATTCAATTCCATTCCAAGACATTATTCCCCTACCATTACATAACATTTCCTTGATTCAGTAAAATTTGTTCTATTAACATTCCATTTCATATCATAATATTCCATTCGATTACACAGAACACCATTCCATTTCAACCACTCTATTTCGTTCGATTACACAGGATTCCATTCCAATCCACAAAATTCCATTCCATTCCTTAACATCCCATTCCTTTCCCGAACGTTCATTACTTTCCACAACATGCCAGTGCATTCCACAGCATTCCATTCCATTCCTTTCCCCAACATTCTATTCCTTTCCACTACATTCCATTGCATTCTACATCATTCCATTCTATTCCACAACATTCAATTCAGTTCCACAACATTCCATTACATTCCACAACATTCGATTCCACTCCAACACATTATTCCAGTTCTGTTACCTAACATTCCATTCCATTCATTAAAATTCTTTCTATTAATCAACATTCCACTTCATAGCATAGCATTCTTTCGATTACACAACATTCCATTCAATTGCAAACATTGTATCTCATTCCATTGCATAGGATTCCAATCCAACCCACAAAATTCCATGCCATTCCTTTAGCTTCCATTCGTTTCCCCAAAGTTCTATTCCTTTCCACAAAATGACACTGCATTCACCAGCACTCATTTCTGTTCCTTAACGTTCCATTCAATTCCAAAACCTTCAATTGCTTTGTGTAAAATGATTCCATTCAAACACATTATTCCTTTCTGTTACCTAACATTCCATTCCATACTTTGAAATTCGTTTCTATTAATGTGCATTCCACTTCATACCACAACATTCCATTTGATTACACAACATCCATTTCAATTGCAAACATTGAAGCTCTTTCCATTGCATAAGATTCCCTTCCTATCCACAGAATTCCTTTCCATTCCTTCAACGTCCATTCCTTTCCCCAGCTTTCTTTTGCTTTGCACAACATTCTATTGCATTCCACAGCATTCCGTTCCTGTCCACAACATTCCATTCAATTCCACAACATTCCACTTCATACCATAACATTCCAATCTAATATACAGCATTCTATTCTATGTGAAATACTGTATTTCATTCTAATGCAGCAGATTCCATTCCAATTCACGAAATTCCATTACATTACTTAACCTTACATTGTTTTCCCTCAAATTCTATTCCTATCCAGAACATTCCATTGCATTCCACAGCATTACATTCCACTCCATTACATTCCACTCTATTCCACAACGTTCCATTCCATTCCAAAATATTCCATTCCTTTAGATTCCATTTGATTCCACTCCAACACATAATTCCAATTCCTTTACAAAACATTCCATACCATTCTTCAAAATTCAGTTCTATTAATCAACATTGCACTTCATACCATAACATTCAATTCAATTATACAACATTCCATTCCATTTCAATCATTCTATTTTATTCTAGTGTGTAAGATTCCTTTCCAATCCAAAAAAATCCATTCCATTCCTTAAACTTCCATTCCTTTCTCTACATTCCATTCAATTCCACAACATTCCATTCTATTCCATTACATACAATTCATTCCCAACACATTATTCTCGTTCTGCTACAGAACATTCGATACCGTTCATTAAATATCTTTTCTATTAATCAAAATTCCCCTTCATACCATAACGTTCCATTTGATTACACAACATTCTTTTCCAATTCATTCTATTTCATTCTGTTGCATGATTCAATTCTAATCCACAAAATTCCATTCTATACTTAACCTCCATTCCTTTCTCCAACATTCTATTCCTTTCCACAACATCCAATTGATTTACACTGCATTTCCTTCCATTCCATAACATTCCATTCAGTTCCACAACATTCCATTACATTCCACAACATTTGATTCCATTCATCATATTATTCCGTTCTGTTTCATAACATTACATTCCGTTCATTAAAATTCTGTCCTATTAATCAACGTCCACTTTCATACCATAACATTTCATTCGATTACATAACATTCCATTTCATTTGAAAATTTCCATTTCATTCTATTGCATAAGATTGCATTCCAATCCACAATATTCCATTCCATTCCTTATACTTTCATTCCTTTCCCCAATATTGTATTCCTTTCTACAACATTCCATTGCATTCCACGGCATTCTATTCCATTCCATAACATTGCATTCTATTACAACACATTCCATTTCATTCCATAAATTGTGATCCCATTCAAACACATTATTCCCATTCTTTCACCTAACATTCCATTCCATTCTTTAATATTCAGTTCTATAAATCAACATTCCGATTCATACCATAATATTCCATTCCATGTCACAGCATCCGTTTCCTTTTCAAACATTCTTTTTCATTTTACTGCATAAGATTCCATTCCAATCCACAAAATTCCATTCCATTCCATAACCTTTCCCAAACATTCCATTCAAATCCACAGCATTGCATTACATTCCATAATCTTCCACTTAATTCCATAACATTCTATTCCTTTCTGCAACATTCCATTGCATTCCAAACATTCCATCTCATTCCATTACATTCGATCCCATTCAAACCCATTATTCCATAACATTCTATTCCTATCTGCTACATTTCATTGCATTCCAAGGCATTCCATTCCATTCCATAGCTTTCCATTGCATTCCATTCCTTTCCATTTCATTCGATTCCATTCCAACATATTATTCCCATTCTTTTCCAAACATTCCATACTATTCTTCAAAATTCGGTTCTATTAATCAACATTGCACTTCATACTATAACATTCCATTCGATTATACAACATTCCAGTTCATTTCACACATTCTATTTCATTCCATTCCATAAATTTCATTCCAATCCACAAAATTACATTCCATTACTATAACTTCCATTCCTTTCCCAACACTCTATTTCTTTCCACAACATTCTATTACGTTCCACAGCATTCCATTCCACAATATAGCATTCCAATCCATAACATTTGAATCCATTCGAACACATTATTCCGATTATTACATTCAATTGCATTCCTTAACGTTCCATTCAATTCCAACACCTTCAATTCCATTGCATAAAATTGATTCCATTAAAACACATTATTCCCATTCTCTTACCTAACACTCCATTCCATTTTCAACATTCGGCTCCATTAGTCCACATTCCAATTCATACCATAACATTCAATTCCATTACACAACATCCCATTCCACTTAAAACATTCTTTCATTCTATTGCATAACATTCAGTTCCAGTCCACAATATTCCATTTCATTTCTTAATGTTACATTCCTGTCCTCAACATTCTATTCTTTTCCACAACATTCCATTGCATTCCACCGAACTAACTTGCATTCCACAACATTAAATTCCATTCCATAACATTCAGGTCATTTCCAACACATTATTCCCATTCTGTTACATGACATTCCATTCCATTCATTAACATTCGGTTCTACTACAATACATTCCACTACATAGCATAACATTCCATTCGATTATACAACATTCCAGTCCATTTCAAACTTTCTATTATATCTGCTTCCTTAAGATTCCATTCCAATCCACAAAATTCCATTGCATTCCTTTAACTTCCATTCCTGTCCCAACACTCTGTTCCTATCCTCAACATTCGCTTCCATTCCACAACATTCGATTCCATTCCACAACACAGCATTCCATTCCATGACATTCGACTCCATTCGAACACGTTATTCTGATTATTACCTAATATTCCATTCCATTCTTCACAATTCGGGTCGATTTATTAACATTCCACTTCATACCATAACACTCCATTCCATTGCACAGAACTCCATTTCATTTAAAACATTCTATATCATTCGGTTGCATAACATTCCATACCAATCCACAAAATTCCATTCCATAACTTCACCCTCCATTCCATTTGACAACTTTGTATTACTTTCCACAACATTCCAGTGCTTTCCAAAGCATTCCATTCCTGTCCATAACATTCCATTCAATTCTTCTACATTCCATTCCATTCCATAACATTCAGTTCCATGCCAAAACATTATTCTCGTTCTTTTACTCAACATTCCATTCCATTCATTATAATTTTCTTCCATTAATCAACATTCCACTTTATAGCATAATATTACATTCGATTACACAACATTCCATTCCATTTCCAACACTCATTTTCAAACTATTGCATAGGATTCCATGCCAATCCACAAAATTCCATTCCATTCCTTAACCTTCCAGTCCATTCACATATGTTCTATTCCTTTCCACAACATTCCATTGCATTCAACAGCAATTCCAATCCATTCCTTATCTTTCCATGCAATTCCACAACATTCAGTTCCATTCCATTCCATTTGTTTCCATTGAAACACATTATTGGCTTTCTGTAACCTAATATTCCATTCCATTCATTAAAATTCGGTTCTATTAATCTATATTGCACTTCATACCATAACATTCCATTTGATTACACAACATTCCATTCCATTTCAATCATTATATTTTATTCGATTGCATAAGACTCCATTCCCATCCAAATAATTCCATTGCATTCCTTAACATTTCATTCCTTTCAGCAACATTCTGTTCCTTTCCGCAACATTCCATTGGATTCCAAAGCATTCCATTCAATTACATAACATTCGATTTCGTTACAAAACATTATTGCCCTTCTGTTGCAAACATTCCATTCCATTCATTAAAATTTTGTCCTCTTTATGAACATTCCACTTCATAGCATAACATTCTATTCGGTTACACAACATTCCTTTCCAATTCATTCTATTTCATTCTGTTGAATAAGATTCCATTCCAATCCAAAAAATTCCATTCTTTTCCTTAAACTTCCATTCGTTTCCCCACATTCCATTCAATTCCACAATTGTCCATTTTATTCCATTACATACAATTCATTCCCAACACATTATTCTCATCTGCCAGAAAACATTCGATACCATTCATTAAAATTCGGTTCTATTAATCAAAATTCCCCTTCATAGCATAACTTTCCATTCGATTACATAACATTGATTTCCAATTCCTTCTATTTCATTCTGTTGCATAAGATTCCGTTCTAATTAACAAATTCCATTCCGTACTTAACCTCCATTCCTTTCTCCAACATTCTATTCCTTTTAACAACCTTCCATTGCATTCGACAGCATTCAATTCCATTCCTTTCCCCAATATTCGATTACTTTCCACTACTTTCCATTGCATTTCACATCATTCCATTCCATTGCATAACATTCCGTTCAATTCAACAACACTCCATTGCATTCCATAACATTCGATTCCATTCCAACAAATTATTGCCGTTCTGTTACCTAACATTCCATTCCATTCATTGAAATTCTTTTCTATTAATCAACATTCCACTTCATAGCATAGCATTCATTCGATTACACAACATCACATTCAATTGCAAACATTGTATCTCTTTCCAATGCATAAGATTCCAATCCAACCCACAATATTCCATTGCATTCCTTAAAATTCCATTCCTTTCCCCAATGTTCTATTCCTTTCTTCAACATGACACTGCATTCCACAGCATTCCACTCCATTCCATAACATTCGATTTCCTTCAAAAACATTATTCTCGATCTGTTACATAATAGTCCTTTCCAATCATTAAAATTCACTTCTATTAAGCAACATTCTACTTCATACCACGAAATTCCAATCGAATATACAACATTCTATTGCATAAGTTTCCATTCCAATCCACGAAATTCCTTTCCACTCCTAAACGTCCCATTGCTTTCCCTAACGTTCTACTTTTTTCCACTACATTCCATTGCATTCCACACTATTGCATTGCATTCCAAATGAATCCATTCCTTTGAATTCCATTCGATTCCATTCCAATATATCATTCCCATTCTTTAACAAAACATTCCATACCATTCTTCAAATTTCGTTTCTATTAATCATCATTGAACTTCATACCATAACATTCCATTCCATTATACAACATTCCAATCCATTTCAAACATTCTATTTCATTCCATTCCATAAGATTCCATTCCAATGTACAAAATTCGATTCCATTCCTTTGACTTCCATTCCTTTCCCAACAATCTCTTTCCTTCTGCAACATTCCATTACATTCCACCTCACTCCATTCCAAAATATAGCATTCCATTCCATAACATTTGACTCCATTTGAAAACGTTATTCCAATTACTACCTAACAGTCCATTCCATTCTTCAAAATTCGCTTCTATTAAGCAACATTCCACTTCATACCATAACATTCAATTCCATTACCCAACATTCCATTCCACTTAAAACATTCTAATTCATTCTATTGCATAACATTCCGTTCCAGTCCACAAGACTCCATTTCATTCCTTAACGTTCCATTCCTTTCCTCAACATTCTATTCTTTTCCACAACATTCCATTGCATTCCATTGAATTCCCTTCCATTCCACAACATTCGATTCCATTCGATAACATTGAGTTTTTCCCAACACATTATTCACATTCTGTAACATAATATTCCATTACATTCATTAAAATTCGGTTCTACTACACTACATTCCACTTCTTGCCATAAAATTCCATTCGAATATACAACATTCCAGTCAATTTCAAACATTATATTTCATCCGCTTCCATAAGATTCCATTCCAGTCCACAAAATACCATTCCATCCCTTTTTCTTCCATTCCTGCCCCAACACTCTATCCTTATCCTCAAAATTCTATTCCATTCCACAACATTCCATTCCTTTTATAACATACTATTTCATTCTATTGCATAACATTCCATTCCAATCCACAAATTATATTCCATTCCTTTAAACTCTATTCTTTTATCCAAATTTCTATTACATTCCACAACACTCCATTGCATTCCACAGAATTCCATTCTTGTATATAACATTACATTCAATTCCACTATTTTCCATTCCATTGAATAACATTCAATTCCATGCCAACACATTATTCTCATTCTGTTACTCAACATTCCATTCCATTCATTAAAATTCTCTTTTATTAATCAACATTCCGTGTTATACCATTATATTACACTCGATTACACAACATTCCATTTCATTTCAAACAACTTTTCATTCTATTTCATAGTACTCCATTCCAATTTACAAAATTCCATTAAATTCATTAAACTTCCATTCCGTTCAGAAATGTTCTATTCCTATCCACAACATTCCATTGCATTCAACAGCATTCCATTCCATTCCTTAACTTTCCATGCAATTGCCCAACATTCAATACCATTCCATAATATTTGTTTCCATTGAAACACATTACTCCCTTTCTGTAACCTTATGTTCCATTCCATTCATTAAAATTCGGTTGTATTAATCTACATTCCACTTCATACCATAACATTCCATTAGATTGTACAACATTCCAATCGATTTGAATCATTCTATTTTACTCTCTTGCATAAGATTCCATTTCAATTCAAATATTTCCATTGCATTCTTTAACATTTCATTCCTTTCAGCAACATTCTATTCCTTTCTGCAACATTCTGTTGAATTCCAAAGTGCTCCATTCCATTAGATAACATTCGATTTCATTCCAACACATTATTGCCATTCTGTTGCAAACATTCCTTTCCACTCATTAAAATGTTGTCCTCTTAATGAACATTCCACTTCACAGCATAACATTCCATTCTTTTACACGACATTTCTTTCCTATTCATTCTATTTCATTCTGTTGCATAAGATTCCGTTCTAATTAACAAAATTCCATTTCATACTTAACCTCCATTCTTTTCTCCAACATTCTATTCCTTTTAAGAACATTCCATTGCATTCGACAGCATTCAATTCCATTCCTTTCACCAACATTCTATTACTTTCCACTACTTTCCATTGCATTTCACATAAATTCCATTCCAATGCATAATATTCTATTCAATTCCACGACACTCCATTACATTCCATAACATTCGATTCCATTCCAACAAATTATTGCCGTTCTGTTACCTAATATTCCATTCCATTCATTTAAATTCTTTTCTATTAATCAACATTCCACTTCATAGCATAGCATTCATTCGATTACACAACATCCCATTCAATTGCAAACATTGTATCTCCTTCCATTGCATAAGATTCCAATCCAACCCACAAAATTCCATTGCCTTCCTTAAAATTCCATTCCTCTCCGCAACGTTCTATTCCTTTCCACAACGTGAAACTGCATTCCACAGCATTCCACTCCATTCCATAACATTCGATTTCCTTCAAAAACGTTATTCTCGATCTGCTACATAATATTCCATTCCATTCATTAAAATTCACTTCTATTAAACAACTTTCTACTTCATACCCCAAAATTCTAATCGAATATACAACATTCTATTGAATTTCAAATGCTGTATGTCATTCTATTGCAAAATATTCCATTCCAATCCACGAAATTGCATTCCACTCCTAAACGTCCCAATGCTTTCCCTAAGGTTCTTCATTTTTCCACTATGTTCCATTGCATTCCAAATCAATCCATTCCTTTCCATTCCATTCCAACATATCTTTCCCATTCTTTTACAAAATATTCCATACCATTTTCAAAATTAAGTTCTATTAATCAACATTGCACTTCATACCATAACATTCCACGATTATTCAACATTCCAGTCCATTTCAATCATTCTACTTAATTCCATTCCATAAGATTCCATTCCAATCCGCAAAATTCCATTCCATTCCTTTGACTTCCATTCCTTTCCCAACACTCTCTTTCTTTCCACAACATTCCACTACATTCCACAGCATTCCATTGCACAATATCGCATTCCATTCCATAACATTTGTCTCCAATCGAACACGGTATTCCGATTATTACCTAACAGTCGATTCCATTCATCAAAATTCAATTCTATTAATCAACATTCCACTTCATACCATAACATTCAATTCCCTCACACAACATTCTATTCCGCTTAAAAATTCTATTTCCTTCTATTGCATAAATTTCCGTTCCAGTCCCCAAGGTTCCATTTCATTCCTTAACGTTCCATTCCTTTCCTCAACATTGTATTCTTTTCCACAACATTCCACTGCATTCCATTGAATTCCCTTCCATTCCATAATATTCAGTTCTTCCCAACACATTATTCCCATTCTGTTACATAACATTTCATTCCATTCATTAAAATTTGCTTCTACTACATTACAATCCACTACATGCCATAACATTCCTTTCGATTATACAACATTCCTGTCCGTTTCAAACATTCTATTTCATCCACTTCTGTAAGATTTCATTACAATCCACAAAATTCCATTCCATTACTTTAACTTCCATTCCTGTCCCAACCTTCTGTTCTTATCCTCAACTTTCTATTCCATTCCACAGCATTCCATTCCATTCCTCAACGAATCATTCAATTCCATAACATTCGACTCCATTTGAACACGTTATTATGATTATTACCTTACATTCCATACCATTCTTCACAATTCAGGTCTACTAATTATGATTTCACTTCATACCATAAAATTCCATTCCATTACACAACATTCCATTCAATTTAAAACATACTATTTCATTCTGTTGCAAAACATACATGCCAATCCAAAAATTTCCATTCCATTCCTACACCCTCCATTCTTTTCCCCAACTTTTTTTACTTTCCACAACACTCCATTGCATTCCTTAGCATTCCATTCCTGTCCATAACATTCCATTCAATTCCACTACATTCCATTCCATTCCATAACAATCAATTCCATGCCAACAAATTATTGTCGTTCTGTTACACAACATTCCATTCCATTTAAATCATTCTTTTTTATTCTTTGACATAAGATTCCATTCCAATCCAAATAATTCCTTTGAATTCCTTAACATTTCATTCCTTTCAGCAACACTCTGTTCCTTTCTGCAACATTCCATTGCATTCCAAAACATTCTATTCAATTCCATAACATT
>JAVSCE010002307.1:0-16305 GCA_032199065.1 Smutsia gigantea | reverse complement strand
CAAGGGTCAATACCCTTAATATGTAAAGAGCTCTTACAAATAAGCAGGAAAAAAGATCCCAACAGAAAGAAAAAAAAATGGCAAGAGACATGGACAGGGTAGTAATGAAGGAAAAACTACAAATGGCAAAAGAGGGAGGGGGAGAGAGAAAGGGGAGGAAGGAAGGGAGAAAAGGAGAGAAAGAATGATGTATTAGAAAAGAAATGCAAATGAAATGATATTTTCATCTATAAAACTGGCAAAAAGTAAAAGAATTACAAGATGTGAGGTTGTTGAGGATGGACAGATAAGGGCTCCTCTATAAATTAGCACAACTATTCTGAAGTGCAATTTGGCAATATAACAAGAGCCTTAAAGAAATTCATTCGTTTTGATCCAGAACTTCCAATTATCCCAAGGATATATCAGATCTGTTCCCAAGAAAGTATGCATAACACACAGCAGTACTTAAAGGAGCAAAATACTGAAAACTATACAAATAGGCAGTACTAAGGAAATGGTTTAAAAAAATCCTGGTGTCTTGATCTATAAGCTAAAATACCATGCATCCGAAAGAAATTATCTGACAAAAATGTCAGAATTATAAAAATACTTAGGAAATATAATATATTGTTCAATAAAAATACAATATAGGGTAAAGTAATAGAAAGCATGCTATAAAATAGTACTTAAGCACAATGTCAATTTAAATATATATATTTAAAATATATAAACACCTCCACCATTTGTCTTACTTCAAATATAACAAGAAACTCCATTTTGAATATATTGGGAACCCACTAACAACAAAAACTTAAAAACACAGCTAAATTGAAAACTGATTTTTTAATAAAAGAAAATGTAATTATATGATTTAAAATCACTTGTATGTGTGTATAATTCATTTCTCCAACAAATATTTATCAGGCACTAATTATGTGGCAAGCACTCTGGCAAACTCTGGAGACCAAGAACACAAACCGGTCCTCATGGCATTTATGCTCTGGTGCAGTAGATGTATTCGACATATAAATTCACAAATAAATACATAACTATGGATTTCAATAAGTGCCTTGAAGAAATATTACAGGTTACTACTACAGTGCATAAAGGGGGACTGATCTGTTAAGAGGGTGAGCATGGTGTGCGGAGTATACAAAAAGAACTGAAAGTTGCTTTCCAAAATATTAACAATGATTATTACTTTGATGAGATCACCAATGATTTTTCCTTTTTATCACTTTTACTATATTTTCCTAAATTTCAGCAATGAAAATGTATGATTTTTATAATCAAAAAAGAATAAAATACTTAGGAACACACTTAACCAAGGGGATGGAAGACATGTAAACTGAAAATTACCTGACACTGATGACAGAAATTAAAGCAAACACAAAGTGGTGAAAAGAGAGCTAGTGTTCATGGGTTAAAAGAATTACTATTGGTTATACTACCCAAAACCATATACAGGGTCAATGCAATTCCTATCAACATCCCAATGGCATTTTTTACAGAAATAGAAAAACAATCCTAAAATTCATATGGAATCACAAAAGACTCCACATAATCAATGTAATTTTGAGTAAGAACACAGCTGGAGGCATCACACTTCCTGATTTCATAATACATTACAAACTAGAATAATCAAAGCAGTGTGATGCTGACATAAAACCAGACACATAAACCAATGGAACACAATAAAGAGCTTAGAAATAAACCCACGCACACAGAGTCAACTGATCTTCCACGGAGCACCAAGAACACACAACGAGGAAGAGAGAGTGTCTTTAATAAATGGTGCTAGGAAAACTGGATATTCACATGCAAAGCAATGAAATTAGACTCTATCTTAGAGCACTCACCTAAATCAACTTGAGGAATTAAAGACTTAAACGTAACACCTGAAACTGTAAAACTCCTAGAAGAAAACACAGGGGAAGAGATCCTTGACACTGGTGTCAGCAATGATTTCTTGGATATGACACCAAACACACGGGCAACAAAAGTGAAAATAAACAAGTGGGACGACATCATACTAAAAAGCTTCTGCACAGCAAAGGACACCATCAACAAAATGAAAAGACAGCCTACGGAATGGAAGAAAATATTTGCAAACCATATATCTGATAAGGGGATAATATCCATAAAATATAAGGAACTCCAAAAATTCAATAGCAAATAGGCAAGTAATCAAGTAAAAAGTGGGAAAGGACTTAAATAGACATTTCTCCAAAGAAGATATACAATGGCCAAAAGGTATGTGAAAAGGTACTCAATGTGACTGACTCATCACCAGGGAAATGCAAATCACAACCACAGTGAGCTCTCACCTCATGCCTGCCAGGACAACTATCATCTAAAACACCAAACATGTTGGTGAGGGTGTGGCAAAAAGGGAGCCCTTGTGCACTATTGGTGGGAATGTAAGTTGGTGCAGCCACTGTGGAAAACAGTGTGGAGACTCCTCCATAAATTAAACAGAACTACTACATGACCGAGCTATCCCACTTCGGGGTATACATCCAAAGGAACTGAAATCAGGATCTCAAAGAGATATCAGTACTTCCATGTTCACTGCAGCATATTCACACTAGCCAACACACAGAGGCAACCTAAATGTCCACGGTTGGACAAATGGATAAAGAAAATGTGATTGTCTTAGTCAGTCTGGGATGCTATGACAAAATACCATAGGTTGCGGGCCTTAATAAACGAACATTTATTTCTCACAGTTCTGGAGGCTGGAAGTCCGAGGTGAGGGTTCCACATGGTTGCATTCTGGTGAGAGCCTTCTTCCAGGTTGCAGACGGTCAACTTCTTCTTATATCCTCACATGGCAAAAAGAGAGGGCATTAATCCCTGAATAGTTCCCAGAGGCCCCACCTCCTAACACCATCACACTGGAAATTGGGATTTGGGCATGTGAATTTTGGGGGGACACAGACCTTCAGTTCATAACAGTGGTATATACATACAATGGAATATTATCCAGCCTTTAAAAAGAAGAAAAGCCTGCCACTTGCAGATGAACCTGCCGTTTGTGGATTATGCTAAGTGAAGTAAGCCACACACAGAAGGACAAATACTACATGATACCACGTATAATGAGGAATCTAAAATAGTCAAAATCATAGAAGCAACCAGTAAGATAGTGGTTGCCAGGGGCTGGCAGGGGAGGGGGGGAAGGAAACAGAGAGGCATTAGTCAAAAAGTACAAAGTTTCAGCAATGCAAGACGAATCAGTCCTAGAGATCTGTATGGCCCAGTGCCTATAGCCAACAGTACAGATTGTATACTTAAAAATTTGCTAAGAGGGTAGGTCTTATGTTAAGTGTTCTTATCACAAAAAAAAAAGAATAAAAAGGGGCAGAAAACTGATGGACAGTGACTTCAATGGGATATGGGGGGGACTTGATAATATGGGTGACTGTAGTAACCACATTGTTTTTCATGTGAAACCTTCATAAGAGTGTATATCCATGATACCTTAATTTAAAAAATTAATATAAAAAAGGGGGGTAGAAAACTTTTGGAAGTAATGGTTATTTTTGTGGCATAGATGGTGGTGATGGTTTCACAGGTGTGTACTTGTCTTTAACCTCATCAAGTTGTTTACGTTAAATGTGTAGAGCTTTCTGTATGTCACTCAGACCTCAATAAAGTGTTTTTTTAAAAAAAAACAATAAATATAAAAGGAAAACATAAGAAGAAAATAAAACAGATATTTTAAACATTAGTGCTTAGTTTTCCACTCCTCCAAAAGTCATACTAGCTAACAAGGGCAAGCAGTCTAAAAAGGGTCCCTGTGTGTGCCTCTCCCGTGTGGCCTGATGAGAACAAAGTGACACACCTGAGCAACAGTTGTCCAAACTACTCTTCAAGTTGTCTTTTAAATTTCGTCATGACATAAATGCATCCACCATTGGCTTACCTCAAATGCAAAAAGAAAGTCCATTTTGAATACACTGGGAAACCACTAAGAGCAAAAATTTTAAAACAGAGTTGAAATTGAAATACTGTGATATTAACAAGAAGAAAAAATTCAATTGTATAATTTGAAATAATCTTTGGAGTAAACTCCAAATGGATGAAAAACATACTGGTATGATTTGTATATAGCAGTACCCTCCAACATGTAAAGGATGGAGATTCAAAGAGAGCTCTGATAGACAGTGGATAGAAAGGAGGCTGGTTCAGACAAGGTATGATCCCTAAAGAACAATTAATGATGTCTGGACAAAAAGAATGGAAATATTTTATAGCCCAGTCAATGCAAAGATATGTCTTAGGACCATCTATTGTAGTGTCAAATTGAGAAATGCTCAGTGAGTGAGGGGCCAAAAACAGAAAGCTTTCAATCAATTGCTATGAAGTTGCTTCAGTGGTAACCAGAGCTAGTTCCAAATATTCTGGTTCTCCTCTTCCTGGGCACACATGTTGTAGAACTGAAATTCCTCAACACGTTTGGAGAATTTAACTTGTATCTTCCCATTTGAGTTGACCAAACCCTTGCTTTAGCCAATGAAACGTGCAAGGATATGAGCAGGGGCTGGTGCCATTGTGATCACAGACGCCTCGGTCAGGAGCGGGCTCCAGCAGTGAGTGATCATAATGACAGTCCCTGGGAGCTGGTGGGGGTGGAGCCTGGGCAGTACATACGTTTTTCTGCTAAACCACTGAGACTTGGGAGGGTATTTTTAACTACAGCAAAACCTAACCCATGCTGACCCATACCCCATATCATTACTGATGCAAACCTTCAGCTGTCCTGGGTCAAATTTATCTAAGTCTCTCTTTCTAGTAAGAGAAAGTTTAGTTACTGGTATGCAGCTGGTTACAAAAAAGGACACTGTTCTAACTTCTGCAGGACAGTAAGAAAGAATAGGTCATAATTACTAGCACAGGCTTTGGAGTCTGAAAAGAAAACAGTGTTCAACTCCTGGCTACTACTAGCCCTGTGCCATGGGCCAGTCATTAACCTCTCTGAGCAATTTTCATCTGAAAATTGCACAGTAACAGCAACTATTTCTCAAGGTTATTTTAAGGACAAAATAAGATGATAAATGGAAAGCATTGGGCACAGTGGCTGAAATATGACAAGTGTTCAGTGACTATTACTTCTCAGTATATGGTATAATCTTCCTTTTGAAATACTGTAAAACCAATAATTTGTTGACCTTATGGCTTTCCACAAATCAGAGATAAGCATTTTTTGCATGCAAATATACCATATTTATTGATTCCTCTGTCTCTCCTCAAAGGCAGAAAGTACTGTTGGTAGAAATAAAATATCAGCCTCAATTCGTCCATATACCCAAGATCTTGTAAGTCATTACAATGTGTTTTTGAGAGTTACCACTTCACTGCTCTATAAAAAGCTTCCCAGAAAAAGTATTAACAGATGGCCTCTTACTCTCTGAGACTGTTAGTAGCATGCCAGATGGCAACCCAAATGAGAAGATTCAACTTAAGTTCTCCAAACTGGAGGCAATGTGACACAAGCTTTTTTTTAATAGGTGTGCAGCATTAGAGGTAGCAAAGAAATGATCAGTTAAGGTAGAAACTCATTTTCTCTCCTTACTTCAATGTGGAATACAGTCTTCATTGTCTCAGCAGCCTGCCAGACAGTTCATATAAAATGCTAGAAATGGTTTGCCCAACACAAACAGAAATTTTATTTGAAATGACTGACAGATTTATGAGGTGTAAGGCTAGTCTAAAGAATGAAAACACAAGGCAGAGCCCCAGGGACAAGTGCTCTGTGCCACGAACACTCCTTTCTCTCCAGGACCAGTCATTAGTTTGCAATATTTTGCTCCTATTGTTAGAAATATTAGGCCTCAGTTCAACTGCCAAACTTTTGACATGGCAGTAATAAGTGTTCCAGATGTCCGAATCACCTACTGGTGACTAAGAGCCTGGGCTGGGGCTTCCCTTCCCAGCATCACTACTCACCATCCATATTCTCCCAGGTGCCTTTGCATTCCAAAGCAAGCCTGCCCTGTTAGGGTTCCAAAAAGGCCAAAAGAATCTTCAGATCACTTTAGGACTGTGTCCTTCTACCATCTTAGGTTACATGAGTCAGTGAGGATGTTTTTGGAGATCAGAGAATCCCTAAATATTAACGTTTCAAGAGGCCCTGGACCACCCCCACCCCTGAAGTTGGTACTCAGCTATTCCATTCTGCGGGCCACTGTGGACCTTCAAATAAGCGAGCCAAGGAGGCACACTGTTCTGACAGGTTTGGGGCAAAGTGGCTGGAAATACGGTCTGCAGCACAAACACACAACATTAAAGTACACATATAGAATCTCTGTATCAGTGATTCGAGGGAAATGGTGAATCACAGCCTCCCTGACTGCACAAGGCCCTCACAGGGGGTTAGACCTGAGAACTTTTCAGCTGTGACCACTACTGTCCTCTCCTGTGTCAAGTGCCACTATAGTGCTGGACTGGGGTAAACACAAAGGAAACACAACTGCCCAAAACTGCATCACATCCCTTGGAACTCCCAGTTTTCTTGTGAACTCCTAGGACAGCTGCAGGCAGTAAACACCAGGGACTGGATCCATGCCCTGCTCTCATGGGCCCGCCATACCTGTGGGTTCTAAGCTACGACTTGGAGCATTGGGTGCTGGGCACCCTGTAAGTGGAGGAGACCGACGTGGCTGCAGGGCTCCGGGGATGTACAGGTACAATCTGAGGACAGATCAAGGGGGCTGACCGGCATGGGAAACCAAGGTAACGGAAGTATAAGTTGTCATGTAATATCCAGCACTGTCTGAGGGAGAGAAATCCTGGCCCTGGGGTAACTAAGGCACTGAACTCTGCTCTGGGATAGGGACAGATCCCTGAGCTCCTTCCGTGCTGGAGGAAAAAAAACAACCCCCAGGCCACCCACCTCTCCAAGCAATATTTAACTGAATGATTCTGCTTCCCAGGTGTCTGGATACTGAGGAGATACAGAAGCATTTTGGCTGCTGGAAAGAAGGAAGCCCTGTTAGGAATTGTTTGGCTTGCTTTACCTGCTGCTGCCTCCTATTTCTGTTAGCAGGAGTCTGTCCTCATTTCTGGCACCCTGACACAGCTCCCGACTGAGAACCAGACTGCAGGACTGGAGTACTGAACCTGGGGCCCATGGTCTTTTAGGGCAGATTTGTAGGAGTTCATTGAGCTCCATGAAGTCATATGTACACATGCATATGTATGTGTGTTATGAGCATGTGGGGGTGTGAAGTCAATCATAGGTACTTCCAAATGCCCAAAGTGGTCCACGACTCAAGAAAATGTTAAAAAACACTTCTCTGGCTTCCTGGTTGGTGCCCACATGCTGGTGCTGTGAGGGTGGCTTGCCTGGAGAAGGAAAGGATGCTCCATGCTGGCAAACCCCTCCAATAACGTAACCTAGGCATCTCTTGCACTTGGCTGTTCCTGAGTTGTATCCTTTATAATAAACCAGCAATAGCTAGCTTTTTTAAAAGGTACTTCCCTAAAACATGGTAACCCAACCAAGAAGCTGCTCTTGGGAAACTCTGCCCACTACTGTCACCCCTAGATGGCCCCAAGGTGCCTAGACAGCTCATTGCAGCCCCCTAAATGGCAACAATACAATGCCTCCACCATACCAGTCACAACCATTTCTATTATTCCTAAAGGTTGTCAGAAAAGGTTTTACCACTTCTCTGTTACAATCCAAAAGGACAGTTGTCTGCAAGGTAAAATAATGCTTCTACTATTTGCTACCAATTCGTCACTCCACAGATAAGTTTGTCTTTTCTGTACTGCTAAGTCTTAGTATAATTAGCTCATCTTCCAGGAATGAGAAGAGAGGTCTGATGGAAGGCTAGTCTTTCTCAATCCAAAAATGTCTGGGTTTTCTTTACCATGTGACATATTTAAGATCAAAAAGAGGTTGCATTAATCTCATAATAATTAAATGAAAACATGATTGCCAATTAGCAGCAGAGAACAATGTATGAACTTGAAAACGACACAGATGCCCTCTCAGACAAAGAAGGCATTTATATAAAGTCAAATATACAGATGATAACATCACATATTTATCATGGTGCTGGATGCCGGCAAAATCTCACCGAGAACGCCTTCCTCTTGGTTCCAGCATTGGCTGCCATCCAAAATTCACAGACTATAAACAATGAAAACCTGGCCATGAAGAAAGTTAGGAGTGGAACTCACTTGGGGTCCCCGACTTTCTAAGGAAGTGCTCCAGCCATAAGTCAAAGTCACATTTTCATCAGCCCAAGGTGGCAGGCAGGATAAATGACCTGGCCGTGAATGCTCCCGTTGAGAGGGAACTGTGAGGGGCCCTCAGGAAATACCTGTGGAATGCAGACGCCCGGCTCAGCGGGCCTGCACTGGAGAGGAAGGCCCACTGGAGGTGTTACACCACAGTGGAAAGCTGAGCTCCTCCAAGGCCGTCTCACTCCAGTGGAACACAACGACTTCATTGTTGACTTTCTGTTGAAACAAGTTTCTGGTTTCACCAGCAGCCTACTTTGGGAAACGTGCTGGCCGGGTTTTTATGCCATATGAAGTGAAGAAGCTTGAAGATACCCTAAGTCAGGTCATGGGAACTAAAGCCCAGTGACCATCCTGCCCAGCACACTACAATTTTCTCTGGGATTACTGCTGCTCCAGGTGAGCAGATGTCCACATATTTCACACTCTGTTTTCCCGAGGTGTTGACGTTTGCCAGCTTTTGAAGATGTAAATTTGTGATGTGTGAAATGAAAAGTACAGTACAAGTTCTTTTGAAAACCTGAAAGAAAAAAGACAGAAAAAAATTATTTCCCTTTGAGGTCACTGGGTTGGTTCCACCTCAAGCTTGTTGCTACCCAATCTCATTACTAAGACTTACTTTCTAAACATCAAAGTTGTCAGGGCATCGAAAGAAGAGCGGAGAAGGTGGTGCTGGGAGGGGGAAGGGAGAAAGACAGGATGACCAGAACTCTTGGCAGCCGGGCCTCAGGGAGAGGCTGTTACTGCTGCTGGGAGTCCCAGAACGATGGCCTCAAATCCACAGGAAGCAGATGGGAATGAACCTTCCTTATTCTTGTTCTCAAGCTGGGAAGTATCTACAGGGTGCTCTTGGGATAAAGAAGGAGAAGAGGTCATCTCCTCTTACCCAGTGGGTCATAGTCACACCTTGCATCTGTTCAGGGCCTTGGGCTCTCACTGAGGAAGAGTGGAAAGTTGGAGGTGATGATGGATATGGGACCCCCAGAATACTTGGAACCAGAGAATCAGGGTTCAGTGAGGGACTCTAACACATAGAGCCCCTAAAAAAAGAAGTGTCACTGGGAAATTTCAGGGGCACTTTGGGATCCTTAAGTAGAGCTCTCCTGCGGGTAGTAATGGGTAGAGAAGAGCAAAACCATGCGAGCTGCAGGTGCTGGATGCTGGGCTAGACCTCTGTCCATACACCAACTTCCCCGAGCCTCTGCCAGAGTTACAAATGGCTGCATGTTGTGGAGTAAGCACTGAACCCCATATAATAAACGCACATTTGGAGGCCAAAGGACTGCTGAATATGTGAAGTGTCTGGCATAGCAGAGAGAGATCAACACAGTTGTTATTATCATATAATTGCTTGAAACTGTGACCAAATTCCAGCACTAGGCTGAATTCCCTGAGGGCAGATAGCTCTTGGCATCTCACACTGTACAGAGCACAGTTGCTGAAAGAGAGTGCCGACACAGTCAACATTCAGTAAATGTTTTTCAATGAATGGATGAATTAAAGAAAGAAAGAAAGAATGAATGAATGAATAAAAGGAAAAGCATTACATGGGCATGGCATGAAAAAAGAACTTTCTCTTATCCTCTATGTCAAGTCAATGCTGCTGATTTAACCTCCAAACAACTTTAGAGCCACTCCTCCACTTCAGTCTATCACCAATACCACGACCCTGCCGTCAATTCTAGCCTGGACTCTTCAAAAGTCTCCCAGCTGGTCTCTCTTCCACCTATCTCAACTCCCCTTCCAATTTATGCTCTGCTCTGCAGTAAGAGGGATCTATTTAAAATTTGTAACTGATCATGTCCTCCCCCAACTTAAAACATCTCAATGGATCCATTGCACTTGGGTTAAAAACCAAACTCCCTACCATGCTGTAGCAGATGAAAGATGTATGCGGAGTCTGAGCTGTAGGAAAGTAAAAGACCTGCAAGGCCACAGTCAGGGGAGCTTCAAAGCAGGCCACAAGAGAAGCTAATTCAACTTCCGAGGAACAGTAAGTACCCAGCCAGGAAAGGCAGCCCACGCAGTAGCTGCTGAAGAAAGCCCCACTCTACCCAGACTCAAGGGCACCTGTGGCTGAGACTGAGCAGAATAAGAAATTAGAATACATTTTGGACTTTATTTCCTTGGAGTTAAGAATTCTAAGCTTTGGATTTCAGTTACAAGGAGAAGAGATTTCAATTTTGGACTTTAATTTCTTTGGGCCTTAACTTAAAAAAAAGAGTAATTTGTTTTGTTTCCCAACATGTTAATGGTATGTGCAATGGCAACCTAATGCAGCATTTGTTGTCCTCATAGGAACCAAGTTCTCAAATACAGATACATATATCATTGTTCAACTCCTCTTATTTTTCCCATCCTTGCTTCCATTTCCATAACAAAAGGAGTATACTATCTTCCCTTTTCTTTCAAGTTTAAAATGAACACCTTTCCCTGGGAAATCTTTATTTATTTTTCCCTAATTTTTTTTATTGTGCTAAAATACACATAACATCAAACTTACTATCTTAACCATTCGTAAGTGGACAGTTCAGTGATATTAAGTACATTCATACAGTTATGTAGTCTTCACCACCATCTATTTCCAAAACTCTTTTCATCCTGTAAAATGAATACTCTGTGCCCATTAAACACTAACTCCCCATGACCGCTGTCCCTCAGCTCCTGGAAAATACCATTCTACTTTCTTTAAAAAAAAATTTTTTTTTAATCTCCCCTTTTTCCCCATGCCCTAGCCTCTGGAAACCATCATTCTACTCTCTCTTACTACAAGTGAGATTTTTTTTTTAATTCCACATATCAGTGAGATCATGCAATATTTTTCTTTCTGTGTCTGGTTTATTTCACTTAGCATAATGTCTTCAGGCTTATCCATGTTGCTGCAAGTGGCAGGATATATATATACCATATTTTTTTAATCCATTCATCCATCAGCAAACATTTAGGTTGCTTCCATATCTTTGCTATTATGAATAATTCTACAATGAACATGGGAGGGTGGATCTCTCTTTGAGATAGTTGCAGGATTGCTGAGTCATATGGTGGTTACATTTTTACTTTTCTTGAGAAACCTCCATACTGCTTTCCATAATGGCTATACCAATTTGCATGCCCACCAACATGCAAATTTTATGCAACATCCATTTTACACTCCATAGTATAAAATGCTCTGGAGCTGAATGAGTTGTTTCTATATTTAGATATTAACATTTTATCAGATATATGACCATGTCACTTTCGGGTAGAAGCTTGAATTTTGTTGTGTTATACCACTAAGATGCGTGGGGTTGTTTGTTATCACAGCACAACCCAGCCCATACTGACCAATACAGACTATCTTTGATGAAAGAGTTTTCCAAGGAAATTAATAGTGTACTTTCAGGGGTCAACCTACTTAAGGAAGTAATTTACCTCAAGTACTTTAACAGCACCCATTTACTTAACAACAACTGCCACATTAATAAAAGTCATTATTGTCTTTTCATTAAGGTTGGTTCCCAAAGATACCTCCTGATCCTGGTTTGAGTTGTATGCATTGGTTTTGTAGCATTCATCAGTTTGTAATGGATTATAATAAAGGTTTTTTGCCACATCTCCTTTATTTTCTTGGTCAAATATTTATGAGCACCTACTGTGTTTCAGGTACTCTGCTAGGTTTTGGGGTACAATAGTAAATAAGAAAGATATGATTCCTTCCTGCAGGGAGTTGGGAAAATGTTCTGAAGGAAAAGAACACAGTGCTTTGAGAGTATACAGCATGGGACCTGACCAAGCCAGAGGGGACAGGGGAGGCCTCCTGGAAAAAGTAACATTCTTACTAAGATGAACAGGAATTAGCTTGACATGGCATCCATCAGTACAACCTTGATTTAATGGAATAGTCAAGAAATAGGGTATTTAGGATAATTTATAAGTTCTAACTTTTTAATTAAATAATTATACCTCATTTATAAAGACTAAAATTCCAGTACTTCCATATCTACTTGCTCATTTTACTGTTACAAACCCTCAATGAAGGAGACTGAAAATGTATTTCGCTTTTGTAGACATTTTCTGTGTGCCACCCATGTCCCTGAGCCCTTACCACTTCTATACACATTGGCCCAACTTCCATCTTGCAGTAGTATCTGGGTCTCATTGCCTATGTGCTGTGTCTGACTGCTAGTGTCTGCTCCCCCTGCCCACATGGCAGCCCTGAAGGATGAGAAATGAGCCTCTATACTAGAAGCAGCTCTGAACAAATGACTGATGGGAGTTATGGTATGAATGATCCAGTTCCTTCCCCCTTCGGCAGGACAACTCAGAGGCACATGCTCTACTCTGATACATAGAGATGCCAGGAGGAGTAAGCTCCTGCTGCCCACAGTGGTAACTGACTTGATAACACACCCTTTACTGGCTACTTTCCTTTCCTGTATCATTTCTTCAATTCTCTATAAGTATTTCCTGAGATCATTTCTGTGATGGTTAATTTTATGTGTCAACTTGTCTGGGCCATGGTGCCCAGTTGTTTGGTCAAACACCAGCCTACATGTTCTGTGAAGGTATTTTTAAGAAATGATTAACATTTAAATCAGCAGACTTTGAATAAAGCAGATTATCTTCCATATGTGGGTGGGCCTCATCTAATCCGTCAAAGGCCCTAAGAAAAAAAGACTGAGGTCCCCTAAAGAGGAAGGAATTCTGCTCCAGACAGCCTTCGGACTCAAGCTACAATATCAACTTTTCTCTGGGTCTCGAGCCTGCTGGCCCACCCTGCAGGTTTCAGATCTGCCAGCCCCCAATTCCTTGAAACAAATGACAAATATCTCTCTCTCACACTGTCTCTCTCTTTTTCTCTCTCCCTACCTACCTATCTATAAGCACACACACACAAGCATATATATGTACAAATATAGATATAATGTAGATATACACCATATGTAGACACACACAAATATATAGCCAAATGACTTTCCGAAGTCACAAAACTCTGTAGATGGAAACCTCAGCTGAGAAGCCCTTCACCTCACTGGCACTGTTTCCACCTATGAAGATTCGGCAAACACTTGCTTAGCACTCCCCTTCCTCTGTTTATAGCAGACCTCTTGAACTGATCTTTCTTTCCTCTGGGCTCGGTTGCATCCTAAGAAACTTTCTCAGGGCACACTCTTAGCAGCCTTTTGCAGTCCATAAGGCATGGCATGCAAGAAATGACCTGTTTGCCGTCTCTGCTCCAGACTGTATTCAGAATGTTTCTGGAACACATTATCATGCTTTCTGATTTTGGTAGTGGCCAGGAGTGGCCACCTTGCTCTCCCCACCTCTGGTGCCTTACCAACTCCTCGAGCTGGACTCAGTTGTGCCTTCCAGCGCCACCCCACCCCGCCTGCCCCCACCACACACTTGCTGCTGATTCAAGCCTACTCCATCTCCTGACAGAGGCTGCAGAGACTCCCCACCCCCCAAAAAAACCCCACACCCAAGGGACTGGAGCTTGAAATTCAGTGCCATTCCTAGAGCCCAGATGTGACAATCCCTCCATAGCTGAGGCTGGCTTGGGCGTGGCCAAGAGTAGGTGGCATTCTGTGTTGACAGACTGAGAGAAAAGGAACACATGAGTGGATGGCCACCTCTAGGCACAGTGAGGTACTTCCAAGTCTCATCACAGTGGCTTTTAGGGCTGCTGCCTAAGAAAAGAATGAAAAAAGAGTCACAAAGCTGGTCCTGTTGGTCTCGAGTGCCCACACATGAGCTTAGAGCTCAGTCACTATTTCCCAAAGTGCTTACAGATGTTGCACCTTCTCTTGTTGTAGAATCTAAGACCATGGATCTGGGAATGTGGATCTGCGAGATAAACTGGGCACGATGGCAAACCCTAGCAGGTTAGCAGCAGGTGGCGCAGAGACCCGAGGCCCAGCCAGAATCTTCCGACTCTCTGTAGACAAAGCTATGGACCTTGACCTGGCAGCCGCTGGAAGATGGAGCCTGGATACACTCTGCTCTCAGCCTTGAAAAAGGTGGGCCCTCCCCAGTCTGGGCTGTGGGTCTGCACACACCCAGCAGCAGCACACTGAGAGGGAAGGAAGGGAAGGGAAGGGCTCTAGGCTGCAGGTTCAGTGGACGCACAACGGAGACAGCTGGAGCCTTCCAGAGGCAATGAGTTGTCAAACAGAGCTGGGCAGCTGCATCCTCACCCCCATGTTGACCTGCCGTCCTGTCAGAAGATCAGCACAGGCCTGCTGGGGAAATGGGGCTGCTGGCAGCCAACAAATCCTGGGGCACCAACTCCCAGTGGGAAAAATCAAACTGTTCTCCCATGTGAGTCCATAGTTTGCCAAGGTCCCTTTCATGAGGCCCTGGGCAGTGAGCCCAAAGCCATCTGCACCAAGAATGAGGAGGTCAGGGTCCTAGTGTCAGCATCACTATCTCCCAGAAGTATGACACACCCAAGGTCAAGGGCTGTCCAAACGCAAGGTGACATTGCAGTACCATAACCACTCTGATGCTCTGGGCTTGCAGTCTGTATAGTTCACGTGGTTGGATCAAATCCTACAAACTACCCAGCGGGATAGATACAAGGAGACTGGTTAAGGTTAAGACAGTTACCTAAGGCCACACAGCTAGTCCAGGGTGGAGTCAGAATTCACACTCCAAAATCAAGGCCCATTCTCACCTGCCATGGTTCCTCTCACAAGCTCTCAGTGATCAGAAAGTGAGATAAACAATACTTTTCAAACACTGGTAAGGCCCTGTTCTGAGTGCCAAGGAGGTATGTAAGCTATCACAAGGTCCCTGTTCTCTGGATTTGACATTCCAGTGGGGGAAATGTATAATGACCCATTAACAAGAGCATAACTCCGGTTCAGAAAATGGAAGTGCTACAAAGAAAACGAAGCCAAGTGATAGAGAGATGTGTCAAGGTACATGTGTGTTTGGTTTGAGGTTAAACTCACCCAAACCTACTTTCTAAAGAAAGAAGGAAAATAAATCCATGAGATTTATATTTCCACTCACAATGAACACAGCTCCTGTGCAGAGAAGGGCTGACCTTTCACAGGGCTCTGGAGTATGAGAGCTGGAAAGGATAGCCCTTAGATGGGGAGACCCAGGCCCGGGACAGAGATCTGTCCCAGGTCACCCCACGGGTCATGGTCAGGGTCATGGTCAGGCTCAAAGTGTTACTCCAGGTGCTCACGGCCTAGATAGACAATGAAGACATGGTCCAAATAATTGCCACAAACCTTGATGCTTATGAAGTAATCATTCTATTAACTAGCTGTTTCCCAAAAAGTATCCCTCAACCAGAGACCCACTTCCCTCTTAAACATGTCTACTCCAGCAGTAGTGGCCTGGGGTGAGCAGATTAATCACTTTAAAGAGGGTCCCACCTTTCCCCTGACCTCATGGCATTTGGAAAAAGAGAAGACACACTTCTGTGGCAGATGCAGAAGTTGAAGGCTCCCAACCTCGTGTGAGAGGAGCTCGCAGACCCAAAAGAGGGGACCGGAGACTGAGGGCTCCTCAGGAAACCTGATTTAGTCACCCAAACCAGAAAACAGAAAATCTGGAGCTCCACATCCCCAGTGAGTCCTAGAGACATCCAACCAGATGGGCAAGCCTTGTGAAGAGTCAGAGGAAGTGGCCATTAATGTGGTGGGACCTCTGGGACATCGGGAGCCCCATGTGCAAACTGCCTGGTGTGCCGCCTAAACTACAGCACCCACGCCACTCTGTGGGCTCCACCTCCTTCTCTGGCTGCCCAGAGTTAAAGCTGCTGCTGGTCTCACCCACAGCCCCACATCCTCTGTTCAGTTGGGCTCTGAATAAAGTCCCCCAAAGCTGGTGTGTTAGGGCAAGGGCGGTAAACAACAAAGGAAAAGAAGAACATTACCTGCAGTTGCTTCTAAGTGAGCAAATCCCTTGCTCTAAGACCTCTAACCACTAGGCAGGTCTAAGAACCTTGGGTTAGAAATCGGTGTGCAGGGCTTCAGCCCTGACCACCCCAAGCCTCAGAGTTCCCTCAGGGCAGCTCACTGCCACCCAACCCGAGTCACCCTTCCACCGTAGGGTGACCAGAGTTTGCTA
>JAVSCE010002306.1:0-108438 GCA_032199065.1 Smutsia gigantea | reverse complement strand
GATAGTAGAACGTGCTGGAGGCAGAGGCACTCTGCAGGTCCACCCAGCCTGCTGCTCTGCGAGGAGGTCCTCCTCCAGCCCCGGGACTGTGGTTCTGGGGCCTCACATGGCATTTCTGTTCTCCCTGAGAAGAGGAAGACAAGGTTTCAGGTCTAACTAACAGGTTTCAGTTCCCCCAAAAGTGACCCAAATGGTCATCCAGTTGCAGTCAGTTGTGTGGCTGTGGTTTTGCTATGATAGAGAAACCCTGTCCTGCAGACCCCTAGGTGGTGCACCCCAACAGATGGCAAGTCTGTAGAGGTGCCAGAACAACCCACATCTTCCCTGGGGCACAGGTCACCTGGCCCCTTACAAGGATGCTCCAGGTCCATCCAAACCCTTGAAACACTCCATCCATTCCGAGCCCTCCCCAGACAAGGTCCATGCTCCTAAGGATGTGGGCGATAAACAAGTTTTCAGGGTGGGCTGCAGGGGCCTCGCACCATCCTGGCTTCTTTACCTGTCCCTGCAGTGGCATACATAAACTGAACCATGCCTCCAAATCCTAGCAGCATGTTGTTTCACTTTGAGATTGGAATGTAATTTTCTGCTTGAAATATATTCTACTTTCTCTCCAACTGCATAGAGCAGGGATAAGAGCTACTGTCCCCAAAGGCCAGGCTCATTTTGTATTCTCTGGACTTCCTGTGTTTAGCACAGAATAAGCATTCAATAAGTAGGTGGTAAACTGACCTGATTGTTCTGGAGCCAAGAAATATTCCTTATGAATTGCTGAGACATTCCACTTTCCCTCCCTGCTCTCTTTACAGGGAGAACCAACAGCGCTTGCAAGCTGAATTTTCAGACATGATTGCCAGCTCTCTGCAGAAAAGGCAGGCGGCTGGGATAAGAAGCCGAAGACCAACACGGGTAGCCAGCTACAAAAAAGGTACCCTGGAATACTTGGATCTCAACACGACAGACAATGAGAGCACCCATTTTTAAACCTCAGTGAGACCCAAGGACTCAAGCTAATTCAGCACAGCTATACTTGGCAGCAGCCTCCAGTGTCCGGAAGGCCTCCAGCCCTCTGAGATCTCTGTGGAACAGAAGACTCACATGGGTTCTCCTTAGCCTTGGCTGCCTCGCCTGGAACATAGACGTGCTTCTGGGAATGGGATCTGTACACTCAGTGCTCTAGTTGCCTTGTAGTCTGGAGCCTCATGTCAACAGGGGCTCCAGGAAGCATCCACCTGGGGAAGAGAAGACTGAGTGTACGGTCTCAAAGTTGAGGAGATTTTGTTCTTATTTCATTTGTTCTGGTTTGGTTTACTGATTCTTTTTCCTTCTGTGTTCATGAGAGGATTTTTTTAATTGTCACAATTATATTTTAAAGACCTTTTCTCTATTAAACTATTTTTAACTCATCATTTTTGCAGAAAAGATGCTATATTTTAGACAGGAATAAAAGTCAGAGTTGACTGAGTCTGCATATGTTTCCACCTAGTCCACCCATTTTCCTGAAATGCATGAGCCACCATCTTGTCCTCACTGAAAAATTGAATTCCCCGACCCTGAAGCAAGGAAAAGCTGTTTTCCTTTTCCCACTGTTGCTCAGGGCTGAGAACCCTGATGTTCAGTATCGCCTGCTGCACATGAGGGGGTTTGTGTCTCGTCTTCTATGGCGGGAGGGAAGGCCAGCAGCTGTCAGGGGTCTGGAATAAAGTCAAATCCTGTTTACTTCTGAAGACACGGTACTTCAGACTCTGTAAATATCCCTGACCACCACCCAGCAGCCCTCCTGTGGCCCTTCCTATGGCACTCCAGCATGACTCCTTTGCTTGAAATCTCAGGGGAAATGACAACAGTCAACTGGGGTTGGTAGCCCAAACTCAGCACGGGCAGGAACAAGCATGTCACCCTCTGGCACTGCCCTTCCAAACAAAAACAACTGCTTCAACCACACTACTCCTCCCCTGGGCCTCTGCCACCAAAACCGCTCCAGACATCATGAAACATGTCTTCTCCATCACCTGGAAAAACAGAAAATCACAACGTCATAATGTAAATTATCCCCAATAATTATTGGGTTGATTACTTAAAATGCACCAAGAGTCCTTACTTGGAATCTGGAGGTTCATAATCTGCCTGCGCCAGAGTGTCTGGCACCAGGGCACTTTCTGCACAGGGATTAGGTTGTGACATGAAAGTTCTTAGTTATTCAGAACACGTGTTGAGCACCTCTTACTTCAGGTACTGGGCTTGGTACTGGCGGTATAGAAATAAGGTCTCTGCTGAGCTTTGAATCTTATAGAAGAGACAGCTGCAAAGAGGTTCGTGAGTTTGGTCCCAAGCAGCATTCTTGACAGCAGGCAAACTTAGCAACTCCAAGAGGGACTGGAAAAACTCAAAATCATTTTTACACTAATAAGCCATTGATGGAACAGCTTCTCAGTTGAAGGCTCCAGTGTTTATGTTCTATCACAGAATCAGCATGGTTGTGAAACACCTCTTGACCTCAGCTTGTTCACTTAGCAATGTGCATATGTGATAACAGTGATGATAGTGACTAAGAATGGGACCCAGCGAAAGGTCAGAGTCCTGCACCTCTCTTTTCTCACTGTAATTAATGTCTCTAAACCCCTGATGGTTCATCAGTAAATTGTGAATCACAGTATCAACCTCAAGGAGTTGTTATGAAGATTTTTTAAATTAATTTTGTCAGTGTCAGTCACATAGTAGGTTTTCAACAAATAACCTCTACCTTCAACTTTTCTTCTCTCTCTATTTGTTTTTATTAATCAGAACTGAAAATTTTAAACCTGGGACTTCCATGTGCATTAAGCATACATAAGAATTTATTTTTAATAATTGATTTTGGAATTTTTCTCATGTATGCAAAGTAGAGGGAATACTAAATGAATCCCCATATAGTCATCATCAGTTTTAAGAATTTTCAACATTTCCCAACCTTGTTTTGTCTATCTTCCATGGACTTTGTTTTGCCAGATAATATTACAAAAAAATTCCAAATATTATATCTCTTAATATGTCTTTTTAACACAGGATTGATGAAGCTTTTCTGAAAGACCCAAATAGTAAATATTTTAGGCTTAGCAGGCCAGACTGTCTCTGTTGCAACTATTCATCTCTGCTGTTGTAACAGAGAAGTTGCCGCAGACAATATGTAAGGAGATTCACAAGCTACGTTCCAATGAAAGTTTATTTGTAAACAGAGATGATGGGCTGTAGTTTGCTCGGCCCTGCTCTAGCAGACAAGGATTTAAAAAAATATAACTAAAATGTCATTATCACATCACATGAAATTAATGATAACTGCTTAATATCAACTTATAAATACATATATTTTTTTAATTTCTCTGGTTGTTTCAAAATTGTTTTTTAATTCTTTTCATTCAAATTAGGATCCAAAAGGCTCTGTGTTGCATGTGATTGAAACGTTACCCTAATCTCTTTTGGCCTGTAATTTTTCACTCATACACATTTTCTTCCCATTTGTTGAAGAAACTGAGTCATTTTCCCAACAAAACTCCTCATACATCGACTTTAGCTAATTGATTATGCATGGTTGTATTTAATTTGTTCTTATGATTTCCATATTTCCTGGAAACTAGTAGTTAGATCTAGAGGATAATTAGTTTCAGGTTCAACTTTTGCCCAAGGTAATTTAGATAACCAGTCTCCCTAAGGACAGAGAATTTAGAATAATACATTGAGATTCCAGCTCCAATTATTGGTAATAAGACTAGATTATGATACTATATATGGTACAAATTCTAATCTCCCACACCCATCTCAAACTCCCAAAATGACAGAAAATTATCTATATAAGGTATTGGGAAACAGGAAAGAATGTCCTCAGTGTACCAGAAATTATCAGGCAGTCTAAAAGACAGAAGGCAGGCAGGTTCAGACTTAATAAGGAAATACATCCCAAAGCAATTGTAGAAGAGGGCTGAGGGCAAAGTTAGGAATAGAATTCTATACCAAGCAAAAAATGTTTCAAAAATGAAGAAAAAATAATTTCTCAAAAAAGGAATGTGAGACTTTATTGCTGGTAGACCTGCTCTATATTAAATGTCAAATGAATTTCCTCAGACAGAATGAATACAATATCAGGTAGAAGCTTGGATATCCACAAAGAAATGAACAGTGCTGGAAATATAATACATGAAGTAATAGAGGTTTTTCCTATTTTTAATTGTTTTAAAACCACTCTTACAGGCACTATAATTCACAAGCACAACATAAGTAGGTCACAGGGAAGGCAGTATAGCATGGAGAAGACAAGTAATGATGGTACAGCATCTTACAAGGCTGATAGTGACTGAAATGGGGTGGGGGGGACTTGATAATATGGGTGAATGTTTAAACCACAATGTTGTTCATGTGAAACCTTCATAAGATTGTATGTCAATGATACCTTAATTTAAATAAATAAAATAAATAAATAAAACAAAACACTCATATTTACCTTCTTGTTTTCAGTTTCCTATTGGGTAGCACAAATTTAGAAAAGTGTGGCTTTGTTTTGATTTGCTTTTCAACATTTCACCAAAGGAGATCTATAAATGCAAAAAGCATATGAAAAGGTGTTCAACCATTAGTCATTAGTAAAATGCAATTAAAGCCACTATGAAATTTTACTACACTTATTAAGAAGGCTAAAGTTAGATATCTTACATTATCAAGTGCTGACAAGGATGCAGCACAAATAGACCTCTCACACATATGGTTGGTACAGAAACAAGGAAAATAGGTTGGCAATTTTTTATAAAGTTAAACATACATTTCACCATTTACAAGACCCAATAATTCCACTCCTGTGTAATTATATGAATGAAATGAAAACTGTATTTGCACAAATACATGTTTGTAGATGTTTACATTAGCTTTATTCATAAGTACCAAAACTGGAAACAACAGATTTTTTCTCAGCAGTTGGATTGCTAAAGGAACTATGGAAAACCCATACAATGCAATACTGCTTAGCAATAAAAAACAACAAACTATTGCTTCCATATCTTGGCTATTGTAAATAGTGCTGCAATAAACATAGGGGTGCATATGTTTTGAATCTGAGAAGTCATTTTCTTTGGGTAAATTCCTAGGAGTGGAATTCCCGGGTCAAATGGTATTTCTATTTTTAGTTTTTTGAGGAACCTCCATATTGCTTTCCACAATGGTTCAGGGAAGACAGTGTAGCTCAGAAAAGACAAATAGGGACTCTGTGTCATCTTACTACACTGATGGACAGTGACTGCAATGGGGTGTGGGGGAGGGACTCAATAATAAGGGTGAATATAATAACCACATGGTTTTTCTTGTGAAACCTTCATAAGAGTGTATATCAATAATATATTAATAAAAAAATTAATAAACTATTGTTTCACATTACAACATGATCTTAAATGCAATTTTCTAAGTGAAAGAAGCCAGACCCAAAAGACTATATATTGTATGATTTCATTTATCTGATATTTGGGCAAAGAGAAAATTATAAGAATGGAAACCAGATCAGTGGTTGCCAATTGTGTGAAGAGAGGATTTGACTACAAAGAGATAGAATAAATGAATTTGGGAGTGAGGTAACTGTATGGTACTGTGGTGTTAAACACATGATTCTGCGTGTGTCAAAATCCTAGAACTGTATACCACAAAGGAAGACTTTTACTGTAAATAATATTTTAAAAAGCAACCAGATGTGGATGGAAACCAAGATGGAATGCAGACTGTGACAAATGAATCTAACTGTATTATACCATGTGGTATAACCTCATTGATAAAGGTGATAAAGAAAGGAGCTGACATAGGTAACTTTGGAAAACAGTATTTTGAGCAGGTATTATAAGGCTAAAAACAGAAGAACTGTGCAAATCTTCATGGTCTAATTGATCACACTGTTCCTCAGAAGAGGGTGGGTTAGAAATTCTGAAACTACTTTAAAGGAATACTAAGATTGAGTAAATAAGTATATTTTAAATATGAAAGACAAGTTTCTCATTCAGAGAAAGAAGTTATAAAAAACCAAAGAGAGAATGCTAGAATTAATGTTGAAGAGCTGGAGTGGATGAGGTATCACTATTAATCATGTTGATTTTTAAGATGAAAGAGAAATATAGATAGATGATAGATTTTGTGTGATGATTGATATGATAGATATAGACAGATGATATAGTTAGATGATGATAGATAAATACATAGATAAATGTATATGTATCTATATACTAACCCACTGATAGAACCTAGAAGTAGTGACATCCCAATAGCAATGAACACAGCTAGCATCCTGATTGTGGTTTCTAAATACCATTTTCAAAACTTACACGGGCTCCTTGGAGAAGTGATTGATTTCAAGGCTAGGGAAAAATACAAAATAAACCTAGAGTATCTTGTGTTGTCAGGAAGTAATGAAGTGCTATAGAAAAGAAGTTGGGAGCATGCCAAAATGACCCAGAAACCAACCTGAAAGAACTCCCAGTGGTCAAAGCTGGAAGAAATCT
Source organism: Smutsia gigantea (assembly GCA_032199065.1). Taxonomy (NCBI): domain Eukaryota; kingdom Metazoa; phylum Chordata; class Mammalia; order Pholidota; family Manidae; genus Smutsia; species Smutsia gigantea. Next base: position 101,935 of record JAVSCE010002306.1, on the reverse strand, counting down.
AGCAATAAAATAAATAGAGTATTAGATTATAACCTAATAAGGTAAATATCCAGGACTCTATGCTGATATAAATAAGTCATTAAATATATAAATAAATAATGGAAAAGAGACAACTCTTCCTTATAGGAGAATCCAATTAACAAATGTAGAAGAAATGAAGGAAAAATAAAGGGACTATGAGAACACTGGAGTAATAGGCAAGTTACAGGCAAGGTCTGCCAATTAATGCTAAAATTAGTGGCTGAGTTTAAGGAGAAACAGGATATTTGCATAGTTTCAAAGTATCTCCTCTCAAATATTTATTATTACAAAGGAAAACATAGTGATTTAAAGTGGAAAAGCCTCAAACACCAGCTGAACCAGACGACTAAGGCTAACTTCACCAGTAATAAGATATAGTTAACATCATGTACCCCTCACCTATATGATATTCTTCCCTAAAATGCATAGCCTCAATCTAATCATGAGAAAACAGACAAACTCAAACTGAGGGACTTGTACAAAATGACCAGTTCTAGAAAGAAAGCTGAGGAAATAGTGAGACCCTAAAAGACTTAGCATATGAAAGATTCTGTCTTAGGTTGAAGGATTAAAAGACAAAATAATCTGAAGTTACGGTGGCACTCAATGGAGGCACTGATACCACTGATAATGGAAGGAGGCCAGAAACTAAGAGATGTTGTAGGTGAGTTGAGTCTTCATCTATACAAACAGGAAGTCTGGTAATGATAGACATTGAGTTTGATAAAACAAGAAACAGTAGTACAAGCATTCCATTCCACACTGTCTGTGGAAGTTTGCATTAGGCCGCTTCACTTTCATGGCAGACCTACATTAGTTTTTGCTAACTGAAAGAAATCCAAAGTGAATTTTTGCTTTTACCCAAAAAGTCATGGACCGTGCTAATGTGCTCCTGTCTTTCTGAGAGCATCATTTTAACTATCATACAGCTTTTGTTTTATAACTGAAAAAAGAACAAAAATGTTGTGGGAAATTGCTCCTCTCATGTCTGAATCCCATGAATTGTTATTCAGCCAGCAGATGGTAGACCAGCTGCTGGATGGTGTGTTCTGAACATGACCTTGATCCATTAAGTGATGATAAGTTAAGAAATATAAGAATTTCCAGTCCAGAATTCTCATGGAGAATGGTTTATAGTTGCAGTGACAGCATGTTGTTTTCCTGTTTGCTAAAAATACCATTATCTTTTCTCTGTACTTTTATAGAATATAAAACTTTATGCTTATACATACATATATATCAAACAATGCTATCCCAGCTAAAATACATCTTATCTTGCACCTTAAAAAATTGCAGTTTGACATTGTGTGAATTATTCCAACATTAATGTCTTAATCCAACCAGGGTAGATAGAGCTCTTGGCAGACAAACCAGCGACATGATCCTGGCTGTGTCCTAATATTTGGACAGACTCATGACCTACAATTCACATTTGTTACCAAAAAAACATGAGTTATCACTTTCAGTTCTATATTTCTTTGGAAATAAGTAAATCAAATCTTGTGGTTTATGAAAGTGCAGATGTTTATAAGAGTGGGAATTGCACAAGAGCCTTCTGCAGCTTCTAAAGAGATCCTAAATACCCGCTCCCCCATTCAGCTTGGACGAAAGCAGTGTAGAGCAGCATTTCTCAATATGTGATGAAGGATATTTTTTTTCCATTTCAAATCAATCTCAGAATGACACTTTATAAAAGACAAAATCACATGCTTGGGTTGGTGGGGATGTCCAGCTGCCATAGAAGTTCTAAACGCTTACTCTCAACTTTGTACTTTACAGAAACTGGAAACAGAGTTTGCAGACCAGAACCAGCCAGCAGAGCCCCTGAGCCCTGGTACAGAGGACCACACATTCAGAGACGTAGGTTTCCGTGTCTGCTATGCCACAGGCTAAACAAAGAGCCTCTGGGCCAGTCACTTGACCTCACAGGGCTGCCGTGAGGACGAAAGGAGTGTGTATGGATGAAAGCTTTGCAAACAGGAGAACTAGATTCATATTAGTTCGGTTTCTTCTCCAAACCACGGTTTCAGTCTAACCTAAAGAAAGTTGTATGAGGTGACCTTTATAGTACTTTAAACTTTAATGTTTCTGTTCAATATGGATGCATTTGTTTAAATAAAGCAAGGGGGTGCACACTGTGCCCCTACTGTGTAGTGCCAAGAGGTTTCTAAGGAACTGGGCCCAGAGGGGACTGTGCCTGACCCGTCCTGTCCCCTCATCCCTGGGTCCTCTCCCTGAGGCCTGTGGGCACCGACAGGAAGACAGCAGAACAAAGGCGCTATCGCACACTTACAGGTCCCACCTGGGAGAGAAAGTGAGTCCTGGTCCGCACAGTGGGTGTGTGACTCACAGAGCAGCGAGTCCCATATCCCACCACCCAGTCCCCTCAGTGAGGCCTTCAGTTCCCTCCAGAGTAGTTTCCTGCCTGGCTTCTGCCTTGTTACTTGCAAACTTCTTCCCCAGATAGAAGGCCCTCTTAACCAGTCATGTTCTCAGATACAGGAAGATCGTCTATTCAAGCTGGTTAAAATGTAAAGCGTTTACCAAGTAGCTTCCCAGTCTCTGGAAGAGCATGAGAACAGGGCTTAGAGGCCAAAGACCCGGGAGATTGCTAGAATGAGACGTGGCTTGTCACCACAGAGATCTCTTTTGGCAAAACCCTGCAGCGTCCCATTGCCCGGCACCTATGCCTTTAGGGACTGCATGCCACAAACCCCACTACACTTGCCCTCAAGAACCAGAGGCACTGCACACTGAAAATACGATCTTCTCAAACATGGCCACCTCTTCACATTGCTCCAAATTTTTCAAGAGGAGCTGCTTCATTTTCCTGTATACCTTCCAAATGCCACCACCAGCTGATCTGCAAGTGCCCCGTGAAAAGGAAACCACATAGTCCTAAAAATTAAAAAACCAAAAAGCTAAACTCAAACGGAAAAACTGTCCCATGGCATTATATACAGGAGGTAATCAATAATATAATTTGATGACTCTGAGGCTGATACTGATAATGACTTTGTTTATGCTGCTTCCACTGCCTAGGAATCTCTACTGTGTTCTTCACTTATACTTTGAGATGCATCTAAGGAGCTGGGCATAAAGGGGATTGTTCTGGCCAGTCCTGTGTCTGCTCATCACCTCTCCTTGTGGGACTTCCATGACCTCCCCTCTCATCTGTGTGATGGGGTTCAAGGTAAACTGCCCCAGAATATGACACTTTGGCATATTGATTACTTTGTATTAAAGTTACCTGAGAAACAACCAAAGCAAGAAGGAACACGCCGATCCCACTTTTTGTCCCCATGAAAGCAGGAGATAAATCTCCCATGGGAGATGTGCCCCACCTGCACCAGGTGATGGAGAGACATCCTAACTGCCAGGCAGGGATTCAGGACCAAGAAGCCTGCATGAACGAACTCTGCTTATTTCTTCACTAAGTAGAACCTGAGCCTAAATGTCCATGACTCATCAGTTCTTCACAAATGTATTATTTCTATGTCTAAAACATAGGTAGACAACCTGCGTGGTCACTTCTTGAGTCATATCTTTGGAGACCCCATACATATGAAATAATTTTTTTCTCCTGTTAATCTGTTCGTGTCAACTGAATCATTAGATCAAACAAAAAACCTGAAAATGGGTAGGGGAGCAATTTTCCCTTCCTGACCTGTGCTTAGTGACCATCCTCTTTGTCCCCAAAGTACCTTTGCTCACCCCATCCCAGCCCTTATCACACTGCTGAAATGAACTGTTTACCTTCCAGGCCCCTGCAGACCCATGAATCCCTCAAAGACAAGGACTATGGTTCATTCATTACTATATCACAGAGCCAAGCACAGTGCCTGGAAGAAAGTCAGAACTTATGTTGGTTGAGATGAACCTATGGTTTAACTGGTTTGACTTTAAATCATCCTTTGGCTTAAGGTGAATGGGGCCCGAGATTTGCCAGATTCTCGGCAGGGCTGGGGGTGCTGACCTGTCTGTTGTCTGTGCGGCTGTTTAAAGCAATAAGCTGCAAGAGAAAGAGTTGAGCCTCTGATCACTTACTGTGAAAGTGTAAGCCAGGGCATGCAACCAGAGAAAACACCGCCTCCCTCTTCCATTTTCTACCATGGATCAGTGCACGGGCGGAGGGTCGGGGGATCAGCACACACATGGGGGCATCTCACTGCTGAGGGGCCCCAGACAAAAGGTCTGGAAGCCTTCTGGACTCTGGGGTCAAGAAAAGCGGAGGGAGAAGGGCTAGGGTGTGAATCAGAGTGGGGAAAAGTGTCTCCAAGGTGCAGGTCAGGAGGCCTCCCCAGAGGCGAAGGAGGAGGGCCTCTGGCCAAGGCCTCTGATAGAGACCTAGGGATGAAGGCTCTGGGGCAGGAATATGCAAGCAGTGTGGGCTAGTATGCAAGGAGCATGCCTGGCCTGGGGCCTTGACTGCTCAGTCCTCCGGAGCCTGGTGGGGGAGGGCAGCTTTCCCTCCCTGCCAGGTAGAGACATTGTTATTGCCTACTGTCAGACCTGAAAAAAATCACATACAGGTTTTTAACCAGGAGCCAACCTCCTTGCTATTCAAAGCCAAAACAGAAACAATGAACTAGAAGGGGCGTGCTCTGTCTGCTGTTCCCACCTCCCTGCTTCCCCGCCAAGGCACAAAAACAGTACATCCCTCTAGTGACGAATTCCTGAGAGAAGGGTCCAAACCTGTGAATCGACTAAAATGAAGGAGGAATGAATCCTCTTGTGGTAAATTAGGAAAGGTCAACAAAACTATGGCCTAGACTGTATCTATAGCTTAGAAAGATTGATGCAGTTCTTCGGTAAAAAGCAATAAAAAATAAACATGAATATTTTTCTTCACGACACCAAATATGTGGCGTCTTTTCCGACACCACTCTGACCCCAGCTGGGTGACTAACAGCTCAGTTCTGACACCAGCCACCCAGATAGGGAAAGAGCCCCATCCCACAAGACCAGCCCCGCTTCAGGCTCAGTTCCAAGTCCCAGAGGGCCTCCCCTACTTCTGACTGGCCAGTTATAAATCAGGGGTTCCCATGACCCCCTCCTCAGTTTTGCTAATTTGCTAGAATAATTCACAGAATTCTAGAAAACACCATACTTGTTTACCACTTTATTATACAAGATACAGTTCAGGAACAACCAAATGGAGGAGAGGCATAGAACAAGATGGGGTGGAGGCAGGGGGACAGGCAGAGCTTCCGTGTCCTCTCTAGGTGAGCCCTGCTCCAGCATTTTGATGTGTTCAGCATCTCAGAAGCCCTCAAAACCCTGTTGTTCAGGGATTTTTGTGGAGGTTTTATTATGTAGGCATGAATGATTAAATCATTAGCCATTGGTTTAATCTCCAGCCCCTCTCATCTACCCAGAGGTAGGGGGCAGGTTTCAAAGTTCTAACCCTCTAATCCCATGGTTGGTTTTTCTGGCAAACAACCTTCATCCTGAAGCTGTCTAGGGGTCCTGCCTTCTATCATTTCATTAGCATACAAAAAAAAAAACAAACAAACAGGAAATTCTCAGGTTTTTAGGAGCTCTGTGCCAGGAACAAAGATCAAATATACTTTTTATTATACCACGGTCAGGCTTGCTGAAGGTGGGCAGATTGGGAATAGAATGAGACACCAGCTTGTAGCTCCCAGAAATTCCAGATGGCAGCTATTATTGATAGTATGTATACATTACTCATTGGGGGTTGATTGGTTACTGTATTGATTCCTAGGGCTACTTGTAACAAATAGACACAAACTTGGTGGCTTAAAACAACAGAAATTTATTCTTTCACAGCTCTAGAGTCCAGAAGTCTGAAATCAAGGTGTTGAAGGGCCGTGCTCCCTCTGAAGGCTTTAAGGGAGAATGCCTCTATCTCTTCCAGCTTCTGGACTCCATGACTCTGATCTTTGCCTTCATCTTTACATGGCCTTCTCTTCTCTCCATGTCTACCCTTTATGTCTCTTTTAAGGTCACTGGCTGTTGGATTTATGCCTACCCAGATAATCTTGAATGATCTCATCTTGAGATCTCGAATTCAATTTACTCTGCAAAGATTCTTCTGCCAAATAAGGTCACATTTACAAGACTTGGACATATCTTGGGAGTCATCATTCAATCTACTACAGACGCATTCTGCCCCACTAATGCAATCTCAGAAGGGGCGCACAAAGCTTCCTCTTTCACTTTATAAGGGAGACACATGGTTCTCCCTTTAACTTTATTCATTCTCAAGGCAGAGAGGTTTAAACACAGGGTGATAGTCAATGAGGAACTAGACCTTGCCTGGCAGAGAAGTCAACTCAAGTCCTTGTTCTGTTCTTCTCTTCTTGATTCTCGCTCCAAGCCTCTTGTGACCAATAAGGCTCAGGGACAGTGGTGGAATCCACAGAAAAGAGCCACTGTGCTGGCCTCTGGAGAGAGGAACTGCTTTGGCTTTAAGGGACAAAGATAAACAAATCGAGATTCCTAAGTCTAGCTCAGCTAGTAAGAGGGCAGATCAGATAGAAATTTGAGCCCCTCTTTGGCCACTATCAACATTTCTCATAAATCCTCAAAATACTGCATTTTGTAACTGAGAAAAAAACCATAGCACAATTTGCCATTACTAACTGGTGGACACACGACGAAACCAGGTCTCCCTGTCTGCAAAGTCTACTCTTTCTGCCCAGCTGGGAAGTTGAATAGCATTGTCTGAAAAACAGCTGCATTCTGCAGAAGGGGCCATGTATGCTGTGGCACACACACTGCCAGACCTCCAACAATGGAGAAGATACATTCTTTTGTATATTCATAAGTATTTACTGAGAACTTACTTTAAGTCAAGCACTGTTCCAGGTCCTAGAGATACAACAGAGAGTATAATGCACAAAGTAAACAATCAAAAAAAAAAAAAACCACCCCCTGCTCTGTAGGAGTTTATATTGGAGGAGAAAGGGGAGGACATGAAAATTACGTACATACAGATACATAATATATCAGATCGAGATGAGTGCTGTATGGATGGTAGAGGAAGAGTAGAAAGTGTGAGACCATTTAGGATGCTCATCTAATAGTCCAGGTGACACTCATGACTTAGCAGAGTGTGGCACCACTGGGGATGAGAAGCAGTCAGATTCTGGGGGGTATTTTGAAGTCAGACTCAGCAGGATTGACTGACAGAATAGATGCGAGATTTCAAAGCCATTGCCAAGGTGTTTGGCCTGAGGAACTGGAGGAAAGGTGCTGCCACTTATTAAGATGAGGAAGACTGAGGGAGGAGGAGTTTGAAGCTGGGAAGGAACCTAGAGAGGAGACAGTAGTGCTTGGAAATGCAAAAGAAGCCTGGAGTCAAATCATGGGAAGCCTTAACTTCTAGGTTCATGGATTTGGCCTATTTTTCATAAAGTCATGCAGGGTCATAGAGAAGTATTACGCAATGAACTCTCTAATTTAGGAAGATAAATCTACAGCATGGAAGGCGAAATAAAATGGCAGAGAACAAAAGCCTCCTCCATTCTGGGCATCAATTAGGAGGCTGTTGCAGGCATCTAGGTGGGAGAAGACATGGACCTAGTGTGATAGCAAAATGAGAATTTGAAAATCCAAATAAGAATTAACTGAACTTAATGACTGATTAGAAATGGGTATAAGGAAATGGGAAAAATCAGATAGAATTCAAGTTTCGTGCCTGTGTAAGTGGAAGAAGGTTCTATTGCTGGTAGAACAGAGAAGTTATGAGGAAGAACTGCCTCAAGGGAGGTGATGTTGGATATGACTGTGTGATTGTTTGGAGGGTGGGCACCTTGACTTCTTCACCCATATATATCCGAAGTGTATTATAGGAAACCAAAAATATTTGTTAAATATTTAAATGACTGAATACATGTATTAGGCGATGATGGGACATGTAAATGGAACAGATAGGAACATAATGCTAGAATGGAAATGGTATGACTCTTACTGTATATTTAAGAATAATATATGCTCAAATAATAGGTAAGGTCATTAAAATAGAGTAAATGTCATAGAAAATAAAGTATAAGAACAGAAACTTGAGGTCATCTGCCTATAGGCGGCAGAAAACAAAAGAAAGACCAATGAAAATGAGTGAAAGAAAACAAGACACGGCATCAAAAATACCAGAAAAGGTGGATGTTTGAAAATAGGGAACTGTCAACTGAGGCAAATACTGTTGAGGACAAAAAGAATCCAGATCCTAATAAAAAATCAATTGTACGGCAATTAGGAGCAGACTTGTGAACTTTAAGGAATTTCTGGAGAGTGGGAGAGGGAAAAGCTAGCATCAGACCAGAGAGATTCCTGCCTGCCCTGAGACACCTTGTGAATCCTTAGAATCATAAATTCAATTTTAGCGAATAGTTCCTCCTGCAATGTGCATACCCACAATGAGAATTACAATGCCATGCTGAGATGCCAGGACCGTTGGGCCATCAGTTGACTTCATCCCACTTGATCTACACTTTGTGCCTCAGAGACACCCCTAATGGCTGCATGTCATGAATATCTGTGGCCCCTTCATGACAATTTAAACTATGATTACTGAATCCGCACATGGCAGAGGTCTGCACATCAAAGGAAACCACCCTGGATCATCATGATGAAGATGTAACATGGGTTGGGTGATGGCTTTTGCTATGTGCTCCACAAATCTATTTAAGCCAATGGTTCTTTAACTTCAGAGTCCTAAGCCCCACTGTAGACATTCTGATGCAGTAAAGACTTGGAATCTGCATTTTTAATAAGGATCCCAGCTGATTCAGATGCTGGTGGCTGTTAGGATTATGAGTGGTGATAGAACCAATATTGGTGATCAGAATATGTCACTGGTGCTTATTATTTTTAAGATGATACCCTAAGAGCTATGTCTAAGTTTCTGTTTTCTTGCTCCAGTTTCAACCGTAGTCCAGTGACTATTCTGGATGATGTCCTGTACAGTCCTCCTTTACACAAGATAATTAAATTGTTTTCACTTGACTCCAAAACCAAGGAGTCTCTCTGCTCTGCTCTTGGCTGCTCTGCTCCACTGGATCCTGGTTGTTGGTCCGATAGGGCTTCTATGCTTGGGGAACCAGAATGCCTCCAAGTGCTACCAAGCCAGGCCCCAAGCTCCACAAGGATAGAAGCTGCTTTATTTGTTAACTTGTATCCTTTATCAAACTGATAAGCGTGTTTTCCTGAGTTCTGGGAGCCGCTCTTGCAAATTAACAGAACCCAAAGGGGAGGTCGTGGGATCCTCTAATATGTAGCTGGGAGATCAGAAGCATAGGTAACTGCCTGGGGCTTGCGACCAGTGTCTGGAGTAGGGGATGGAGGGCAGTCTTGTAGGATGGAGCCTTTAACCTGGGGAATCTGGTGCTGTCTCTGGACAGATAGCCTCAGAATTGAGTTGAGTTCTCGGACACCCTCATGGTGCTCGAGAATTGCTTGGTGTAACTATGGGTGGGAAGACCCCCTCCCACACACTTACACACATTGGAATCAAGTCTGGGAACCCGAATGAGGTTATGCTACAATTACTGCTTTGTATAACGTTATTTTTATACACCATGTAAGGAAAAAATACGCCATTGCATTTGGTGTTGGATGAGTGCGAATCACACAGCTAAAGCAAAAAGAAAATAACGACCACTCATATTACCGTATGTTTCTTTATTTAATAAAAACATTCATAATATTTTATAAATGCTTCCAAACCTTTTTCTATGCATATACATGAAATTAGTGGACATAAACAAATGAGATGCATAATACCATGAATTGATGCCAATATAATTAATCTAGCTCTCAAAGATTCAGAGATACTCCACTTTCACAGCCATTGTTGCACTCGTTATTTGGTAGGTATATAATATGGTCCCACGCTAATTTCTTTCCCCCGATGTCTGCACATGACCTACACTCATGATGCTGCCTCAGCAGGTACTCTTTGTGCCTATTCCGAAATGCATTCTCATTAGATGCTTATCAGCCAGAGACCTGCCCCCGTTTCCAGATCTCATCTTTCAAATGACCATGACAGGGAGAATTCTTGAATCTTTGAAAGCACGTGGATTACAGTTTTGAAGAATCTGAACAGGAAATTGAGCCCATGTTGCCCAGACCTTTGTTTAGACCCACTATAGCTCACTCCCTTTGTCCTGAGTTCAGAATCTCAAGACAGTTATTTAGCATGCCCATATGAAGCAAATGTACCAATCATGATTAAGGTATTTCAGTCTGCACGAGTTTTGTATTTCTTCTTATAAGTGAATGCATTGTAGCTTGTATACTCATCTCTTATTTTTGAATTGAACCAATCCTCAAGAGATTGGGCATCATTTATTAGCTGATAGTCAACTTCCTGCACCATTAAAGCTGAAGACCTTGGTGACATCATTGGTAGTAGCCTATATGGGACCCCAGCCATCAGGTTCCTTAAAACATATTGTGTCACTCTGCCATCAGCAATTCCTGCTGTCCTCCACTCCTAACAAAAGTTTTGCTTCATACTCGAATTACCATGTAATACCTTGTTCCTTACATATCATTCAAATAGGTCAGTGAGTTTCATTAGTATAATATTTTTAAATTAAATAAGTATGGAATTCCAGTGCCTCTGAGTTGAACTGCATAGACAGAAGAACTTTAAAACACTTTTCCTGCCTGCCTTCTCTCTTTCTTCTCCTAACACCTACTCACTTCAAGAATAAGGTCCAGGTCTACCTCAATCAGGAAGATTTTTTTGATGCACCTCACTCCAAGCTTTATGCTTCCTTTTTTGAACTCCTAAAATATCCTGTGTTTATCAACCACACTGTAATATAAATACCTCCCTAGTCCTTAACTGTCCTAAAACTGTGAGGTCATTGAGAGCCGAGATTCTCTTTTGCTTTGTAATCCCTAATGCCTAGCAAATTCCTGATATACATGTTTCTGAGTGAATGAATGAATCTGTGAAGCTCTAATCAAATTTGTAGATCAAAGACAGCTGAATTACTTTATATTAACTACTGTATGAACTATGTATGCTTTCACATCTGGTTAGGCAAATCTGCCCATCTGACAACATAATTACATTTACAAAAATAATAACAGGTAACGTGTATTGGGTGTGTACCACAATAAATAGCTTTGTAGTCATTAGCTCATTTAAGTCCTTGAATAATGCTGCAAGGCAACTTCTGTCATTTTAAATTTTCAAATAAAGAAGCTGATTCCAGACCCAGACTTATGCAATATTGCTTATATTGCCTAGTTCATCACAGGCAGGCATATCTTATATGTCACCTATGGCACCCAGCCCTTCAGATTAAACCTAGTGCAAAGCCTAAGTGCACTGCGGTGGCCATGCCCATATCTTCTTCAAGCTGTTCCTCTTCTCTGACTGTACACTTCTACATCCATGAGGGCTGTCTCTATTTAGCCTCATAAAACCCTGTGACTTAAGAAATTAGGCTATAAAGGAGAGGAAAGAAATATGCTCATTGCTAGAAGGGGGAAAAAAGGAAGGATTTTATTTGTTTTGTCTTTAGTGATAGATTTCAGCAGGTTTGTGTTTTGCGAAAGGGAAGAGTAAAGAGAGAGGCTCAAGATACAGAAGAGAGAATAAACACTTGATAGTGTTAGGTTGAAATAGGAGTCAAGAAGGGAAAGAAGTCAGAAGGACCAGACATGGGATAAGAGACTGAGCCTAGATGAGGAGGCAATCCCTCCTTCACTGTTACAGACAGGAACAATGAGACAGGTGGAAATCCGGGTACTTATGGAAGGTTGCTCCGGGGAAGATGAGAGAGTTCCTATTTTCTTTCTGTAGGAGGAGGTGGGGCCATCTGCTCAGAACAAGAGAAATAATAAGGGAAATTTGATAAGAATAAAGAGATTTTGAAGTAGTCTTAATGGGAGGAAGAAAGCAAACTGACCAAAGAAACACAATAAATAGCAGGGCTAGGCAGAATTGAGGGCGCATTTGCAGTTGACACTTACACTTAATGGCACCAAAGTTTTCTGCTGATCGGTTTTCTCCAACAGACCTCAGGTGGAGGAGTGGAGGCACAGGCAAAACAGCTAGCTGGATTCACCCAGGTATTTTACCAATTGGTTAAACTGGCCGTTGTGATGCCATTAAGAATGCCTCAGCCGGTTGACTGGGATGCAAGTCAGTCCTGTGGAAGCCTCAGGGACTCAACAATGCCAGTTCAGTCTTTATCAGAGCAAACCATTACAGTGCAAAGAGGTTAGGTTTAGCAAAGTATGAACATAAAATCCAAGGCCAACCTTCACCAGATTAAACATCACAGACCTAAAGCCTTAGATACTTGACAAGCATAGTTTAAGAGAGACACTGTGTGCTTTCACTAATCTATGTTATGTAAAATCTAAAACCGTTTACCACCATATCTTCAGTGGAAATACAAACTGATATGCCCTTTTAGAGGAGAATTTGGCAAACAAGTTCATATAACAAAATTATATATATATTTAACCTTTGACCCAGCAATCCCACTTGTAGGAATTTACCCTTGTTAAAAAGAAAGATATAGGCCCAGCATGGTTTCACTTCTGGTTAGGCCAAGTCACCAAACCAGGACTTAATCCCTAACTTAAGTGCAGTTCCAACCTCCTACAGAAATGTAGTAAATCAGGAATTTTTTGGTCAGCATTGAAAAAATGTCACATGTGTCCTCTCCATCCCCCAAAGGAATCCACTTAATAAGACCTTTTTGTTCCTAGTGAAGGTAACCTCACCCAAAATAATCTTTTTTCTGTTTATGGCTTCCTTGTCCTGCCTTTAAAAAGCTCTTCCTTTCTTTAGCCCTTTGGAGAATTTCTCTCCTCAATAGAGGGATGCTGCCCAATTCATGAATCATGTAATAAAACCAAATAGATCTTCAAATTTACTTGGATAAATTTTGCTTTCTTTTACACCCTGAAGATATACCTCCAACAATATGAAAATACACATGACATGCACATTGAAGTATCATTTGTAATTGCAAAATATTGGAATAACCTAAATGCCCATATATTGGAACTATTCAATAAACTGTGGTAATCCAGAAAATGTTGTAAGAAATAAACAATCTCTGTGAACTACCATAGGCATATTTTTAAGTGAAAAAAAGCAAAGTGCAAAAAAGAATATAGTATGATATCTGTCAGTAAGAAGAAGGAAAAATAAAATATGCATATATCATCTTATTTGTGAAAAAGAAACAGGAAGAATAAACAAAAGCTAAAAAGATAGATTATCAATGGGGGGGTAGATGGGAATGAAGTGTGGGAATTGGAGCAAGGTGGAAGGGGTGGGAGAGGAATTATGACACTTCTGTGAGTATAACTTTCTACATTCTGAAATTTAGAACCACGTTAATGTTTTATCTAATTCAGAAAAATATACATAATTTAGATTAACAGGATTGGGAAGGGAGGACAGACTAAAACTGGAATGACGACAGTAATAAATGAATTTAAATGTATTACAAATGAACCATACAACCACACTAAAGGGGTTAGGAAAGAAAAGAAAATGAACAAAAGGGGCAGGGGCACAGGGGAAGAAGAGGGAGGAAGGAAAGAAGAAAAAAGGTTCACCAATATCTTGTATAATGTACAAAAATTAATTTCAAATGGATCATAGACCTAAATGTAAAACTTAAAAATATAATCTTTCTAAATGAAATCATTGGGCTTCATCAAGATCAAGACTTTCTACTCTATCAAAGGCACTGTTAGGATAATGAAATGACAAACCATAGGCTGCAAGATAATATTTGCAGATCAGATATCCAATAAAAATCTTGTATCTATAATATATAAAGAAACCCTCCAAACTGAATAAGAATAATCAATACCTGAATGACATGAGCAAGATGGCAGACTAGAAAGCTCAGACCCTCCTTCCTCCCACAGACACATAAATCAACAATAATACCAAGACCAATTTCCTTTGTGAAAACCCAGAAACCAGTTGAGAGGATCCTGTACCATAGGTGAGTATAGATCCATCTGCATCAAAGCCAGTAAGAAAATTCAAGGCATCTTTTCACCATAATCCCTCTTCTCTGGCACAGAACCACCCAATTAGGAGCAAGCCCCCAGCCCCTAGTCTCTCCTGAGGGAGGGAAGAAAAGGATTGGATAATACATCCAACATTCTGACTTTTCTGGAGACGGCTCAAAGGACTGGTTTCTATCTTATCTGAATCTCAGCACTGACAGCAGGGGGCCCCAGATTGGGAGCCACTTAAAACATAGGCAACAGTTTGAACGAGCAGGCACACATTTGCCACAGGCCCTCCTCCTCTGGGTTCGGGGTGGCGTGAGCAAGAGGAAAACCCTCATAGCCTACCTTCTCCCTGGGGAAGGAAAGCGGCAGATCATGCATCCAACATTCGAACTTTTGGGTAGCTTCCCAAGAAACTGGCTTCTGTCTTGCCTGTCTCTGGGTGCTGATGACACCCAACATAATCTAGATGCCTGGAGGCGGCTGAGAATAAAGGCAGGGGCTCGACTAGCATGTACTCACTGATCCGCCCCTACCTCTGGCTCAGCACGGCCCAGGCAGGAAGACCCCCCAGCTCCTGGCTAATTCCTAAGGAGGGAAAGAGAAGACTAAAACATATATATACAATCTTCAGACATTTTGGATGGCTACCTGGGGCTAGTTTCAGTCTCACCTGTCTCAGAGTGCAGAAGGGAGATGGCATATTCCAGATATCTGGGGAACACTACGAACAACAACAGAAAGATCACGGAGTATCAGCAGACAGACACCAGAGGGAGGAAGGTATTAGGAAATCCTGAAATACAAAAGAAGCAAATCCCTCTGATTGGGAATTTATACAGGCAGGAACAGAGATGACATACAGACAAAGAAGATGTGAGAGGTCCCCAGGTTCCCTGGCAAGGCTGATTGCTGAAGGTCTCCTTCCATGTGAAGCCAGTCCAGGAAGACTGGGAGAAGTGGAGTTTTATCCTAATGAACAGAGAGCAACACAAAGAGTCAGGAAACCGAAGAAACAGGGAAACATGTTCCCCAAAAAAGAAGAAGCTAAATCTCCTAATATAACTAATGAAATGGAGATATATGGATCACCACACAGAAAATTCAAAGTAATTGTCATAAAAGTACTCAGTAAGCTCAGGATAATGCATGAACAATATAAGAATTTAAACAGAGATATAAAATATAAAACAAACAAACAAACAGGTACTGGATTAAAGATGGTGGCATGAGAGGTGAGACAGAGGCTTGCTTCCTCCTAAAACCACATATAATACAAAAATATAATTAATACGACTAATCCTGAAAGAGCAACAGGAAAGAGGGCTGCAAAATACTGCATACACCTGGAGGAAAGAACAAACCTCACGGAACAGGGTAATGTACCAAAGCCATGGCCTGGTTGGACCCAAGCCCATCCCCCACCCCAGCTTACTGGCAGGAGGAAGAGAAATAGAACAGGGAGGGAGTGGAGGCCTGGGACTGCTGAATACCTAACTCCGGAGATCTGCTCTGGGAGCACAAACCTACATTTCATGGTGCTTTCATGGTACTCTTATGATTAGGGGGTTGGAAAGCTAAGACAGCCAGAATACCTAGAGAGACTGAGATTCCGGCCACTGTGGAAATCGGGGATCCATATCCGGCTGCTCTGGGACAAAAGAAAGGAGGGCAGTCTGAAAGACTTCCTACCAGCAAGAGGGCTGCTAAAGGGGCAAGGATTGTACAGAGCTTACTGCTTAGGAGAAATGACAGGTTAGACAAAATTGTCAAGGTGCACTCTGCCCAGCAGGTTGGGAACTTTCTTGATCTTCAGGCACTCCAGCTCCCTGGCTGGCTACACAGCTTGAAGGACCCCCTCAGTGATAAGCAGCCTACTGCACCGTTCTCCCAGCCAGCCCCACATGGTTCGCAAACAAGCAAACCCTACCCTGTCATTAGGTGAGCCAGAGGGAAGCCGCGTCTACAACAACTACAAACGCAAAGCACAGAGGCTTATACCTGTGTGCTCGGCCCATTGGTTCTGGCAGTGGAGGCAGGCATAGCAGCCGGAAAGCAGGAAACAGCTCTTTCCTCCCCCCAGGAACAAATACCACTCCCCTGCGACCCCCAACAATGCTTCAGCGACTGAGCAGCTACAGAGAGTACAGTTTCTGGGCACTAGAGCGTGCCATATACAAATATGAAATGCCAAAGAAACCTAGTTCAAAGTAAAATTATGAATACAACACCTGAGAAAGATTCAAATGAAATTGACATCATGAATATTCCTGAAAGGGATTTCAAAATAAAAATCATTAACATGCTCATGGAGGTACAGAAAAATATTAAAGAAATCAGGAATGAATTCCGGTTGGAGATCCAATCATTGAAGAGCACAATGGAGGGTATTAAAAGCAGATTGGATACGATGGAGGAAATGATAAATAAAATAGAAATTAGAGAAGAGGAATACAAAGAAGCTGAAGCACAGAGAGAAAAAAGGATCTCTGAGAATGAAAGGCTATTGAGAGAACAGTGTGACCAATCCAATGGAACAATATTCGCATTATAGGGGTACCAGAAGAAGAAGAAGAGAGAGAAAGGGATGAAAAGTGTCTTTGAGGAGGTAATTGATGAAAACTTCCCCAATTTGGGGAAGGAGATAGTCTCTCAGGCTATGGAGGTGCACAGATCTCCCAACACAAGGGACCCAAGGAAGACAACACCAAGACATATAGTAATTAAAATAGCAAAGATCAAGGATAAAGACAGACTATTAAAGCAGCCAGAGAGAGATAAGATCACATACAAAGGAAAGCCCATCAGGCTATCATCAGACTTCTCAGAAGAAACCTCAGGCCAGAAGGGAGTGGCATGATGTATTTAATGCAATAAAACAGAAGGGCCTTGAGCCAAGAATACTTTATCCGGAAAGGTTATCATTTAAATTTGAAGGAGGGATTAAACAATTTACAGATAAGCAAAAGCTGAGAGAATTTACCACCCACAAACCGTCTCTACAGTGTATTTTGAAGGGACTGCTATAGATGGAAGTGTTCCTAAGGCTTAATAGCTGTCACCACAGGAAATAAAACCACAGTAAACAGACTAAAACAGTTAATTACTAAGAAAATGCAAAATTAAATCAACTATCTCCAAAGTCAATTAAGGGATAGACAAAGAGTACAGAATATGATACCTAATATATAAAGAATGGAGGAGGAAGAAAAAGGAGGAGAAAAAAAGAACCTTTAGATTGTGTTTGTAATAGCATATTGTGAGTTATGTAAGACTGTTAGATAGGAGTGAGGTTAACCTTGAATCTTTGGTAACCATGAATCTAAAGCCTGCAATGGCAATAAGTACATACCTATCGATAATCACCCCAAATGTAAATGGACTGAAGGTGCCAATCAAAAGACAAAGAGTCACTGAATGAATAAAAACACAAGACCCATCTATATGCTGCCTATAAGAGATTCACTTTGAACCCAAAGACATACACAGACTGAAGGTAAAGGGATGGAAAAAGATATTTCATACAACTAAGAGGGAGAAAAAAGCAGGAGTTGCAGTACTTGTATCATACAAAATAGACTTCAGAACAAAGACAGTCACAAGAGACAAAGAAGGACATTACATAATGATTAAGGGCTCAATCCAACAAGGTATAACCATTATAAATATCTATGCACCCATTATAAATATCTAATGCACCCAACACAGGAGCACCTACATATGTGAAACAAATACTAACAGAATTAAAAGGGGAAATAGAATGCAATGCATCCATTCTAGGAGACTTCAACATTCCACTCACCCCAAAGGACAGATCAACCAGACAGAAAATAAGTAAGGAGACAGAGGCACTGAACAATACATTAGAACAGATGGACCTAACAGACATGTACAGAACTCTACACTCAAAAGCAGCAGACACACAT
Organism: Smutsia gigantea; assembly: GCA_032199065.1. NCBI lineage: Eukaryota > Metazoa > Chordata > Mammalia > Pholidota > Manidae > Smutsia > Smutsia gigantea. The sequence goes on along the minus strand of JAVSCE010002306.1, from coordinate 84,008 downwards.
TCTTCTCAAGTGCACATATGGAACATTTTCAAGAATAGATCATATACTAGGCCAACAAAAAGAGCGCTGGTAATTTTAAAAAGATTGAAATTGTACCAACTAGTTTCTCAGACCACAAAGGTATAAAGCTAGAAATAAATTACGCAATGAAAATCAAAAGTCCCACAAACACATGGAGGCTTCACAACATGCTCCTAAATAACCAATGGATCAATGACCAAATAGAAACAGAGATCAACCAATATATGGAGACAAATGACAACAATAATTCAACACCACAAAATCTGTGGGACGCAGTGAAGGCTGTGCTAAGAGGAAAGTACATTGCAATACAGGCCTACCTCAGGAAAGAAGAACAATCCCATGTAGTCTAAACTCACAATTAATAAACCTAGAAAAAGAAGAACAAATGAGGCCCAAAGTCAGTAGAAGGAGGGAAATAATAAAGATTAGAGCAGAAATAAATAAAATCAAGAAGAACAAAACAATAGAAAGAATCAATGAAAGCAAGACCTGGTTCTTTGAAAAAATAAAAATAGATAAACCCCTAGCCAGACTTATCAACAAAAAAAGAGAGTCCACACACTTAAACAGAATCAGAAACGAGAAAGAAAAAATCACCATGGACACCACAGAAATACAAAGAATTATTAGAGAAACTGAAAAATTATATGCTAACAAACTGGATAACCTAGAAGAAATGGACAACTTTCTAGAAAAATACAACCTTCCAAGGCTGACCCAGAAAGAAACAGAAAATCGGAACTGACCAATTACCAGCAACAAAATTGAACTGGTAATCAAAAAACTACCTAAGAACAAAATTCCTGGACAAGATGGCTTCACTGCTGAATTTTATCAAGCATTTAGTGAAGACCTAATACCCATCCTCCTTAAAATTTTCCAAAGAGTAGAAGAAGAACAAATACTTCCAAACTCATTCTGTGAGGCCAGCATCACTCTAATACCAAAGCCAGGCAAAGACACCACAAAAAGAAGAAAATTACAGACCAATATTCCTGATGAAAATAGATGCAAAAACAAAATATTAGCAAACCAAATTTAAAAATACATCAAAAAGATCAACCATCATGATCAAGTAGGATTTATTTCAGGGATGCAAGAATGGTACAACATTCGAAAATCCATCAACATCATCCACCATATCAACAAAAAGGACAAAAATCACATCATCATCTCCATAGATGCTAAAAAAGCATTTGACAAAATTCAACATCCATTCATGATAAAAACTCTCAACAAAATGTGTATAGAGGGCAAGCACCTCAACATAATAAAGGCCATATATGACAAACCCACAGCCAACATTACACTTAACAGTGAGAAGCTGAAAGCTTTTCTTTTAAGATCGGGAACAAGACAAGGATGCCCACTCTCTCCACTTCTATTTAACATAGTACTGGAGGTCCTAGCCATGGCAATCAGACAACACAGAGAAATAAAAGGCATCCAGATTGGCAAGGAAGAAGTTAAACTGTCCTTGTTTGCAGATGACATGATATTGTACATAAGAAACTCTAAAGAATCCACTCCAAAACTACTAGATCTTATATCTAAATTCAGCAAACTTGTGGGATACAAGATTAATACACAGAAATCTGTTGTATTCCTATACACTAATGATGAACTAGCAGAAAGAGAAATCAGGAAAACAATTCCATTCCCAACTGCATCAAAAAGAATAAAATACCTGAGAATAAACCTAACCAAGGAAGTGAAAGACCTATACTCTGAAAACTGCAAGACACTCATGAGAGACATTAAAGAAGATATCAATAAATGGAAACACATCCCGTACTCATGGATAGGAAGAATTAATATTGTCAAAATGGCCATCCTGCCTAAAGCAATCTACAGATTCAATGCAATTCCTATCAAAATACCAACAGCATTCTTCAATGAACTAGAGCAAATCATTCTAAAATTCATATGGAACCACAAAAGACCCCAAATAGCCAAAGCAATCTGAGAAGGAAGAATAAAGCTGGGGGGATTATGCTCCTCAACTTCAAGCTCTACTACAAAGTCACAGTAATCAAGACAATTTGCTAGTGGCACAAGAACAGACCCATAGTCAAATGGGACAGACTAGAGAGCCTTGATATAAAACCAACCATATATGGTCAATTAATATACAATAACGGAGCCATGAACATACATTTGGAAATGACAGCCTCTTCCACAACTGGTGTTGGCAAAACTGGACAGCTACATGCATGAGAAAGAAACTGGATTATTGTTTAACCCCATAACCCCAAAAGTAAACTCGGAATGGATCAAGGACCTAAATGTAAGTCATGAAATCATAAAAATCTTAGAAGAAAACATAGGCAAAAATCTCCTGAATATAAGCATGAGCACTTCTTCCTGAACTCATCTCCTTGAGCAAGGAAAACAAAAGCAAAAATGAACACATGGGACTACATCAAACTAAAAAGTTTCTGTACAGCAAAGGACACCGTCAACAGAACAAAAGGCATCCTACAGTATGGGAGAACGTATTTGTAAATGACATATCTGACAAGGGGTTAACACCCAAAATATATAAAGAACTCACATGCCTCAATACCCAAAAAGCAAATAACCTGATTAAAAAATGGGCAGAGGATATGAAGAGACAGTTCTCCAAAGAGGAAATTCAGATGGCCAACAGACACATGAAAAGATGATCTACATCACTAATCATCAGGGAAATGCAAAATAAAACCACTATGAGATATCACCTCACACCAGTAAAGATGGCCAGCATCAAAAAGACTAAGAACAAGAAATGCTGGCGAGGATGTGGAGAAAGGGGAACCCTCCTACAGTGCTGTTGGGAATTTAAAACTAGTTTAACCATTGTGGAAAGCAGTACCGAGGCTCTTCAAAAAACTAAAAACAGAAATATCATTTGACTTGGGAATCCCACTCCTTGGAATTTACCCAAAGAATACAGCTTCTCAGACTCAGAAAGACATATGCACCCCTATGTTTATTGCAGCACTTTTTACAATAGCCAATACATGGAAGCAACCTAAGTGTCCATCAGTAGATGACTGGATAAAGAAGGTGTGGTACATATACACAATGGAATACTATTCAGCCATAAGAAAGAAACAAATTCCACCATTTGCAACAACATGGATGGAACTGGAGGATCTTATGTTCAGTGAAATAAGCCAGGCAGAGAAAGACAAGTGCCAAATGATTTCCCTCATTTGTGGAGTATAACAAGAGAGCAAAATTGAAGGAACAAAATAGCAGCAGACTCACAGACTCCAAGAAGGGACTAGTGGTTAACAAAGGGGAGGGGTGTGGGAAGCTGGTTCCGGAGGAGGAGAGATGGGTATTGAGGGGTAGTATGTTTAGTACACACGGTGTTGGGGGTCAAGGGGAAAACAGTGTAGCACAGAGAAGGCAAACAGTGAATCTGTGGCATTTTACTACACTGGTGGACAGTGACTGCATTGGGGTATGGTGGGGAATTGATAATATGGGTAAGTGTAGTAACCACATTGTTTTTTCATGTGAAACCTTCATAAGAATGTACATCAATAATACCTTAATAAACAATTTAAAATAAAGTGAAAAACTTGGAGCTGACGAATGCAAAAACTGATCTGAAAATTAACTAAAGGGGTTCAACAGCAGCCTTAAGCAAGCAAAAGAAAGAATGAGTCAACTCAAAGAAATGTCATTTGAAATTATCCAGAGGATCAAAAAGAAGAAAGAAAGAAAAGTTTAAGGGACTTGTGGTACACCATTAAGTGGGCTAATACAGGAATCTCAGAGGGAAAAAAGAGGAAGAGAGAGAGATAAAGTAGCAGAAAGCTGTTTAAAGAAATATTGGTCAAAAACTTTCAAATAAAATGAGGGAAATGTACTTCCAGATCCAAGAAGCCCAATAGTGCCCCAAAAAGATTAATCTAAAGAAGTCTACACTGACACACATTACAATATAATTGTCAAAAGCTGAAGACAAAAAGGGAATTTCTAAGGCAAGAGGAGAAAAATGATACATTATATGTACAAGGGAACCCCTGTAAATCTATCAGCAGATTTCTCAGGCCAGAGGGACTGGGATGATATATTCAAAGTGCTTAAAGAAAAATAACAACTGACAACAAGAATAGTACATATGGCAAAACTGTCAACAATGAAGGAGAAATACTTTCTCAGACAAAAAAAAATGCTAAAGGAGTTCATTAGATCTGCCTTATAAGAAATGTTAAAAGGAGTTCTTCAAGTTGAAACAAATACATTGTAAGGAGCAACACAAAAGCATATGAACTGATTTTTGACAAGTATGTTAATACACAACTGGCAAAATATATCCAAGAATATCCCCAGAAATACCATATACAATAATCAACTCAAAATGGATTAAAGACTTAAGCACATGATCTAAAACTGAAAAATTCCCAGGAGAAAACATAGAGGGAAAGCTTAGTGACATTTCTCTTGGCAATGATTTATTGGATATGACACCAAAAGTATAGGCAACAAAAGGAAAGATATACATGTAGGACTACATCAAACTAAAAAGCTTCTGTACAGCATAGGAAACAATCAACAAAGTGAAAAGGCATCCTATGTAATGGGAAAAAATATTTGCAAACCATGTATCTGATAAGAAGTTGATATCCAAAATATGAAAGAACACCTACAGTACAATAGGAAAAGATTAATAACTTAATTTAAAAATAGGCAAACTTTGCAAAAAATAACTAAATAAGAAGAAAATAAAAAATGCAATTAAAAGGAACAAAGGATTTGATATTGCACCAAAGATTAAAAGATGCTCAACATCTTTCTTCATTAGGAAAATGCAAATTAAAACAGCAGTAGTATACTGCCACACCTCTATTAGAATGGCTAAAATTAAAGACTGACCATAATAAGTGTTGACAAGTATCTGAAGGAACTAGAACACTCATACCCTGCTAGTGGAAAAGTAAAATGGTATAACCACTTTGAAAATCAGTTGTCAGATTCTTAAAAATTTAAACATGTACTTATCATATAACTCAGCCATTCCACTCTGGGTATTTTCCCAAGAAAAATGAAATCCCATGTCCATACAAAGACTTGCATCCAAAGGCTTATAGTACCTTTATTTGTAATAGCTAACAGCTGGAAATAACCCAACTGTCTCTAAATAGGTAAATGGGTAAACAAGTCATGGTGTAACCATACATCGGAAGATTACTCAGCAATTTAAAAACAAACAACATGGAATGGATCTCAAAGTAATTATGCTAAGTGAAAGTAGCCAGACTAAAAGAATGCATACTGTATATGATCCTATTAATATGAAATCCTAGAAAATGCAATTACTCTACAATGATTAAAAAAAACAGACTCATTGTTTGGGCTGGAAGAGTTGGAAGGGGCAACAGAGAGGAACTACAAAGGGAAACTGGGAAACTTTTCAGGTAACAGACTCTTTATCTTGACTGTGATAATGGCCTCATGTGTATACATATGTCAAAATGTTGTACACTTTCAATATGAGCAGTTTATTGTATGTCATTTATACCTCAGCTAGTGCTGTTTATTTTTTTTTTTAACTGATATAACAGAGACCTATTCAGCAAAAGTCTGAGTATGAAAACTTTACAGGACAGCAATCTGGTGTCTTCAGCTAATGGGGAAATAAAGAGCAGGGGTTATAGCTTAAAAGTGACCTAAGACACATATAGATGAAATGCAGACTCTGCAAAGTGGACTTTGGATTTTGACCCAAAGAAATCAAGTAAAAAAAAAAGTTTATGAGATGATTGGGACAATTTGGAAACTGACTGAGTCATTGATGATATTAAGGAATTACTGTCCATGTTTTTTAACAATATGCTATTATTATTATGTTTTTAAAAAGTAGTCTCTGTCGTTTAGAGGGATGAGGATATGAAGTATAGATAAATACTGACCCCATTATTGAAGCTGGTGATGATGCATGTGGCTCTATTCCAATTTTGTTTAGGTGCAAAATTTTCCATAATAAAAGCTTTAGTAATTATATCTAACCTGTAGTTTAAATATCTAAACTGCATTTTCCCCCATGGTTTTGTAGGGGAGGAAAAAGTTTTCCTTAACCCTCTGAAGGTCTCTGGCTGGGTCTGAAAATTAAACCAACAGATTAACAGGAGGAAAAAAACATGAATTTTATTGAATTTTTACAGGTACAAAGGGAATCCTCCCAAGAGAACAAAGACCCAAAGAAGTGACCAAAGAAACAGTAAATCAGTGAAGAATTGATAAGACAAAGGGTTTTGGACTGGAATCTGTACAACTATGGCTTGTAGTCCACACTTCCTCAATTAGGAAGCTAACGGTTAGTTTATCAAGGTTTGTTTGCAGAACCTTCTGGCGCCTTCTCTGAGCTGATAAGCGTCTGTCTCTAGTAAAAGGAGAATTTATTTATTCGCTTTCAGCAGAAAAAGGAGTTCTTTTTCTGTGTTTACTGCTTTTTAATTGCCTTCAGCTCAAAATAATTCTTATGTCAAAGAGACATATTTTGGGGTGACATTCTGGTTACCTTCAGTATATTTCAGTGTGTGTATTGGAATACAGTAAAGTCAAACTAAATTAAAACTGAAAAGATATTTTTCTACTGAGATTAGCACCAATCTAAAAGTTAGTTTGAATTCTTAAAAGGAACAGTCTTGAACATTTGTGTGCACAGAATGTTACAGAAATTGGAAATAAAGACCTATCTTAAAAAGGTAACATTTATGGAGTGCTTAACATATACCAGGTTATTTCATAATTACATGATATTAGTTATGATTATAGGTTCTTTGGATGGCCAGCCACAGCATAATGGCACTCAGATGAAAGAACTTTTCATTACCTACAGCTTCAAACTAGAGAAGGCAGCTGTGCAAGACCACACAGTGGTTTACACCTGGGGACAGGGTCAGCAAGCTGCAGCTTCCTAGGGTGGCTTCCTAGAGATTGGGTATCTTGAATAACTCCATGGCCCCAAAGAGGCCAGCCCTGAGGGTTAGGTATCTGGGGGCCCCTAGCAATTGGGTTTTGTAACTGAAACACAGGGGTATTAGGGAAGTAGTTGGAGTGGGAGTTCAGCAAACTGCCTGCAAGGGGAATGAACAGTTTTTAGTTCTGAGTTTAAAACTGTATCGAGAGCACTTGTGAAATACACATTACACAGATGTCATCAAATCACTTTAACTCTAACTTACAACACTTCTAACACACCTATCAGGTAGATTCTAGCATTATTATTCCCATTATACAGATTAGGAAACAAAAGCATTATAGTAGTTTGTGTACTTACATAAATCCCACTACCAGACAGTATGTTCTTCCACCAGGGCAGTAACTACAAACTTTCTAATTGGGAATCTTACATGTCTAGCATAGTGACTTATTTTTTACTATGCTCTCCAATGTGCTTGTTGAACATATCTGATTTGGGTCTAGAGCTGAGCCTTAAATGATTGATTGATTTGGAAAGGAAGAGAGGAAAAGAAAAGCTAAGAGAATAACTTCATCAAAAACAGAAAAAAAGGGCAAAATATTTCAGAACCAGTAGAAGATAAGCAGAAGGTTCACCCAAGAGAGATAAAAATGACATAAAAAGGCATAGAGCATCATACTGGGAAAGCTGACCTATGAAATGTGAACTTTTTCATAGGGACTGATGGCTTTCAACATGCAGGTGTCAACCTTAAAAATAAGTTACTTGACTAGCAAAATAAGTTCATTCTGGAATGGCAGAGGAATTGCAGTTCAGGGCAAGCAAACTATGGCAAGTCATAGGCAGATCCAAAGAAACAAAAGAAAGATCTGCCTTTATGAGATTTTCAGGAAGAATGTTGAGGACAGTTGTTTGGAACAAAAGTTCATTAGAGAAGAACAAGAGTTTGAGGTTGTAGAGGTTTCTCATTAGCTGCACTGGAGAGATCTCCCTTCTTTTTCTTAAAAGCAGGAGATAAAATTCCAATGTGAAAAGTGGCCTCCCTTGTCAAGAATTGTCTTTCCTCTTCCTATTGGCTTTGCAGGTTGTGAGGAACGGTACGTGCGCGAGAGCGCCCCCTACAGGGCTTCCCCTACTGCATTTATATAAGATTTCCTTTACTCCTTTTCACACAGTCAGTATAGGGCAAATTTGAGTGTTCTGGGAGGGTTTTTAAAATCCCAGCCCAGATAAGATAAGATTGACAGTGGGACATTAAGCAGCCAAGAGTATTTTGAAAATGCTTTCTAGATGTTTTGTAAACACAACTGTTGATTTTGGGAATGGAGAGACTTTGGAAAAAAGTGTAACAACTACAAAAATGACCTGAATGGAGTGTCATCTAGGAGTTTATTCAAAGTGAGAAAACTTGATTTAAGATTCACTTATGTTTCAAAGTAGCCAATTTACAACTCCTGATTTTAGTTACCATCTATTAAGAGGATTTGTTCAGTCAGGACACCTTCAAATTTTTTATTTTTTATACAAAATGAAATTTCCTATGAATATTTTAAAATAAAAAATTTAATGTCAGATGAGAAGAACTACTATATTCTTGCTATAAAAATTCTGGAAAATGATCCCACAACATAGAGACATCCGTTGTAAATACATGCTTACATAACTTGTTCCTTTGTTCAGCCTGCTTCCCCTTCCCTACCACATTTAAAAATTGTACCTGCCTGAATATGTAACAATTTTTATATAAATGTGCATGCAGGAAAGCACGTTTTTAATATATTTGGCAATTGATTCCTATCATTCTCCTAGCCACCATTTTCATCTCAAAAGCTTTGCAAAAGTACATTGCTTATATTAAACAATTTAATTTTTGGACTCTGCTCATAGCATTACAGTGGTGTTTTACACCCCCTTCCCCCCACCCCCCATTACCCTCCCTGCAGTTTTTATTTAGTGGAAGCCAAGCTGATGAGGAAAGTCCGCTTTTCTTCCTCACTCCATGGCCAGTGCTGTCACCGGCATCAAAACAATGTTCTCATGGCCCCACTTCACAAACTCCTTGAAATCTACTTCTTCTACCTCTGCCTGAAGCCTCCGTCTCTTCCAATGGCTCAAACCAAGCTAACAAGGTGGGCAAGTTACAGAAGAGACACCATGCTTTTCATCCGCATCCCTTCATCCTTCACCCCACCCATCTGCTTTCCCACAACTGCCCACATACACACCTCCTTCACCAGTGTCCTTCCTCAGTACAAACCAACTCGGATAGACCCGGATACATGTGGACACATGCATTCATCGGACACCCAACATGAATCCTAGTTTAGCTCAGCCAAAGAGCCCACACACACTGAAGGGTAATTAAGATAATTCTGTCGATGATGAACAATAAGAGGATGGGCTTCGTGACTGTTAATAGATTGCCTCTGAGTCATTTGTTTTTCCTGACCAAATTTTAAAAAGATGACTACTTATTCAAAAGGGGTTGTCAGGATGTAGAAAATCATTGCTCAATTTATTTGGCAATGAAAATGGCCATTATGATTTTCGTGCAACTTTGCATCTGTTACATAATTCTTGTTGACATTGTGTTACCACCAAGTTACTAGCAGCAAGTGAGGAACAGAGAAGCTACTACAAGTGCTTTTTAAATGGCGATCAACCACAACAAGGAATCCATCTGTGCAGTGCTGTGAGGAAAGCAGCTTGAGAAATGTATCTTGTGTCACCAGGAAGAAGATGAAGCAGAAAAAAAAAAAATCCAGTTGAGGGAAACACCAAGAACTTGCAGAATCCAGCTAAAAATACTTAACCAATCTGATTTCTGAATATGGGGTCTTGAATTTACTACGCTGAGTGAAAGAAAGATTCTCCTCTACATATATATCTACATTATGACTCCCCTATTCTTCAGACCTTCATTTTGACCTGTCAGTCAGTCAGCTGAAGGACATCAAAGTAATACTTTCAAAAACAAAGTTCTATTTGTCTGAGCCCTTGAAGATTTATCTTAACAAATTAACTCAGAATAAAATTTCATGGTCACCACCTTTTCCCTCAAAAAATCTGTAGATAATTCTCCGTCGGCAAAGTCAGTCTGACTTTTAATGCTTTGCGGGTAACCTTTTCCCATTTTCCCCCCACTGGAATGTTCACCGTTCTGGGTTTTAGTGTTGTTTTGGTTACTGAGCAATTCAGTATCTACTATTTCTTAATAGCTGATACGCATTCACCCCCAGGGAGAGACCCACTTTTGTTGGGAGGGCTTTGATAAGCCTGAAAGGAGAAGGTTTAGCCTGCAAGTCTTGTGGACCGAGGGATGGTAGAGTATCTGTGCCTACAGGAGGAATGTGCTGGCCGCTGACAGAGAAGAGGGAGGAAGTTCCCGGGCGTTTGGTATTGGTGACAGCACCAAAAGGGAGATTCTAGAGAAGTAAAAAGTGAGGCAGGAAGCCAATGAGTAAATACTTTGTAAAAATTAACCCCCTTAAATTGAAAAAAAAAAAGTTTGCTGAACAGATTGTTGTTCAGAGGGTGGATTTGCCGCCTTTATTTTACTTCTGTCCATATATCTATTTATTTTTACCAAACCATTTGAAATTAAGTTGCACACACCCTGATGCTTCACTGCAGCCTGTGTGTCCTCTAGAAACTAGGCCGTCCTTTCGCATCTCCACAATACCATTTTCACACTCAACGAATTTTAAAAATGCACAATGCCACCAGATATACAGTCTTTATTTAAATGTCTCCAAGTATTCTCCCCAAAAGAAAACCAAATGTAATTTTATATGTGCAGAAGCCCCATAAAAATATGAGTCCTAAGCATCTTACCACACTGATGGACAGTGACTGCAATGGGGTAGATATTCCTCCCCACCACACCACACACACACACACACACACACACACACACACACACACACACACCCTGTTCAGGATACAATTAAAGATCACACATTATTTTTGGTTGTTATGTCTTTTTAAAATGCATTTAACCTAGAAGAGTACAGAAGACCCTTAAACAACACCGGTTTGAGCTGTGCATGTCCACCTACACATGGATTTTTTTCAATAAACATATGGGAAAATTTTTTGGAGATTTGCAACAACTTGGAAAAATATTTTCTGTAGCTTTAAGAATACAGTTTATAATACATATAACATACAAAACATGTTAATAGACTGTTTATGTTAGCAGTAAGGCTTCTAGTCAGCAGCAGACAAGTTTGGAGAGGGTCACAGTTATATGTAGATTTTCAACTGCACGGAGGAGAGGGGCATGGGGAGAGGTCAGTGCCCCCAATCCCAGCATTGTTGAATGGTCAATGCAGGGTTTTTTTCTTTTTTTTCTGGGATGGTAGGTTTTTTTGGTGGAGGGCATGTGTATTAAGTAACTAACGCTTAAAAAAATTGTAGGCCAGTTGTCTTGTATAACGTCCCAGCATCTAGATTTGTCAGATTCAGGAATGGCTAGATAATTCGTGAGGCCCAGTCAAAATGAAAATGAAGGAGCCTTTGTTCAGAAATTAGTAAGAATTTCAAGACAGAGGCAGCAGAGCAGAGCATAAAACCAAGCACGATCCCTTCTAAGGGTGAGGCATGTGTGTCTGCACAAGCCCTGTGCTGCCCCTGGGCTGAGCCACATTTTATCTTGATTTGGTTGGTTAAGGTTAAACACTGTTGCCTAAACTACCTCATAGGTGATGTTGTGTCCATCCCACCACATCATTCATCAGGAGAAACACTCAGATTTGTTTATTCAATTCAGAAAAGGTTTTTTGATGGTGTTTTGATCAGTGTTCCTATTCTAACTGGTTTGATCTCATCGTCAGGAATACCTATCATTCTTAGGTTGAATTCTGAGGTCTTTTGTGTCCCTCACCTTTATCTTTCTTCCCATTTTAATCTTTCCCCTTCATATTTGGAGGGCCTTATCCATTCATCCTGCAAGTTACTGACTCAGTTCTCAGCAGTGTTGATTTCCACTCTTTTCTACTAGCCTCCAATGGACATGACGATTCTACTATTATATTTTTAGTTTCCTATCAACCCTTTCTTACTTTATTTCACTTCATTTTCTTCTCAACCTGTTTTTCTTTACTAACTTTTTTCTCTTAGTAAATTGAGCCCCTTTTTAAAAAATTACTTTTAGAGCCTCTAGAAGATGTTAAAACATTTTGTAAATTTTTCCTTTGGTTTTGAAGATTGATAGTTTTTAGAAATCAGAGATTTCAGAATGATGTCCCCTTTCTCTTATTCTGTGATATTTTTCAAAGACTCCATGTTGTTGTTGGGAGGAAAAATTTTCCTTCTAACCTTCTAGGTTCTTTGCCTGATAAGTAAATTGACATAAGACAGATTAACAAAAGAAAACCAAATGTAATTTTATATGTGCAGAAGCCCCATAAAAATATGAGTCCTAAGCATCTTACCACACTGATAGACAGTGACTGCAATGGGGTATGGAGGGGGACTCGATAATATGGGTGAATGTAGTAACCACATTGTTTTTCATGTGAAACCTTCATAAGAGTGTATATCAATATCTTAATAAAAAATTAATTAATTAATTAAGAAAAAAAAATATGAGTCCTAAGGGTGAGTAAGACAGCTGACAAATCATGTCCTTTGAAATAGGACAAGAGCCTGGGGTTCCAAAGAGGATCTGGGTCATGAGATGTTTGTCCTGCTATATACAGAGAGGTCTTTCAGATAAAAGTTATCTTTGGTAATAGCTTTCTCTATCTCTGAGCTAGGTCCCTATCTAAATTCTTTTAGACAGTTAAGGGAGAGTTTATAACTCAGTTATAACTCAATTCCCTGTATCCAGGAGATGTTCATCTAGTTTACTCAAGTAGACTGAAATAAGATCTTTGCCTAGAAACATTTTCTGGAGTTTTGACCCTAGATTATATCTAAATGTGAGTTTCTAGTCACTTTCCAAGAACTAACTGCCTAAGATTTGTCTTCTTATTGTGTTCATTTAAAAATATCTGTAGCAGCCAGATTCATTAAATATTTATTAAGCACTTTTCATTTATTCATTGTTACGTACCATTCAGGCTTAAATTCTTTCTTATAACCTGAAAGAAGAGCAGGGACATTTCATACAGGATTATTTTGCATTTACAGTCAAGGTTAAACACCAGTTAAGGAAGGGCTGTGTTTTGCAAATTGTTTTTATTTCACTTTTCTACTTCTGCCTCTCAAATGTATAGAAGATACTAAAATATTAACAGTGGAAGAAGAAAATTAAATAGAGGAAGTTGAGGGCAGCTACTCCAGGATGTAGCCACTCACTACATTTAGGAAAAAGGTAGAAAAAGAGGTTTAGGGAAATTATGGGAAGAGAAGCACCACATCCCTTAAAAAAGGGCAGAAAATGCTCTTGGCCCTAAGAGGACTCAAGAGTGCCTTTTTCAGCCTCTTTGCAGGGAAAGATGGGGACAAAGATGTCTGTCAGCAGGTAAAAAGTTCGTGTTTGTCATCTGTAGAAAAATAATAATAATAAGTCATTTGATCAGTATTCAGCTTGTAAAAGAGAACCTTCTCTCCTCATCTCTACCTCGACCTCTCCTGCAGCAGTTAAGTCATTCCTGAATCACATGTCACTCTTAAACCATGGTCCTAATGCCAAGACATGCCAGCAGTCTTACAGTCACTGACCAGTGGTACCCTCTCTTTTGTACCCAATTTACCAACACGTGCAGTCTGGAAATTAGAATGGGGAGCAGCTTATATAGAGGGAGGGCAAGTGGAAGAGAGGCTAGTCAGAGGTAGAAAACTGTGTTTTAATTGGTCCAAACAAGCCCCACAGGCATCAAGCCCAAGCCTAGGGTTTCTGAGAATTGTCCATCCTTTCTCTGTTCTGCAGCAATTTGAACTCAGTATGCTGATGCCTATGGAACAAACGGTAAGTTGAACTACTGAAACAACCTATGCACAATAATGGAGGAAAAAGCCACCTACACATTGTAGGGGTCAAGGGCAGGCTGTCCTGAAAAGTGCCACATTTTTTGGCATATTGATTATTCTGAATTAAAAGTTACTTAGTCATTGAAAGAACACTCTGGACACCCTGTGCCCACAGTCCCTCTGAAATCAGGAAAAAAGTTTCCCATGGGGCAGGTACCTCCCTGTACTAGAAGGTAAAGACACATCCTTATCACCAGAGAGGGAATTTGGAGTGCAGAAACCTACATAAACCTTGGTATTTTTATTAATTTACTGTTTATAATTCCTTACTAATTACAGATCCTGAACACACATTTTCTGTGTCTTGTCAATTCCTCACAGATTTATTGTCTCTTTTTCTAAAAATTATAAAAACTGCCTCCCTCAGTTATTTCTTTGGGTTGCATTTTCATTGTTGGGTCTCTGTGCACATGTCCTTAAGCTCTGGTTTTTTTCCTGCTATTAATCTGTCTGTCAGTTTGCTTAAACTGGTTAGAAGAACCTTGAAAGGTACAGGAATATTTTTCCTCCCCAACAGCACAATGATAGAAGAAAAAACAGAAAAGGAAAATTAATAACAGCAGTGCCTATACATAGGGGTAGTTGAATCATAGTCTAAAATATTACCCTACACTTTTTTCTTCTGTTAAATTCTTGTTTAATCTATTAAATCTTCCCTGACTAGTTTTATGCCAAGCATCTAGAGTTTCTTACTCAAGGAAAGAGAAAACAAAATTATTAAGAAGTCAAAGAGTAAAATTTGTGGCTTTTTGAAGTTTTGAGTGGACAGAGACCATGGTCTTCAAAGCCTTTAAAATGTCAGATCTGGGAGAGAAAAATATTTTGAAATATTCAAAAGTTTGGCTTGGAAAATGGAAAGCCACAGATTGAAATAAAAGTGCACAAGATATATTCAAGAACAATTAGAATACAGGTGTATAATAATGTTGAATTAGTTCTCACCTAAAGTACTAAAAAGCTTGAAGAGCTGATAAAAGAAGTACATGGTGGATTGAAACAAAGGGCAACACCATCTTCTTTTAGGGGATGAGTTGCCTACTTGATGGGTGGGGCAAGGTGAGGGAGTGGTTGGTAATAGAAATTCAAGAAAGTCTAGAATTATCAGAGCAGAGAAGATTATTATTATTACTATTTTTTTGTATCATTAATCTACAATTACATGTGCAACATTATGGTTACTAGACCCCCCACATCATCAGGTTCCCCCACCTACCCCATTACAATCACTGTCCATCAGCATAGTGAGATGCTAAAGAATCACTACTTGTCTTCTCTGAGTTGTACAGCCCTCCCCGTGCCCCCTCTACATTATGTCTGCTAATCGTAATGCCGCTTTTTCCCCCTTGTCCCTCCCTTCCCACCATCCTCCACAGTCCTTTCCCTTTGGTAACTGTTAGTCCATTCTTGGGTTCTGTGAGTCTGCTGCTGTTTTGTTCCTTCAGTTTTTTTCTTTGTTCTTATACTCCACATATAAGTGAAATCATTTGATACTTGTCTTTTTCCGCCTGGCTTATTTCACTGAGCATAATACCCTCTAGCTCCATCCATGTTGTTGCAAATGGTAGGATTTGTTTTCTTCTTATGGCTGAATAATATTCCATTGTGTATATGTACCACCTCTTCTTTATCCATTCATCTACTGATGGACACTTAGGTTGCTTCCATTTCTTGGCTATTGTAAATAGTGCTGCAATAAACATAGGGGTGCATCTGTCTTTTTCAAACTGGGCTGCTGCATTCTTAGGGTAAATTCCTAGGAGTGGAATTCCTGGGTCAAATGGTATTTCTATTTTGAGTTTTTTGAGGAACCTCCATACTGCTTTCCACAATGGTTGAGCTAATTTGCAGTCCCACCAACAGTGTAGGAGGGTTCCCCTTTCTCCACATCCTCGCCAGCATTTGTTGTTGTTTGTCTTTTGGATGGTGGTCATCATTACTGGTGTGAGGTGATATCTCATTGTGGTTTTAATTTGCATTTCTCTGATGATTAGCAATGTGGAGCATCTTTTCATGTGCCTGTTGGCCATCTTAATTTTTTCTTTGGAGAAGTGTCTGTTCAGATCCTCTGCCCATTTTTTAATTGGATTATTTGCTTTTTGTTTGTTAAGGTGCATGAGCTCTTTATATATTTTGGATGTCTACCCCTTATTGGATATGTCATTTATGAATATATTCTTCCATACTGTAGGATGTCTTTTTGTTCTACTGATGGTGTCCTTTGCTGTACAGAAGCTTTTCAGCTTGATACAGTCCCATGTGTTCATTTTTGCTTTTGTTTCCCTTGCTCTGGGAGATATGTTCATGAAGTTGCTCATGTTTATGTCCAAGAGATTTTTGCCTATTTTTTTCTAAGAGTTTTATGGTTTCATGAGTTCATTCAGGTCTTTGATCCATTTTGAATTTACTTTTGTTTTTGGGGTTAGACAATGATCCAGTTTCATTCTCTTACGTGTAGATGTCCAGTTTTGCCAACACTAGCTGTTGAAGAGGCTGTCATTTCCCCATTGTATAGCCATGGCTCCTTTGTTGTATATTAATTGACTGTATATGTTTGGGTTAATATCTGGACTCTCTATTCTGTTCCACTGGTCTGTGGGTCTGTTCTTGTGCCAGTATCAAATTGTCTTGATTACTGTGGCTTTGTAGTAGAGCTTGAAGTTTGGAAGCGACATCCCCCTGCTTTATTCTTCCTTCTCAGGATTGCTTTGGCTATTTGGGGTCTTTTGGGGTTCCATATGAATTTTAGAACTATTTCTTCCAGTTCGTTGAAGAATGCTGTTGGTAGTTTGATAGGGATTACACTGAATCTGTAGATTGCTTTAGGCAGGATGGCCATTTTGACAATATTAATTCTTCCTACCCAAGAGCATGGGATTAATTTCCATTTATTAGTGTCCTCTTTAATTCAGATAAGATTATTTTTAAACTGTCCAGGACATAGCCCATAAGTTTGCAAGCCTTAAAAAGGAGTTTTATGTCTCAGAGGCACCAAGTTGTAGAGTAGCAGTGTCCGAGGGAGGTGTTTGGGAGATGAACTGAGGGCAGGCTCACTGTTTCACACATATTTAATCAGAGGACTTCTGAGGCCCTACAGCCACATCTCAGGGCTCAGAGTGTGAGCCAAGGACCCAACAGAACCCAAATCTGGATGAAGCAGTCACCAAGAGTGTCAGAAACTGCTGGTTGCCTACCAAAAATCTTATTTCTATGCTAAAAGATGACTTCCCAGCTGACTGCTGCATTTCCCAGCCTCCTCAGCATATAGGTATGGCAATATGTCAATGGAATGTGAGCAGAAGTGATTAAAAAAGCAAGAGTGGTTCCCCCACATTCCATCCCCTTCTTCTGGCTGGAAGAAAAACTTTCAAGACCCTAGGGTCATGGCTCCTGCATACAGTTTGACAACCACCAGGAATTCACGAGGGGCACCTAGGATATATATATTCAATATGCACAGAAAATAGTACTATCAGTAGCACACCATAGTGAACCTAGAGGGTATTTAGGATACTACACAATTTTTAGGGAAACTTAGTAACATCCAGGACACTAGGTAATTACTATTAGATTGTTTGGTCCTAACTACTTAATCAACAGAACTGTTAGATATTTCTTTCCATCTGCAGACCCAAGAATATACAATTGGGACTGTAAGGGCACTACCAACCAAGAGATTTGGAGAACCTCTGCCTCAGAGAATGGTGGTACCACTAGATGAAAGGAAGCTGGGCTCCTAAATTTCCACTTGAAGGAAAGCCACCCAACCAATTAAGGACTCCCACATTGAACTGGTATATGAGCCATAAACTTCAGTTGCATTAACTCATTGAATTTTTGGAGTTTATTTGTCAAGTAGCCAGCATTACCCTAATTAATACACAAAGTATATAGGAATCTAGAACCAAGACCAAAAGCCACAGATAAAGGGCCAGAGAAAGAAACTACATCTCAGTGGAGGGCCCCAAGCCAAAAGGATGACTCTCAGAGTAGATGATACCCCGTATCCAAAACAGGTCGATACCTAAGCCCCCTGAAACTTAAGACCAACCTCAAGGAAAGGGGGGACAGATACAGAGCAGGTGAGGGTGCTAAGGATTTAGCCCAAAGGAGACTGAGTAACCTTAAATTTGGCATTGTAAAATTTCTACCATCAGTGGAAAAGTGAGTGCTAAGTTAATCATACCTTTTGGAAAAGGAACATTTTTACATTCTTTTCATTTCATTCAGGAACTGTACAATTTTGAATCCACCACATATATGTCACAGCAAGGATAAAGACAGAGGCCCCCGTATCTGTTTCTATAACTGAGCATTTGACTCTAGATTTAGGCCCGCATCTCAGCTGGTTGGAGTTCTTTGCCCACTGAGGTGGGGAGCCTGAGCCCCTGACCGGGCTGCCTAGGGGAGGTGACAGCACTTTCTCCATCAAGGCAGCAGGGACTCCCTGAGCTCCATGCACGGCCCCCTCCTCCTGCTCTGCAGCCTGCTATTCCACTGGAGGGGCAGGCTTCTCACTCTAACCCCCATGATCATCTTATAGTTGCCCATTTTTTTTTAAGAGAAGCCCAGGTATTTCAAATTTCAATTCAATGAAACTATTATTGTGTGTCTTCGTGGAAACATAGCCTCTCCCTTGTTCCCTGAAAAGTCTGAACCAGGAGAGTGTAGATTCATGAAAGATTAGTACAAGAAATGGGGTAATGTGGGGTAAGTGGCCCAAATCATCATATGTCCACTCCAGAAGTGATAAAAGCATTTCACAGTCAGCATCTTCTTTGGTCCCCCACCCGTCAAGCTTAAAAATAGGGTTTTACTGCTCATTTCCCTCCCAGATACATAACCCTGCACAATTTAAAAAAGGGAAAGAGTTACCATCATTGAATCTAGTAATTCTCAACTCAGGGCAATCTTGTCCCCTAGGAAATATCTGAAGATATTTTTGATAATCACACTTGGGTTGCTGGGGGAGGGATGCTACTGGCATCTAAGATAAAAGGCCAGGAGATGCATGGGACAACCCCCTATGGCAAAGAATTATATGGTCCCAAATGTCCGTGTGCTGAGGTTATGGAACCCTGAGCCAAAGAATGTGTTTCTATGTAGAATTTGTTTCCCCCACTAGCATGCCAACTCCGCAAGGGCAGGGACCTTGTCCATCCGGTTTCTGCTCTATGCCTGGAACATGGAAGTCAACAAATATTTGGTCACTAAATAAGAGATGAATGAGTGCCTGGGAGTTCACACTAGGCATTCCTAATACATCCCAACTCTTGGCTGCCTGGACTGAAAGTGTTAGTAAGGGGAAGCAGGGTGGTAGAGCGTAGCATGACTGAAATATTTGGGTGATACCCTTCCTTGAATGTCCTAATGTGGTTCTCTTCCCCACATGGCACAATCAAAATGCTCAACATTTTCCTTCACTTTAATTTTCTAACTTGAAGACACATACGCAGTTTTTACAATGTCCTCAATTCCTTTGTTCATTAAATGGTATCATCCACGCGCTGGGATAGGTCACCAAATGAAATTATGACATAGGATTATATTTGACAGTTTGCAGAGATCTGATGTAATTGTTCTGTATCTTTCTTGATACTTACAAATGTATTTCCCTTCGAGGAAAAGGGCCTCTTGCCTTCTCTTCCCATCTCCCCTTGACACCTCCATTTAAGTTTTGAAGAAAGACGAAGAGAGAGTGGTGGCTTGTCCCTGTCCGGGGTTCCCTTACTGTACCGTAAGCATAGCTCTATTACACAATAATGGCAACTTCTAAGTACCTGTTTCTGTGGCTTTGTCCCTTGTCGCCTGTGGTAAGGCTGCTCTTCACTGTCTTTACACCGCTGATCCCTGGCACACAAGATGGGTTCAATAAATGCTTAATGAGCAAATAAAATGCCCTTGACTACTTCACAATGTCACCCAGGGCACCCTTCGCCAACTTCACAATGTCCCCCTAGGCATAGTTTTGCCTACTTCACAATGGCAACTGACCCCGCACATTGATGGGGACTTCCCAGGCGCTCAGGGGTGTACCTAGTTTCAGCCCTGTCTGAATCACACTCCAGCGGTGGCTCCAGCCAATGAAGAGAAAAGCAAAGGACCAAACGTCTTGAGCTGCCGCGAAGGGATTTAAGTTCAACAGCCCGGGATGGCGGGGCGCTGGGCACGGAGGGATGAGGCTCCCGCCAAGGTCTCTCCAGAAGGGCGCAGCAGCTGAGCTGCGTGAGGCAGGGCATCCGTCGCCCCAGCGCCCAGGGCGCCTCGTCCCCGCGGCTGTGAACTGGCAGCTCCAGCTTGGGCCGCCGAGCTGCCCGCCGAGCGGAGAAAGTGGCGCCGAGCCGCAGCAGGTCCGGCGCACGGGGCGCTGGAGGGCCAGAAAGGACCCGCCTTTCCCGCGGGCAAGGGCTGGTCCCACGGCCACGTGAGGCTTCCTCGCCCCTAAAAGCCCCTAAAAGCTCATGAAAGCGGGAAGTTAGGGACGCCCAGCCCGAGACGCGGCGCCCCGCTGCCCGGCCACCTCCGGCGCGCCGCCCCATCCAGCCGGGGAGGTCGCGGCCGCGCAGTCATGTCCCGCCGCCGGGACGGACGCCCCGGGCCGCCCGCCCCGCCGACCACGCCGCTCCTGGCGCCGCTCCTGCTGTTTCTGGCCGCCGCCGCGCCGCCGAGCCGCGCAGGTGAGCCGCCCGCCCGCCGCAGGTCCCCGGGCCGCGCGCCGCCGCTCCCGCCAACCGCGCTCGCCGCCGTCCGGCGCCCGGGTCCCGGGGAGTGCAGCGCGCGGGACTCGGGGCGCCCGCTGAGGGGCGCGGGGGGGGGGGGGCGCTTCTGCAACTTAGAAAGTGTTGGCCGGAGTTCCCAGCCGTCTCCGGTTCGCTCCTGCACCGCCCTTGGCCGGCTGAGCCTCGGCTGGTCCTCGAAGCGCCTGCTAAAGGGCATCTAAATATATTTATTCGCATCATAGGGAGGAATGACTCCAGGCTGCCGTTTCCTTTTTCTTAATTGACAATGACTTTGGTTTCAAATGATAAGTGCAGCCTGGTTACTGCCCGTTTGATATCCGCCCGGCGGTGCTCTACGGGCTTTAGATTTCCTCATACAGTGTCCACTATAATCCGAAATCGGATTATTATCCCCATTCTACAGGTGAGCAAATTCGAAATTAAGAGATATTCGGTAATTTGCGTAAAGATAATTTTGCCAATGAGGGCAGGAAGAAAAATTTGCAAGTGAAGGCAGAGCTGAAATGCCAAAGGGCATTTACTTAACTACTCCCCTCTCCGTAAGCAGGTTTTATGTCTATGAGAATTGATACTTATCCGCACCCTTTGCCTCAAAAAAAAAAAGCTTTGGGTTTGTCACTTTCATTCCCAATGAGTAAGAGCAAGATTAACTCTGAAACTTGGAAATTTTCGAAAGTCGTAGTAAGAAGAATTAGGTTTATTTTGTAATACCTTTTCTGTGATGATCTTGTGTAAGAAGAGGGTGGGGTCCAGGACAGCTTACCCCTTTGCAAGGAGGGACCAGGTGCCAGGGTCTTTGCCTTCTCAGCTTGCCCACTTAACACCCTGAAATCCTTACGGTCTTTTAACCTGCCTGGGCTTCTAGGGTCCCAAGTGCTACTTGATTTACTCCTGACTCTTGATTTACCTGCACATTCAGATCCTTGCCTGGACTATGGTGCTTAGTGCTACCTTTTAGCCCAAGGAGACTACTGTTCATTCCGACACACCTGGAGCCAGCTAGCGAGTGCCCCTGAAGGTGTTGGGAGTGTTGGCTGAAACCTTTCTTGCTTATTTGGGCTTGTTCTCTCCTCTCCCTCCCTCCCCTCCTTTCTGGATTGTTGGGATTGTTTTAAATATGTCTGTAGATAGAGTGGGCGGCCTGATTAGGAGGTGGAGGCATTGTTTTTTTGAAGATGGAGCGCTGTTTATCCAAGAAGATACTGCCTGGCAAGAAACTGCTGCTTAAACTGAGTTCCCTTAATAGTACGCCACCAGCTGGGTGGGGAGGCAAGGCAGAGACTGAAGGCATTTTTGCTGCAAGTGGTCTTGACAGCACGATGCCCAGCCATCCAGAAAAGACTTCTTATGGCAATGAAGGATGGTGACTATGTCCAACACATATGATCTCTATCTCCTTTGTTCCATCCCTCCTAACCTGTTTTCCAGGGTGGCTTTTTGGCTCTTTGTTTTACCCTTCTATGAAACTGCCAGCAACCTGTGGGCAGAGAACATGGCCTTTGCTACCTCTCACTTTTCATGTTTTCTCTGAAGTGCCCAGTTCAGGACTCTTTAGCAAGTACCCAATAAACACAACACTGGGCAGTGCTCACCAGTATTTAGCAAGTACCCAATGAACACTAAAGGTATTCCATTTTCATTCCCCTGGAATGAAGTTTATATCTGCCCACATGCACCTATTAATCCAAAAACAATTTAATTTTTAAAGGTTACTTTGCAGCTTCATTTTTCCAGGAATTGGCTAACAAGTGCACATACATCCTAGCCATAGCTTTCAAACTGCTATGGACTTCAGACGTATAACAGTGTTGCCTTTATTTTTCCAGACTGAAAAACCGTCTATTTGTTTTTAGCAAGTCTCATGTAAGTTTCCTAAGCTGTGTGTATAGGGAAGACACATCATTAGGGAAGGAGATGAGTTGGTTGCCAAGAGACTTATCAGGTGGTTATGTGTCTTGGTAAAACTAGTTCCAAATCTCGCCCTCAGATTTGCAGGGCTAGACTCCAGAAATTCATTCTTTCCAGTGTTTGAGAGTTGATCAGATACAATGAAGCTGATTCATGTCATATACACACACGTCTATTCACCAAAATACTAATTATTAATTTTTAGCAACTAGATATTCAAGTTGCCCGCTCCAGGCACACTCTTGAAATCAAATTGCAGGAGATAGATAATATCAGGCATTCTCAGGCTGGAAGCCTGTTTCATCTGTTTCCCGGGTAGGGTTGGACACTTCAGTCCGCCTGTGGGTCCACTCCACTGGGCAGTGCTTGCCAGGCATAGCTGGCCCCGACTCTGGACACTGCCTTTTCCATGCCTCACCAGTGCCCACCTGCGACTCACTGACTGCCTCTATAAACAGGCTAAAACCTTCATGTGCTTGTCGAGGAGCTTACTCTCCTGGCTCCTTAAGGTAACTTGGCAAACCTTCAGTTGAGGCCAATCTTAGCTGATACTTTAAACTCTGAGAGCATTCTTATTTCCAAACGCCCTGGAGTGGTTGCTCCACATGTTCATTCTTTCTGTGGCATCCTATAATTTTTGAAAGTATTAGTGTTAGGTAGTATATTTCCAAAATAGAAACCATGGAACCAGATTGCCTGTGTTTGAATTGTGGCCAAATACTTAACTGTGTGACCTTTAGTCAGTTATCTAATCTCCCTATACCTCAATTACCTCCCTTGTAAAATAAATATTAAAATGAAGTCTATCTCATAAGGTGGCTGTGAGGAACAGTGACTGGCATACAGAGGAGTTGCTTTTCTCTGGAAAGCCATTATGGATCTCTTGATAAGGCAACTGGGATGGCAGATGATCAACTCTGTGCCATGAAGTAATAACTTCTTATACATTTTTCCTCAATCATGGCCCAACATTTCAGAGATTTAGGGTACACACCAGCACATTAAAGCAGGTGTTTCAGAAACAGTGAACAGTGTCCTAGGTCACTTTCCTGGGTTATAATTGATTGACTGAAATTACCTTGATTGTTTTTTCCTAAATGGAATTTTATTAACCATGCCTGCCTTAGAATTTCCCAACTCTTTTCTATCGTTTTGAGCCTCACTAAGCCTTCCTACAGTTCATCCACCTTGTCTTTGGTTTCAGACCTAAAAGAAGTCAGTGTACTCTCTATATTAGTTTGCTTATGAAAATGTATACAAAACAAGTTCCAGAACAATTTTGGGAGAACCACTCATTCATCTTTATTAGTAAACTTCATTTCCTGGTCCTTCTGGAAATGTGAATCTGAAAACAAAGATCAAAATCTTTCTCCAAAGAAAATTAAAACAGATCCGCCTTCAGTCTTTAAATTGAAGTAGAACATTTGTTAAAACTTTTTCATGATGATTTACTTGTCATAATATGTAAGCAATGAATCATATGATCTTCACCTTGGAACTTTGCTCTGACATGCAGAGCAGAAATTTTTGTTTTCACACTACTTTAGGCTTTATCTTTAATTTTGTCACCTATTATCTTTTGTTGTGTTGGATTCTCAATTATAAAGCATTAGCTATTACGAACGCAAAGGAGGTAGAAGCACCAAGAATGGAATGAATCTTAAAGGATTTTTCAGTATTTTAAGTTTTTTAAATGCATCTAAGACTTTTTTTTTCATGGAGTAGGTTCCATTTGCTCCTACAACTTATATTGCACTTTTGAAAATTTAGCTGTAACATGTGGCTAGAAAATGTATTAGTAATATTATTATGTAGTTTCTTTGTACTACTGCAAAACAGGAATTTACTCAATGTGGTAAAAAATGAAACTAATAGAGGTAGTGAAATTATGAGGAAACTTTAGTCTAGAACTTGAAACTCTGTGTCTGTATGAACAACAGGTATCATGTTATAATCGTCCAATGGGAAATTGTGAAAATCTCTTGACTGAAAGGGACAGGCTTGCTCTGAAATTTGTCAGTTAGCCTTGCAAATGTAATTCTAGTCCAACATGACATAGTGCTGAGGTACTCAAACCAGCCTTTGCAAACCTAAGATACCAAAATTCTAATTCACAATTAGAAATCAAGAATTAATATACTATACACTTAATACAAATCTGTCTTCAAGTGTAACCTTCCCTGCTAGTGTGAAAGTTTGGGAGCCACATAATCAGTTAAGCATTGTGGGAATTCCAAGGGAATCTATACAATGAAATATGAGATGCCATCCCTGATTCTCAAGGAGCTTGTAGTTAAATAATTAGACTAAACACAGAGTGGTCTAGATGAGGAGTGAGCTAAGAGTGCTAAATCTGAACATGGCAAAGTTGACTTTCTGTTGCTAGGAGTTTTGGCAACTCGGAAGAATAGGTACATTTCTTGGGAATGAAGAAAGGGATCATTCCAGATTCAAGAAACTCTGCAGCATTTCTGTGCATTCGTGTTTCATTGCTTTGAAGCTGTTTTTTTTTAAGTGATATACCGTTTCTACTTACCTGGTGTACCAGGCGCATTATGCATCCCCCCTCACAGCCTCCCGCCTGCCTTTTAGTCCAGCTTCCTGCAGGGGTAATCTGAGGTGCCTTGCTTCAGCCGCGCTGAGGAATCCCTTGCTTTCTACTAAAGTGTCTCTGAACGGTAACTGTTAACACTGGGTGCATGCCCACCTGGAGAGAGGGATTGAACGCTTATAGGGAAACCTGTGTGGGGTGGGAGCAGGTGGGCACATTCTCCCTCCTCCATCCCTCCTTGGAGAGCTCAGGAAGCACCCTTGAACTAGCTTTTCTTCCTTCCCTGTTTTACTCCACTTTTCCATCCCTATTCCCTGGAAGCACTCCCTAAAATAATCCTCCTTCAGCAAGAGTCCTAGGCTCTGATTTCTGTTGGGAATAAGAGCTGAAACATTCACCTGCTTATGATTTTGTTGCCCAGAGATTATTAATTTATGAATCAGTTATTTTCTCAGCAACAGATGAAGAGTCAGAGCAAATCAAAAAATGATTTAAGAAAATCAGAGATCAATTTATTGAGAGCCCTTTCAATGAATGGAAGTGCAGGGCCAAAGGTACATTCAGTGGGCTTAAAGGAGAGAAGCAATTCAAGGACCAGATCAGTGAACTATCAGCTAAACTCAATATGAATAGATTAAGTTGCTGTCTTAATTTTTAACTGTTTTCACTCATTCTGTCTTTAGTCTCTTGTTTCTTTCTTTTTCTTTAACTTACTAAATATATTAGGCAAAATTTTATTGCTCAGGGTTGAAAACCACTTGCTCTATCATAAATAAGGTGCTAGGAAAATTAAGTTCCAAATAGGGGACAGAATGATTTAAGCCAGGGTTAGGATTTTTTTTCAACAGAAAACAATAAACTCAGAAAATATTCATCAGAAAACACAAATAAAAGATATCTAATTTGGGTGTTTGGGTTTTTACATAGAGAGTAATAGAAAAATGATAGAGCTTCCTCTGTCTTTATTTATGCGATACTGTCTTTATTAAGTAACATTCCCATTCCTTCAACAAATATTTATCAAGTGATTTTTATTTTGAGGATGTTGCTATGAAAAATGTTTAAATCTCATTTTTCTTTTCACAATGCCAGAGAAAATACCAACATGGAGGACGTGAGCCACTGAACCATCCTGTAGGCCCCTTCCCTGAACCTGAAGACATAATGACTTGTTATTTTAGACCAGCTTCTGTGAATGTTCTGATAAACACCACTTGCTTTTCAAGGACACACACACAATTAAACCAGATTCATCACAAACATACTGTGCTAGACAGAGTGCTCCCAGGACAGTGGGAAGCAGAAGGGGGCCCTGCCTTCACAGAGCTTGGGTAAAGGTAGGTTAGGATCAGAATTACATACTATTTTTCTATCTTTTCACTAGTATTTCACACCACCCAACATGGAAATGTTTTTTCAAAAATTAGAAAAATATAATGGTTAAAGTATTAAAGGATTTATGAAAATCAGAAAATCTGGTACTGGGATAACCAGAGAGAGCTGATACATGGCGGAAACAATGAGGCATGGAGGACAGCAGTTAGGGGTGGAGTGAGAAACTCAGCTTCGGCTTATTTCTCAAAGTTCTTGCTTAATCAGTCGGCTTGTTAGCAGCACACTTTTATGGTCGAATCCCCTTGAGAACTGGGCAAAGGTTTTTTTTTTTTTTTTGGTTTTTTTTTTCATGCATGGAGGCACACGAGTGTCAAAAAAAGCACAGATTTGCAGAAGCTTATTATTTGTGGTCAGGAAACAAGATAGCAACAGCAGTGGTGGAAACACAGCCCCAAGAGCTTAGATTGAGAATAAGGCACTGCTTCTAGCAAAAGGGCTACTGGAATGGTAGGTGAGGGAAAGGAAGCCCAGGGGACAAGATGAGAAATGCCAAATTTCAGAAAAGGTAACAAAGATTAAAGTTGTGCCATATGGGTGGGGCTAAAAGGGAAGAGACTGACAAGGCTTACCCAGCTTCCTTCTTAGATGTTTTACACTTCCTGTTTATGAGCCAGCCCCTGCTGCCACGATTTGTGGCTACTTTTTTCCAGTCAGCCATCCTCTCTCATTTCCTACGAGACTCACTGGAGGTGAAGGTGGAAAAAGAATGTGTGAGAAAAGCAGGGGAAGGGCCAAGGCGATGGCGTTTGTGATCCCAAGTGAATAGAAAACATGTTGATTATATTTGGGAGGAGAAGAGAAGTTTCTGGGAATGCTGCCCACAATTGTCAAATTATGGCAAACCGGCTTTATTAATAATTAGGCTACTATCTGTCACCGGGAGTCTGTTGACAGTGTATTCTGCACCTACCTATGTTTATTAATATCATTACTCCCACTTAAACGTTTTTAAAGAAGGTGCACCATTATGGTCATGATTTTACTCAGAAGTAAACTGACTTTCTTGCTCAGGATCATTCTTTAAGAGTCATAATCAGTATCAGCTTCTAAACCTGACCAAGTCCCAGCCAATCAGGCAGCCCCCTAGGGCCAAGATGCCATGATGCTCTAGTATTAAGATTATAGTTTTAGTACTATTTGATAGGCAATCTTTGCATCAGAACAATAAGACGATGAGTCAATTTTGAATGCTGACATCAGATAACCCTATATAAATATTTAATCCAAACTTTCTAGTATCTTAACCACTAAAACTCAGTATTTCCAAAACTAAACTTGTTATTGCCTCCCAGATCTATTCCCTATCCGTTCACTCTCTTAGCAAATGATGTAACACCCACCCACTGAGTCTCAACCTAGAACCTGAGTCAGGCTGGCCTCCTCCCACCTCTTTGATGACCTGAATGTAAAGTTTGTCTTTAACTGGAGCAGCTGTGCAATGTTTCTTAGGCAGAGAAACAAATGCAATATATACCATTCCTTTCTCCATTTCTTTCTCCTTTTTTTTTCTCTTCCTAAGTCTCCCTTCCTTTAACAAATAGTTATTGCTTATCTGTATAGGTCAGGCACATGGTGCTAAATCTTTGGCCTCAAGGGTTTCATAGGCTAGGAACAGGGGCAGACTGTACAAGGTGATAAGAGCTAAAGAAGATATACATACAAGTTACACTGAGCTTGTAGAGCAGCTCAGCCCCTACAAACAGGGTCCTGCTTCTTGAGTCTTAAATAGCAATTTTGAGATTGCTAGGTGGTTAACAAGAGAAAAACTCTCAGGCAGAGGAAACAGCTTATGTAGTCAGAAGGGTTGGGCCCAGTGATGGCAGGTGGGAAATTGGTGTGTAATTGTTTCCAATCACAAAGTGCTTGGGGAGGTGGATGAAGCCGGATAGGTAGGTGCAAGCCAGATTATGAAGGCCAAGAGTATAAACTGAAGAATTTTATCTCTAGGAAACAGAAGCCATTGGAAAATTTTGGTTGTCAGGTAAACAAAGTAAATTTTGCATTTTAGAAAGGTCACTCTGGCACAGTATGAGAAATGGATTAAAAGTCAGAGGGACCTTGAAAAAAGCTTCCTTTATAGTTAAGGCCGGTTGTGATACCTAAAGTAGCATAGAAATGTAGAGCTACAGTGAAATAAGCCAGGCAGAGAAAGACAAGTACCAAATGATCTCCCTCATTTGTGGAGTGTAACAGTGAAGCAAAACTGAAGGAATAAAACAGCCTCAGACTCAGACTCCAAGAAGGGACTAGCAGTCACCAAAGTGTAGGGGTGGAGGAGAGTGGGTGGGGAGGGAGGGAAAAGGGGATTGAGGAGCATTATGATTAGTGCACATGGTATAAAGGGGGTCATGGGGAAGACAGTGTTGCACAGAGAAGGCAAGTTGTGACTCTGTGGCATCTTACTACACTGATGGACAGTGACTTCAATGGGGTGTGGGGGAACTCGATAATGCGGATGAATGTAGTAACCACATTGTCTTTCATGTGAAACCTTCATAAGAGTGTATATCAATACTACCTTAATAAAAAAACAGAAACCAAAAAAAATAGTGATGGGGATAGGAGGAGACAAAGCTCCTAAAAAAATAGAATAGGGATATAGTGATGGGGGAAAGATATTTAGGAGGTTTTGGTTAAACATGAGCTGTGTGAGGTGGAGAGGAAGTCTGGATGGACTGGGGTTTCTGGCTGAAAGATCACAGAGAAAGCAGAAGGGGGAGGATGGGTCAGGAGAGCATATGAGCTTTATTTTGGATATTTTGAGTTTCTAGTATTTACGGAATCATCCAGATGGGGTTGAGTGTGCTGTTGTGAATACAAGATAAAGAGAAGGCCATGGGGAGAATGAAGAAAAAGGCAGGCAGAGGAGGAGAAGGTTCTGGAGAGAGTATTGTCCCAGATGCATGGGAGGAAGGAGATTTAAGCATAACTGATCACCAGGGTCAAATGCTTTTGGAAGTTCATGTGACATTAGGATCCAAGGATTTCATTTGTGACCGGAACCAGAGCAATGTGGGTAGCATGCGGGGGATGGGTGCCAGACTGCAGCAGGCCCATGTGAGGAAGGTAGGGTGAGAAGCGTGTAAGAGCACCCCTCCTCCCAGAGGGCCGGGACTGTGCCAGGCCCAGAGGGATCACCAGCCCTGAGCAGGGCCCCAATACATAGGCACATAACATCTGGAATGATTTCATGAAGGGAGTGGGAGATTCCGGCCAGAGCCAAATCTGGTCACAGGATCCAGACAGAGCTTCTGGGATGGGTTTGCTTTTAGCTGTGGGACAGTGGCGCATGTTAATCCACTGAAGGTGGGGGAGTGCTGCCGACAGAGAGTGTTAGGATTCAGCAGCCAGAAGAGATAGGAGACAAAGCTCCTAAAGAAAGTGAGAGGGTGGGAGCCACAGTGTGCGTGGCAGGCCTGAGATGACCAGGAAGGGAGAGGCGGGTCCAGGGTATATGAGGACGAGGGCACGGAACGATCAAGTACTTGAGAGGGATTTTATACCTAGTGATGGCTTATATTTTTTCTGCAAAATAGGAATCAAATGTCAGGTGTGAAGCGGTAGGCAGGAGGGATGGGATAAGGAACCGCAGAAAATGGGAGCTTTGGCCCAGCTGCGGAGAGGAATGGAAGGCGTTGCTGACAGGGACAAGAGCCTATCCCCTGGCTGAGTTCCGAGGTGGGTGAGAGGCCCAGCTCTGGCCTCGCCTAGAATCCCCTCCCTCAGAATGAAGCCCTGAGGCCCACAATTTTGATGCTCTAACTACGCCTCCAACCTCTGATGTAGTTTTGGTCTCT
Organism: Smutsia gigantea; assembly: GCA_032199065.1. Taxonomy (NCBI): domain Eukaryota; kingdom Metazoa; phylum Chordata; class Mammalia; order Pholidota; family Manidae; genus Smutsia; species Smutsia gigantea. The sequence goes on along the minus strand of JAVSCE010002306.1, from coordinate 53,696 downwards.
GGGCTCATCCCCTCTGATCAAAACTCTAGTTATTCCTTGTAAGGAGGACACAGTAGAGTGGCAGGTTTCCGCTCTCATAGAATGGAACGCTTTAAAAACAAATGTGTTGGAATTGCTGGTTACCTAGGGAAAACAATACATCAGCAAATCAGTTAAATGGCATCCGGTCATTATTCCCTTTTCTTTTCTTGCAGAAATCTATTATGCAACTGCATACTGGATGCCTGCTGAAAAGGCGGTACAAGTCAAAAACGTCCTGGACAGAAGTGGGGATGCCTATGGCTTTTATAACGACTCTGTGAAAACCACAGGCTGGGGTATCCTGGAGATCAGGGCAGGGTACGGGTCTCAGGAGCTGAGCAATGAGATCATCATGTTTGTGGCCGGCTTTTTGGAGGGTTACCTCACTGCCCCGTAAGTACCCCAGTCATGATGGAGAACTACCAGCACCCTCTGTCCCTTTCTTTGTCCACCAGAGGCTCTTGACTTCCTGGCTTTGAACACTAGAACTGAAAAATAGCCAGGGTCCTTCTCATGTGAGAGAAACATCATCGGAATTACATTTGTACCTGTAATCAGTACCCGCCTAGAAGGAACAAAGACCTTGATTGTGGCACTCTTCAGTTCTCATGACACTTTTTAAATCTGTCCTTCTCTTGAAACTGTTTTGACAGACAGATAAACCATTTCGTCCTCCTAGGCATTTATTATCTGCTAGAAAAAAAAGGGGATGTTGGAAGAACCACAAAACACAAATTAATTAAACATAAAATGTAACAGCATTTCAGTAGTCTTAAAACAATGCTTTTGAGTGGGCAAAGATTTTAAATTGAAATTTTAATGTCTAATATAAATGTTCCTTTCAGTTCTATTGTTACTTGATTCTTATGTCTTTGTCTTATAAAAATAGGAAGGCTGTAGTTAATAATAATGCAATCAGAGCAGATCCTTTTCAGAGAAAAGCTCTTGAAGGAAGAGATAGTTGCAACTCATTTAATCAAGCCTCATCCTTCCTTTGATATAAAAAGTGTCTTGATGACTTGCCTTTCTTCTTTTATTCTCTGTGACCTGGATTGTTGAGCGCTCTTCAACCAAACCCTGTTGTGCGCAGTTACCACCTTAGTCATGGTGAAAGCAGAGCTGATCTTGGCCTGTGTCCCGGGTGTTGGAGATTATATCAAATGTTAAATGGTTAGTTATTGGGCTCTGGCCGCCCAGTTTTATTTAAACTAGGAATTCTTGTTTTTGTTTTTATGCCAAATTTTGTCACTCTACCATTTAAGTCCCCTTAAGAGTGTACTAGATGGAGATGGATAAAGCTTTATAAACTGTTTAAGATTCTAAAAATATGTTTAAAACTGCATTTATACATGTAAAACTCTGAACTTTTCATCTACATCTTTATCTGCTTGTATATCCACTGGTTCTGACTGCATGATTTAAATGGAGTTGAAAGTGTGGAGAAGTAATTTGGACTGAAGTTGTGTGAATATAAACAGATGAACTTAGAAGTGCTTATACATGAATGGGCTCTTCAGGGAAGCTAGTGATGGAAGAGAACAGCTCTAATCTGAGACTGGTGAGGATACTGGCATCATGCCAGAGAGTTTGACAGTCAGGGCGTCTAACCAGGGTGGCACTTCCAATATTCCTGTGTCTCAGAACAGCATAAATTTTAACACCTCACTTTTGGGGGTGACTTTATCATTTCATCTTACTCTTAATATAAAACTTTGACCTGTCCTTGAGTACCTTTACCCACTGACTGAGCCAATTCCATAGAAATATGGATTAATATGCATTCTTTTATGAACTTTTATAATACTTCTATATTAGAATAAGAATTCATTTTATTTCTTAAATCCACTTCCCTATGATTCACTAACTGCTTTGTTTGCCTTTTCACCATGTCCTTTCAAAGAAAATCCAACGTGTATAAGTCTTATAAGGTTAAAACAACTTCCTGCATATTGTGACTCATTTTGAGGATCTGACAACTGAATCCTCCTTCCTTTGAGACCAGTAGTGGCAAGTGCATGAGTAACAGCCAGGAGTGAGGGACAGGAGGGCCTGGTAATCTCAGTCAGTACTGGATCCTTAAGTAAAAGTCAGGAAAGCCTTGACAGCAGAGAAAAGGGTGCTTTAATCAGTACTAGGGAAGTCCTGGAGGAAGGCATCCCAATGGGCCAGAGCAGTCGAAAGAGGCTTCGTGGAAGGAGTGAGTGGTAGGTCTGGGGCTTGATAGATGAGAACCATTTGGCTTGGCTGGGAAGAGGGGGAAAACTTCTGGGTGGCAGGAAACAGGACAGAGTATGGAAAAAAAGCACTGAGTCTGAAATTTACATTGCATTTACAGTAAGCAAGGAGTAGAGGCTCCACTGAGCAAGCAGAGGACAAAAGGGTTAAAAGAGCCTGCATCACAGAAGGCCTTGGATGGAGGCCCATTCAGCAGCCGTCACTCTGTATTTTAGGCATAGCATGCTCAGAGGTTTCTTGAATTTGAATACAAATCTCTGTTTTGTATCCTAACTGTGACAGTTCTGCCCATGTGCTCAAGAATGGGCTTCCTGTCTTGGGCCTCGGTCCTGCAGACTTTGATTATCTCACTGAGAAGATGCTGGTGAACAGGAAGAGGCATGCTAAAGAACTGAGGGGGCTGATGGAAGAGAGGGGTCAGTATTTACATAAGAGGAATGAGAAGGAAAAAGAGAGAAAGCAGAGGGAAGGAAAGAAGGGAGGAAAGAAAGAAAGAAGGAAGGAAGGGAGAAAGGAAAACAGCAGAAGAGAGAAGAATTACAGTGAAACTGTTTTCAGAAGGACACTTCCTTTAGGAAATTCTTTTCAGGGGCTTTCACTCTAATTGCATTACTGAAAAAAATCAAGTAAGAAGGGGGATTTCCAAATCAGCATGCTTTTAAAGGACTTGCTTTGTACCTACCTCTAAGCTCAGAATTGTGCTTAAAACAGCCCCCTGGCAAGGGGTTGGTGGCCAGGGGGGCAGAGGGAAGAGGCTATGGCTTCCCCCTTCCTCTTCTGATCAGCCCAGGCCGTGTAGGTTTGTTACACATTCTGATGCCCAGGAGCTAGTTTTGAAGGAAGGAGATCTGCCAAGTGGAATAGGGAAGCTTGGCTCACAGTGAGAGGTCTGGCAGGGAGACAGAACAGAGGGGATTCTGGAAGGACTCACGGGATGGTGACTCCCAGACTAAAGGCCATCAGTGTAGCTGCCCAGCCCATGGTAAGCTGTCCCATCTGAGCAGTGACAGGCAGCGTGGCTCCCTCTGAGGAAAGGTACTTGGCATTCCATGGAGCAAAGCAGAAGAGCTTAAAATGTCAACCGTCTGGAAGCTGTGACTATAGCCACAAACCAACAGAGGAGAAGGACTACATGTCCCAGCCTAGGTTTTATTTGTTTTCAGCTACACACAGGCAATTGTCTGAGAAGCAATCGCGTCTTCATACACAAAACATCGTTTTATCAATTTAAAACATACACTGCTGGGGACTGTTGCTTGTGCATACTTGCAAGGTATGATCGTACATTCCAAGACACAGCCTTGGAGCAAGGGCGTCTGAGCCTGGCTGAGGAGGTGAGTTTATGCCAGAGACCAAAAGAAAGAGCCGCCTTTTCTCATTTTCCCCTCAGCTTGCAAAGTCGCTCAGGTAGCTGCTGAGAGCAGCAGGAAGTTCAGGTAGCCACTTCTCCCTGCATCACCATCTTTAAAATGGAGTGGTCTTCCTTATATTCTCCTGAACTTTGTGGGGAGCAGGTGTGTGAGGCAATGGATATTATGGATGAACAACTGAGATATTCAAATAGATGGTTTAACCACCTCAGAAGATATAATTTGTTCTTCCCAACCTATGAAGTACTTGAGAGATCAAATGAAAACACACAAAGAAGTAACCTCAAATCCACCATCATTTCCTTTGACATGTTCAATAATTTGTTGTTTCCTTGAGCTTCTACACCACTTCCCAGATAACAGCTGGGTCCCGGGCCCAGCCCTTTGTCTTTTATCATGAAGCTCCTGGCCATCTGCCTGTGTTGGCTCCTGTAGGGTTACTCATCGTTTGCAGCCAGCAGCACCATCCCGTGGGCCTCCATGGGGGGCAGGTGTTCCTAAAGACCCTCTAGATCTTTCCAGGCACTCCTCTCACTGTCTTTCCCTTCCTCACACTCCCTTTCTCCCTCACTTTCCACTGGTCCTGCCCTGCTCATCTCCTGAGGAGTCACTCACTGCAGGATATTGATGTCACCGCGCAAACATTCATCGCAGATGGGCTCTGGGCTATCCCGATGCCCCCTCAGACTCTGCTTTCTGCTTCCTAGCAGCTCTTAGAGCTGTGATTCCTGGGAGCCAGACTGCCTTTCCCATCTCCTCCTGTTGAGCTACCGTTCCACCTTCAAGTCCCACCTCAGATGCTACCTTCTTGATGGAGCTTTTTCTGATGCCATTCCTGTTGGATTGGCACTCCCTGTCTTCTTATCCATCTTTATATTCCTCAGACGCCTGGCACAGTTCTTCTGCCCCCAGCAGTTACTCAGTTACATACTTTTTAGGCTTAATTGAATCCTCCTGTTGTTCCATTTCTGTTAGAGATGAATCAGAAGTATGAGGTACATATTTCCATGTAATGCGGTGTCTAGCAGCCTTAGCCAAATAGTTTCTTCCTTCATTTTTTAACTCTATAAGTGCCTTCCTAAGAGTTGCACACTCAGACTTTCTGATGTCACTGATGATGTAAAAGCTGATAGTCATAGATAGGTTTTTAATAAAATGAATCCTGATACCTTTCTAGAAAGCATGGTGATTAGGCTGTGGAGACCCCGTCTGCTCTAGTATTTAATAAAGCGGCTAACCTCTTGGGTTGCTGAGGCAGCTGTGGAGGTGACCTCCTCTATTACCCAGTTTGAGTGAGTGAATTCAATGTAATAGACACTTGTTACACTCCCTTGTGCCAGGCCGTGGGGATGGAGGGGGGGGAAGCTACCTTCCCAGTGCCTTCCTCAGAGAGGATTCCTTTTCAGTTACTATGTTGACACAGTCGCTAGAACTGTGATGAAAAGAGGCTCTGGCAAGATCATGACACCAGTAGAGAAAGGCGTCAAGGCGGTGCAATTTTTGTCTTTGGCCTGCTGCCAAGGAATACCTCCGGGATCTCCTCCATGCTCCCAACCTGCTCCTTTTGATGTTAGAAACTAACTATGCTTCTGGGTCAAGGCTGTGGGCAAAGCAAAGTCACAGTCCCACCCTCAAAAGTGTCAAATGACCTATAAATTGGTAATTATTTGGAACTTAACACCAACCACAAAATAGTCATGGAGATGGTGACAGTGAAGATGATGATGATGACTAGCATTCATACAGCATTTTAAATGGGCAAGACACTGTTCAAAGCATTATATATGTTAACTTATTTAATGCACAACAGTGCATATATCATTATTATCCCCATATTATTGATGTGAAATGTGGGCACAGAGGTTAAGTAACAAGCTGAAAGTAATGGAGCTGGTAGGCAGGAACCAGGATTAGGCACCAGGTTGTCTAGCTAGAGTTAGTGTGTGTATGTGCACACACATACACACACAGGTAGATTAATCACTATGGGAAATATTAAAGGAGCCTGATACAGCCTCAGTCCCAGGTAGTCAAAATGATTAGAAAGAGTAGGAGACAGCACACAGCAAGTGCTAAATGATGTGGTATTAACATAATGCAAAAAGGTTCAGGAAAAGGTGGGTGTACATGTATCTTCATGATTCTCACATACATGGGAGGGATGGAAACATGAGCAAAGTCTCAGCCGAGTTTGGGGAAAACTTACTGACTTTACATACCAGAAGAGCTGAAACTAAACCTTACACATCCATGATGTGGATACTAGTGTTAGCTCTGTTTGATAAGATTTTGGAGGCATGGAGAAGTTGGGAATCTCACTTATGGCCATACAGCTTAGAAGTAGTGGAGTCAAGCTTTGAACTCAGAATTCAAAGCCTCTACTCTTTTTTTTTTTTGTATGTGATTTAATTTGTTCAAGCCTTACCTGGAGAATATCTTTTGCACAAATGTGATGTCTTTACAGTTCACAGAACTAGTTTCTTAGCAGGGATTTGGGGGATCCACACATGCAGTATCAAGCTAATAAACACCAATTCTTGGGTATTAGGGAATAAGCAGGACCTTGGTAATGAATTTTATAATTTTCTCCCCTGCAACAGACAGCACCCAGAGATTACGAACTTTAATGCTAGCACCCAAAAATCATTTTCCTCTCTCAGATAACCAGTTTTTATACTGATGTCCCATGATTCCTATAGCCCTCTTAGCTCTTTTATTATGTGCATAGATGTAGGTCTTTTATTGAGGCATGTGTTCTGAGAAAAAAGTTTTTTTTTGGTGGGAGAAGAATGTCAATTAGTGAGTTGTTTTATAGATTTACTAAATAGCAGAGCATCTCTTTCCCATCCCGGCAGACTGCTTTTCACTGCTCTGCCTCCAGTATCTTGAATGGCCTGTTTTCCCGTTTCTTGGGTGCTAATTCATTTACTGGAGAGTCAAAGCCTCTACTCTTAACTGCTGCACTGTATTGCTCCACCGCACAAAACTGTGGGATCCCAGGCCCAGGGATTAAAGAAGGGCCTCATCCCAAGGAAACTGCACGTAGACGGCATTCCTCAGGGCCTGTGAATGGGGCAGGATCAGTTGAGGCCTCCACTACTAATCTCAGTAATTTCAATATGGAGGTTTCTCTTCCCCTGCTCTGAATGTCGGAATTGAAAAATCTGGCCCCTCTTTTCAAAAAAAGGGAAAACTTTCAATAATCTAGCTCAGTTGTCTTCCTATATCTCCCTTGTTTTGTCTGCCATTGGGTAGACATCCTCCAACTCAAGATTAATGTTCCTCTGTTTCAGGGCTTCTCAACCTAGGCACTGTTGACATTTTGGGTTGAATTATTCTTTGTGGTGGGGCTCCCTTGTGCATGTAGTATGTTTAGCAGCATCCTTGGCCTCTGCTCACTGTAGGCCAATTATAACTCCCCCCAGTTCCCTACAGCATGACAACCAAAATGTCTCTAGCCATTGCCAAATGCTTTCTGGAGGAGAAAATCACTCCAATTGAGAAACACAGCCCTATTCTGAAATAGACTGAAAAACTGAGGGGATCTGGAACTCTGGGTGCAGGAGTGTCTCTCCAGAGGGTTTCTGCTCTGGGCAAGTTCACTCTGGATTCAGTGAGACTGAATAACAATAATGGAACATGGGGGTAAAAGGGTTCATACTAAGTTTATTCTCGTGGTGGCAGGTCCAAGTACTAGAATCACATCTGGCTCTGGAAAGTCTGCAATCCATCTGTCTCTGCCTCCAGGCAGAGTACTGGGAAGAGCTCTTTATATAGTAACACTGACAATAATGGCTCGTTACCATCAGGTGTGTAAGCATTAGCCAACACAGTAGGCCGATTACATCATCAAGTAGATTAGGGTCAGGTGAGGATCCTGGCCGTGGTAACTTCCATTTTCCCTACAAGGAGCTAGGCAGGGTACAGTGATGGAGACTTCAGGTAAAAATATGGCTTTTTTGTTTCCTCACCTGAGTGAGAATTGTAGGTCATTAGCCTACAAATAATTTTTTGCAAAAAATAGAATTTTTTTAATATAAATCATCTTAATGTTAAGAGCCCTTTCCTTCTGATGGTAGAAAATGCTACTTACTTATTTCCACATAAACAAAATAATTTATCATTTAAACTGAGTCAATTCTGAATGTTCCATTCCTCTTCCAAACATTTTTTTCCCATAATGTATTGGTGTTACTGAGGCATCTTGGGTGGAAGGGAGATATTTATCAATGGTGTGTCCCTCTCTGGCATCCACCAAATTGGAACAATCACATTTACATTTTAGCTTGGGTAAATTCCCCCTCTGACACCTGATGCAGTTCCATGGTCTCCATGGTCTTCAGCTGCATAATCAGTGCCACTTGAGGTTGTAGTATTTCCCACAGTGTAAGTCCTCTTCCCCCAGTAGGTCCATCAGCCCTCAATGTCCACTTACCCCACCCTAGGCCATACAAAAAAATGTTGACTGCTCCACAAAACTCACTGAGATGTGCAGGGGTCCTGCATTTGGCCCATGAGCCCAGGAAGACCAGGCAGCCATTCCTACCTCCCTATACAATCATGGAATGGGAAACTATGGTGTGGCTGCCTCCTTGAGCAACTACACCAGTGATCCAACTCACCTGGGGTTTCTGCATTCCATTCACCTGATGTATGAGGCCAGGCCAGAGGGTCTCTTCCTGTCACCCATATACCTGTCTAGCTTTATTGCTGTGCTCTCCCTCAGTTTTGAAAGTGTTAGAAAGGGTAAAGCATCAACTCGATAGTAGAATAGACGTGGCAACATAAAAGGTACATTAAAAAAGTTAAATGTGATAATTCAATTTTTAAAAATATATTTACAAATAATTTGAAGGAAAAGTTCTCATGAAGTTGATGCCATTTAAGGACCATAAAATAAAGGACTTTAAAGGATTTTAATGTTTTTTATCTCTCAGTAAAATTCCATTTCCATTTTATTGGTTTCAGTTCTGAAAACTACTAGATAAAAAGATATCTGAAGTTCCAGAGTACAGGAAACCAAATTCCCATTCTTGAAGTCCGTGTCACCTTGCGTTTACAATGCTGACTTCCCTAGATCAATTAAAATCATCAATTAAAAACCAGAACTAGGACTTTAGGAAACTTTCAGGTCAGAGGGTACAACAGGCCCACAGTTTGACCCACTTTGCTCCAGACTTAAAGCAAATGATAAAATATATAGAAAGAGAGCATCGTAGTGATAGAGCTGGTTTCCAAAACAAGATTAAACATCTCTTGAACCAGAAATGGAAGAGAAAACAATGTGATGAAGTATGAATCTGCAGGCCTCTTAGCACAAAGCAGCCAGAGACAGACACCCCTGCTGATGAGTGAAGGCCTCAGTGCTCTCAGTGAGCTAAATCAAGGCCGGGAAGCTGAAATAACCTTGCTGTTTTTGGCTGTTTATAAAATAGGAAGCCACAGAGTAACCTCTGTTGATGTACACTGCAGTATACAGATTATTAAGAAACCATGAGCTTGAGGGAGGCTGGGTGGGGGGCAAGAATCAAATCGTCTGCATACTGGTTCAATTACAGATATATCTGGAATATTCCATAGGAAAGGAGTCTCAGAAAGCCACCATATGAGACCTGATTTTCAGGGTGTCACATGGAGGGAAACATGAGAGTAGAGAGAGAGAGCAATATGAGAATTTAAACAAGCAAATAAATAAAATGTCTGCACACTAAAGTTCCAAAATATACAAGAAAATCGAGTGCTAAGAAAATCAGTGATAATATCTTGAATACACTCTAGTTTCACAGAATGGTTTAATAAAGACTTTAAATGTTAAAGACACTCTAAGGTATAAATGAAGTAAAACTTGAAGATTTAGGAAACAAGGAGAAATAAGAACTCAGTTTAAAAGAACCTGCTTGAAATACTATAAATAGAAATTAGGGAATATTTGAAAAATACATAAATAAATTGGGCAAACCCTAGACTGGACACAATCAGAAAAAAAATTCTGAATCAGAAATTGGTATTGAGGAATTTATATAATACATTGCCCAAAGAGATAAAGAACAAAAATAATGAGAAAGCTGTTAGTAGATAGAGCAGCTTGATTGAGAAACTCTGACATATGTCTATTAGCAATCCCAGAAAGAGACTGGAGGGAATTGCAGAAACACAATAGTTCACAGGGTAATAGTTGAGAATGTATCAAAAGTGAAAAAGACATGAGTCTTTAATTTGAAAACATAGCTATTAAATTACTACAACACAGTGGGTGAAACTACAGACAAATGAAGATTAAAAAGAATAATCTTAAAAGTGATCACAGACAAAAGACATTGACTACAAAGGGATCTCACTAGGCTGACAGCATACTTCTCATCAGCAGTAATGGAACCAGAAGATTGAAGGATAATAGCTTAAAAGTTCCAAGAGAAAATAACTAGGACTTTATAACTATTTAAATTATCCAAGAGCAAGGGCAAAATAAGGATATTTTCAGATATACAAGTTAAATGTTTTACCACCCATGACATCTATTACACTATTATAGGATATATGTTAACAAGAATAGCAGGAAAAGTTTGGGATCTAAGGAGCAATAGCTAATACAAGAAACAAAGAAATTGATAGAATGTGATTGTAAAGTTAAAAAAAATAGAAAATTTTAAAACAGAAATAATTTTTAAATTAAAAAGGTAAAACTAAATCTTTGAACAATAACATAATGGGGGATGTCAATGGGAAGCTAAAACTTGCAAAAATATGTATCACATTTGGAGGACAAAAGAAATATAAAATTCATTTAGACTTTATAAGAAAACACACAGTTAAGAATGCTTAAAGTTTTTAATGATGATTACTAAAAGAATAGAAATATTTTACATATTTAAATCTTACATATTAAAATTTTTATATATTAAATATCTTACAGCATTTAAATCAGCAGAAGTAAAAAGATGGATAATGTCAATGTTATCTAAACAATGGGACAAAGCAATGGCAAATGGAAAACAGAAAAGATTGTAGAAATAAATCCAAGCACATAAAAATCATAATAAATGTTAATTATTTTCATTGACTAAAAAATGTTTAATTGGGATTGAGGACTGCACAGGTCCCAACCTGTCCAGAGCTTGCTTGGGGTTGCTATCTGCCTTACTGAGCAAAGCAGAGGGTCTGTCTGCTGGAAGGACAACGTCATCTTCTCCTCTGAAAAACCCCCATGCACAGTTGGTTTCGGCATCTTCCAGAAATAAGAAGACAAGGATCGAGCACTCCTGAGATTGGGCTTTCAGTTGATATTTATAGAGAGACACTGGCTATAACCAGAAAGACCAAACTGAGGTGTGGTTACCTCCAGATTTCATCACTCTAATCCCAGCCTTGGATTCCTTGCAATCATAGAAGTGGATTTGTTAAAAACAAAACAACACTACAGTTTGAAAAAATGTTTACTTGGTGAGATCTTGTTTAAGGGTTCAAACTTGCAAGTACATGGCAAACTAGGAAGTCCTGGAGAGCTCACACACAGTAGAATGATGATAGTCAACAATACTGGAGTATAAACTTCAAAGTCGCCAAGAAACTAGATCTTAATTGTTCCCACCACAAAAAAGAAATGGTAATTATGTGACAAGACAGAAGTGTTAGCTAAGGCTACAGTGGCAGTCATAGTGCAATATGTAAATGTGCTAAATTATACACCCTTACATTTACATTATACACCTGTAATTCACACACTGTTATATGTCAATTATATCTCAATAAAAAAAGTTTGCTGTAGAGCATGAGGCATATTTAATTTTTTTTAAGGAAGCTGTAAAATAAAGAATCCCAAATAGCCAATAATCCTGAAGGGAATGGAAATGAAAACAATGAGAAACGATTTATAACTTCAAATTGTCAAAAATTAAAAAGTCTGACCATGCCATGTGTTGGTGAGGCCATGGAGCAAGAAGTCTAATATGTAGTCACCATGGAGAACAATTTGGCAATATTTAGTAACTACAGATAATACAGAATATTCCCTCCAGCAATTCTACTTTTTATGTATTATATATATCCTAGATGAAGATGCAAATGTGTAAAAAAAGTCATTTACAACAGTGTTTGAAGTTACATTGTAATAGTAAAAGTTAAAAAACCGTTAAGTGTCTCTCATGGGAATGCATCTATGAATTCTTAAATAGTCAGATCATGGAATCAGCAGATGAAAGGAATAAAGCTGCAGATGATAACAGATGTTTCTTTGAAAACTGTCATGTTGAGAGAAATAAACAAGTTAGAGTGGTAATATGATCTTATATTTTGTTCTGAAATAGAAATAATACATTATTTACAGTTAAATATACATATAGTGATGGTATAAGAACATGCATAAGGGTAAAAAAATGACTGATTCAAGATTGTCATTACCTCGGGAGAAGGGTGAGTAATTAGTATCAGGAAGGTGTACACAGGGCTTCAACTCTGCCTAATGTTTCATTTCTTTTTAAAAATGAGTGGACATGGAAAAATATAATAACTTAATAAAGTGAGGTAGGGGATATTTGGGTATTTGCTATATTCTATGCTTTTCTATTATGTTGGAAATATTTCCCAGTCTTAAATTGTGTGTTTGATTTATTAAAAAAATGGTAGGAAAGGTTTGCAGTAGGAGACATATTAGCCAAAAGATTGGGTGATTTAGTGGGATGGAGAAATCCAAGAAGAAAAAGAGGAATGTAACAATTTTCATCTGTTGTTTCAGACACATGAATGACCACTTCATTAACCTCTACCCACAGCTGATTAAGAAATCTTCCGTCATGGATAAAGTGCAAAAGTTTATGGAGTATGTATAATAGCCTGCCTCTCGTTACTGGACCGCAGGGCCTCAATCTGTCATTTCCAACAGCGGGTTTTCCTTTTTGCAAATTCTTTTTCTATCTCTTAGGCAGGATGCTGGGGTTGGTCTTGTAAGTAAGGCTTAGCCGTTTGGGGTATAACATGAAAACTGGTTGCAGACAACATGTCCTCTAACTTAGGCTCTGTCAAACATTAGGTTGAATAGCATATTATCAGTTGCTTGACATCTAGAAAGAGACACCACCAGTGTAAGGTAGACAGAGTTAGATCTCTGAATTACTTCCACCTGGAGACCCTCTCCTTGCAGAGACCCCTCCTTCTCTGTCTTTTCATTGACCTGGTGACTAATCTTAGCTGGAGTGTTACCTAATATCTAAAGCCAATTCTGAATAACCCCTGAGAATATTTCCATTTTAATAAAATTTTCTGAAGACTAATAATTCTCAATATTCAGAAAACTTGATTTGTATTTGTGGGATGGCAGACTATGAGATTAATTTGGGGACAGAAGGACCCTGGGCTTGGCCCTACAAATCTCACACTAAGCAACTTCTTCATCAAATGCTGAAGTCCTCCAAGGCATCAGTTCAAGATCACTGGGCTAGGTCCTGTGAAGCAATGACATTGTATTCCAAGATTGATCTAGAGATAGCCTGAACACATCAGAAACAGCTTTCAGTATACAAAGTTATGTCAAATTATCCCCTGTAAAATGCAGAGAACTGAAAGAAGAGTGACAGAATGCAAGAACTGTATAACTATAAACAGGACGTGTTTGCTAAGTCTGCTAGGACAGAGGCGTTGAGGCACTTCCTAGCAACAGGCTGAGATGGAAAAGCCGTAAACTATGAAAATGCTGGCAGAACAGAAACATATACAAACCACCCCGTCCTTAGGAGTTTTCATTTGTTCCTGTTGGACATCACCACTTGTACGTACAAAAATAAAGTGCATCAGTTTATCCTTACTGATTTAGTGAGACAGTATTATTTTATATGATGTGATCTAGACAGTGCATCCTTGACTTTCTTAGGCCTTGGTGGTGCAGATAGGTAAATATTGCACTTGTGTTTCAATCTGAGATAGAGTAAGGAGGAAGCTAAGTCATAGTCCTAAGAAATTTAAAATCATTTAGGATTTTCAAAGTGATTTGAATGTTACAAGATCCGGAATTTAATTATGCCAGCATAAGTATCTGAACATACAATCTCTAAATGCCTGGGTTCAGTTTAGCTTTGCATGAGCAAGCATGGAGACTTCCACTGCTGATCTAATTTCTCTTTTAGGAAGCAAGACCAGTGGACCCGGAGTAATGTCAAATATCACAAGGATGATCCATTTTGGAGACATACAGGCTATGTTATGGCACAGATGGATGGGCTGTATGTAGGAGCAATGAAAAGGGCTACAGTAGAAAAGACAAAGGTAAGACTTTAAAGAAGCTACTCAGAATTGATATGGTATGGCAACGATATTGAAAAGTATCCTTAACAATCCAGTTCAGCAGTGCCTCAGATTAGGATTAGAGTATAAATTCCTTACACACAAACACATGTCTTGTCTATCATATTGTTAGCACCTGACTCACTGTCTGACACAAAATTCAAGCTTAACATATGAGTAAACCAACTTGTTTGTGTTTCTCCATCTCTTTCATAATGCTGCACTCTGGAATAGATTGAAGAGCTTGGTGAAAATGTACTGAATGTTTCACCTAATAAAGCTAATATTGTAGGCAAAATGTTTCCGTGTACAAGCGCTATGCTTCCCATTCTCCACAAAGCACATACATACATATACACACACACATGTACATCATATTTTTTAGAAAAGTTCACCGAATCATTGAAGATTCAAAGATATTGTGTACTGTGCTTTCAAAAATTACAGAGCTTTTGTTTTCTGATGGTATACACACACACACACACACACACACACACACATTGGACATACATATATACATGTACACTGGGCAAAATATATGGGCAGTTCATATAACAGTGATGTACAAAATTTTAATCACAGAAGTTCAGCTTTGTTCATTAGATTAGAAATACAAATGAAAACCATACTGAGAAATACTTTCTCATTTGTCAATTTGGTAAAAATTCCAAAGTGTGGAAGCATATTCTGTTGGCAAGGCTGTGGGGGAAAAAGGCACTTTCCTAACATACTAGTGGGAATGCAAAATGGCATATCTGCTATGGACAGGAGATTTGGAGTTTGGTACCAAAATCACGCATACATTTACCCTTTGATCCATCAATCCCCCTTCTAGGATCGTCACAAAGGTTTACTGGTAAAAATACAATGTGGCATGTGTGTAGGCTATTCACTGCAGCTAATTTGTGATAGCAAAAGACTGGAAACAGCCAACTATATAGAAGCCTGGCTGCATAAATGCTGTAGGTATAGACAGGAATGAGCTAGACCTCCGTACACTGTTGCAGAGATCTTCAGGATCTGTCATTAAGTGTGAAAAAGTAAAGTGAAAAGCAGTGTGTCTTGTTTGCTACTTTTTATCTTACATGGAAGCAGGTAGATAGACAGATGATAAGTAAGTAGGTGGATAGATTTTCTTATCTTTCCAAGAAGAAACAATAATGAAAGAATAACCCACAAACTTAAAAAAAAAGCTTAAGAAATTACTTATGAAAAAGGAAGAAATAAGAGCGGAGTGGATGGGAATGAAAACTATATCTCTCCGAATGTACCTTTATACATTTGACTTTGGAACCATGTAAAGGCTGCTCGTAATTATGAAACAAAATTTAGTCACATAAGAAAAACAACAATCTCATAAAATCTGAAAAACAAGTTGACATAAATCTAAGTAACTGTATGTCAAGTTCAAGGGCATAACCACACAGAAAGCAGTTATTTCAAGTGACCTTAAAAGACAGTTATTACTGTATATCCTTAGTGGGACAATCCTAAGGATGAGAAGAATCACCAAAAAAAACAAAAACAAACCCAAAACAACCTTAAGCTATATTCAGTAATCACTCTTTAGTACTGCTATTGGTATTGTTATTTTGAAATCTGATAGAGTTCAATAGATAAATATAGCAAGGTAAAACAAATAAGTAAACATGTTGGATATCAAGATTTTCAGCATAAGAAAAATTAGTGAAGTAAAGACCCCATATTTTTTAAAGTTGTTACATAGGTAGGAAATAATTACTTATAGCTTCCTTAAAAAAATACATATTTCTTTCCATTGTTCCCTGAAAAGGCCTAGAAGTAATGGCAATAATAGCAACGACCCATCAGCTAATTAAAATGAATTCCTATTATCAGAAGACACTATATAGAGGTAAAAAGATAAGCTATAAACCAAGAGAAAAAAATTGCAATACATTTTAACTGACAAAGGATTTGCATCTAAAATACATAAAAACATCAACAAATACATTAAAAAAAAGAAAGTGCTCAATGAACAAAATACATCAACAGGAG
Source organism: Smutsia gigantea (assembly GCA_032199065.1). NCBI lineage: Eukaryota > Metazoa > Chordata > Mammalia > Pholidota > Manidae > Smutsia > Smutsia gigantea. The sequence goes on along the minus strand of JAVSCE010002306.1, from coordinate 37,782 downwards.
CAATGAGTGAAATACATCAACAAGAATTTCACATAAGAGGAAATATGACTCATAAACGTGAAAATGGTCAGTTTCAAAGAAATGCATATTAAAATCTTAATGAGACTGTATTACACACCAGACTTGGGAAATCTCAACAATTGCTGAAGTAACTAAATTATTACAGCCTCTCTGGGGAAGACTGAGCATTACTTGAGACATTTAAAGATAATGCATATTCTACACCTTAGGGAATCAATCCAGAGATTAGAGCCACTCTTGTACATGGGTTCCATGTACATAAAAATTCACAGTATAATTATTTTGCTGCAGACTGGAAATATCCCAAACATTCATGTAAGTATATTGTGATACTATAAATTCATGTAATGGGATACCATATAACAAAGAAAATGAACTATTTCCATCCTATTAACATCAGTGTCAAAAAAGTAATATTGAGCAAAAGAACACACACAGTATGATTCCATTTGTACAAGTTCACAAGCAGGCGAATATAAAAATACATATTGTTTAGGGATTCATACATAGAGGTAAAATAATGGAAAAGTAGATAATGAACATCATGAAATTTAGCAAAATGGTTGCTACAGGAGGGAAGGAGGGAGATGAATTTAGAGACTTGCAAACTTAAATTGTGCATATACAGCTTTATTCTTTCATATGTATATAATTCTTAATTTAAAATATAAAGACAAATTACAAACTGAAAAAAAGTTCGCAATTCATACAAGAGAATGAACTAATCTACCTAAAACTTAAAGAACTCTTAAACGTCATTAAGAAAAAGAATAAACTGTGAGCCACTCTGTTGTATACTTGAAACTAATATAAGATTGTATATCAATGATACTTCAATTTAAAAAAATTTCAAGAAAAAGAATAATCTGGTAGAAAAATAAAGCATATGAACAGTTCACACACACACACACACACACATAAAGCCAACCATTTTTAAACATAAATTCAGCCATTTTCATAACAAAACAAAATGCCAATATAAACTGTAAGATTCAAACTGGAAATAAAAATGTTCAGTATGTCGTTGAGGCTCTAAGAGTATCATTGAAAGAAGCCCACTGAAGATAATCTGGCAATTACCTATTAAAATCAGAATCACTTCCAGGAATCTACCGTACACAAAGACTCACACACATACGGAATGATGTGTCCAAGACTGATTGTTGTAACACTGGCACGATAGCAAAAGGCTAGAAGCCACCTCAAAGTCCATCAATAAAATACAGCTGAGCACAAAAGCTATGGCACAGAGGCCTTCAGATATGATCTGAGGGTCAGAAGGGAGCCATGTACCTCTGGCTAGAAAAAAGAGAGGTTAAAAATGCAACTTTCTGTTTATTGCTAACTACAAAATAAATACCTTAAGTCAGCTCTGTCTTTTAGGTATGTGGTTATTATCTCTGCTGAAACTACCTTAGATTTAATAAGCTGTCCAGAAACATGAATTCTACCTTCATATAGATTCTTTTAGTGGAAGAAACACTATTATAAAGATACTACTTGATAATAGGGGGAGTCTAGTAACCATAATGTTGCTCATGTAATTGTATATTAATAATAGTAAAATTAAAAAAAGGAAAAAAAAGAATGACAAAGCACCATGTAATTGCCAGCAAAAAAAAAAAAAAGATACTAAGCTGACTTTACATTGAAGAAAAAAAAATTTTTGAATAAAATATAATGCATCCAGTCATTGGAACACTGTTTAAAAGAATGAGGATGAGTTTTATATCCAGGGTCCCCAAGATATTAAATTAAAAACAAAAAGAGAAAAAAATTAAGGTGAAGCATAGTGCACGTAATACCTTATCATTTGTGTAAAAAAATAAAGACACTTTAAAAGATCTAGAGAGAAACACAAGACACCAATAAAAGTGTTAAACAGGAGATGGGGGGGACGCGGGCAAATTGATGATAGGAACAAGGAGAATTTCCACTATGGATCTGACTATAATTTTTAAAGTCTTGAATAGTGAATATAAAACTTATTTGGAAAGCAAAACAGAATATTTCTGTACATGAATAACTGAGTTGTGTTTTTTGCTTTTTTTGTTGTTTTTTTGGTTAAAATGTCATTTGTGTTTGTCTTCTCACCACCTCTGACTGAAAACCAGCTTGTTTGTAGATGCCTGGGTTCCTCGGGTGGATTGAAGCTTGCTGGAGCCTTGCTCTCCAGTTAGCACGGAGTTCATTTCCAAGTCTGATCATGGCCTCAGGGTTAATACTGCAAAGTCACTTTGCTCCACAGTAAACACACAATCAAAATCAAAAGCATGTTTAGTTGCATATTTTTCTTGGAAAGTAGCGATTCTCACTATGGGTGATTTCCCACCAGAGGATATTTGGCAGTGCCTGGAGAGTTTTTGGTTGGTAGAACTGGGAGAATCCTACTGCTATCTAATGGGGAGGGGCCAGGGATGCTGCTAAACATCCTACAGTCTGCCCCCCATCCCCCGAAAGAAGTATTTGGCCCAAAATGTCACTAGTGCTCAGACTGAGAAAAACCTGCTGTGGAGGAATGCAAACAGAATGTTCTGTTTTACTCTTGAGTAAAAGCTGTAAAATTTTACTTTTACAAGAGTAAAATCCCGAATCTCTGGATATCCGAGCCTGCTGAAACATCTCTTATAAACTATAATGCAGTAACAATTATGTTATAAGATACCATAAAATCCAGCATAGCTGTTACATTAGGGCCTTTTTTACAAAGGAGTGAGTTCATGGAGTCCTGACAATAAGAAAATAGAAAATGACATCTGGTTGTCGCCAGTCAATTTTACAAGTGCAGTCTGTCTTTTCCCAGCCCATGACCCTGTTCCAGATTCAGTTCCTGAATGCCGTGGGAGATCTGTTGGATCTGATTCCCTCACTTTCTCCTGCAAAAAACACCAGCCTGAAGTTTTTAAAGAGATGGGATATGGGACATTGCTCTGCTCTTATCAAGGTGAGACACACACACAGCAGCATGTTCTGGTCCACACAGACTTTTTCTGTATTACCCAAGTATGACAACATCTAATCACCCCTGGTCATAGCTCCATATCAGCTCATAGTTCATCTATCATAGTTAAGAATCTGTTTCTTCCACCATTCCTCTCGTGTTGTATGCACCTACCACTCCTACCTTCCAGAATCTTCCATGTTGGATATTTGAAGAAGAGAGTTTGTTTTGTGCACATTTACCATTAATGTTGGACTCCTTGGCCATGTTTTCCAGTAATGAATATAGCAATAAACATCCAAATTGGTACAATTCCTGTACATTCCCTACACTTGTAGTCAGTTATCTGTATACCTCTGTGTCATTCACTATGATTCTGGCAATAGGTTCTTCCTGGATTTGAGAACATCTTTTTTGCTCACTCAAGCTGGTATACATACGCAGCCATGCTCAGGATTTATAAGCATTGGGACTTCAATATCATCGATAAAGACACCAGCAGTCATCGCCTCTCTTTCAGCAGTTACCCAGGTAAATACATTTAAGGGACCTCGGTACTCTGAGTACTACTTCAGGCTGAATGCTTGGAGATTCAGAGTAACAGGAATGGGAGAAGAAATGTTTAGTGGTTATTGTATGTTAATGAAAATTGATTTTCAGATTGCTTTTTGAAGAAGTGTAACTAAGAATGGCATAAACAAAGTTAATAGAAATGCCAAAAATTGACTTAAAAAAATGCCAACCTAGTATTAAGCACAAAGCACTTTCTTTGGCTCTGCGGTGGAAGCAAAGAGGAGTGAGACAGATCCTGCTCTCAGTACCTCATTGAGCGCCTGTCCCTATTTCTCTTATCCATCGCAATATCCACAGCGCTTAACATGGTGTGGTGGGTGGCCCCTAGTAGTTAATACATTTTTGCTGAATAAATGGATGAATGAATGTGTAAACTTACAAATCATAGCAAGATACATACAATACAGGTAAGAATAATACTATTACTGGGTACAGTGTATGCTGCAAAAGAAGTTTAAGAAAACATCAAATTTCAAGAGGGAGAAGTCACATCAGTGTTTTGGGGAAAAGAGCGGTTGACATTTAAGATGAACTGAATGATGACTAGAATTTGAACAGGTAGAGATGGATGGGAAGAACAGTCTCTGCAGAGGGGTTGCAAACTCCTATGCCTAAAAAGATAGACAGATGATGTAAATGAATAGGGGCAGCTGGTATAATGAAACTGAAGTGGAAAGAACTGTAGCAAACACATGGCCCACTGAAAGGGGGCTGTCAGCTCAGCTCCCACTGACTGTTGTCACTCAGCAAGGTGGAGATCAGTGTTGCCAGATCCTACAACTTCTCTGATACAAATGTGGATGGAAAAAAACAAAACCCACTGGGTGGACACTTTGGGCCACTTACCATATATCTATAACTTCAGGAGGGTTATACCAACCATCTGTCATCGCTACCAACCTAGATCAGAGTATAACACCCTTCTGGCGTTACGGCTACGGGCAGTACTAACAGTGCCCTGTCAAGAATGCTGACTGGGGGTAAAACTCAGTATTTTTCTTTTATTGTGACCTGATCCTTCCTTTGAGACCACTTTGATTTCATGTTTACTGTAGTTTGCTTAATTGTTTTGGAATTGAGGGGGACTAGGGACCCCACTCTCTGAATTAGACTGCACCTTCATTCTTGTGTATTCCTTTGGAATGAAATTTAAGGATGGCAAGACACACAGGACTGGTCAAATATTTATACTCTTCTTATTTGTGCTCAAATGCAATGTTCAGATGTTACCCACTGCTTTGAAGTCTCTGCAGAATGGGTTCTTCCACAGTCTTAACAATCCCAGATCTCAAAGGTAGTGAGGGGAAAGGACTTGGAGGGGTTTCTTATGAAATTTATAGTTGCTAACATTTGCATATAAATCCTTCCAGAATAGATACATAGTTAATAGAGATTTTTAGAACAATTAAGCTGAGAGAAAACAAAGGATTTTTTTTTTACCCCAAGGTGTTTTTACAAGAGCCAATGAAACAATGTGATACATGTAAAACTCATAGAATCTTATGTATATTACAAAGAATTACTTAATTAAGGGATCAGCCACACTAATCTATTGGTTGTATCCAATAGATACAGAGCTAGGCTTTGCCCTGAACTTCATGCCATGTGCATTGCTTATCCCAGAACAAAGCTGAGTGGCTTGTTTTTCTTTGATGGAAGAGTGCCATGGTAGATTGAGTGGATTAGAACTGTGATGTTACCTTTGTATTTGAGAGGGCAGGACCTGAAGCCTCTGCATGATAGGGAGAAGGATATTAAGAATTGCTGAGTCAGAATAGACAGATAAAGCCTGAAATACTCATAATTTGTCTAAGGTACATGTTAAAGATCACAGTAACTGGGATGGTACAGATCCCATTATACTAAAGATGCAAATAACTAAAGATTTCATATGCACCTACCCATATGTTTACATTATGACCCTCCTGCCAAGTTCTGTAGACGTTACACCAAGAGGATTGTAATGAAAAACACTAAAACTTCAAGACACAGTGACATTCTTTTGAGGTTTCCAAAAAGGAAAACGGTGGGGCTTGGACAGCTGTTAAACTGTCCCTCAGCATATGAAATCCAACTATTTTACTTTGGTGAGCCTCACTTTTGTGATCTGTTAAAATGAGGCTAATGCGTACTTCATAAAGTTGTAAACATTGTGATTTATGTACACATCTACAATTTTCCGTTAGACTGTTTTGCTAGGCAAAGTATGATGAAAAACCGGACTGTTCACTCCCTACTCTAACAAAATTTGTGTTCTGGTGAAAAACAGAGACAAATAAAAAGTAATAATTAAAGTATGATTTGTGTAATAATAGAGAAGACTACTTTGGGGATGTTGAGGCAGCTTCTAGAAGGCAGTAAAATTGAAGTTGAGGCACGGACAAGTATAAACTAGCCAGGCCAGTGGGATAATGGGGTAGTCGAATGTTCCCATGGAACAGACTGTGCGAAGACGTATAGGAAAGAGAAGGTGAGGAGAAGACCAGAGAGAGGGAGTGAAGGGTAATTCTAGACCATTAAAGTGACAATTGGAAGTGACATTAATAGACTTGTATTTTAGAATTAGCTGGCCCGTGAGAGGAGAAGAAGGCTACTGCCAGCACATGTAGAAGCCTGAGACAGTAATCCAGATGACTCAAACCACATGACTTTTGCAGATGGTCAGTCAAAATATGGATGAAAGACTGATATCCACCCTCAAGAAGAAAACAAAAGATCAAAAATGACTGCTGCATTACTGTAGCAAGTCTTGACTGTGTGCGTTCCTCTTGTCCTAGCCAGAATCTTTAAGGGATAAGAACCTATTAAGAACTGTCAGAAGGGCACTCCCAAAATTATAGGGCACTCCATCATAAGAGAATAGAAGAAATAACAGTAATTGTTCACAGTGCATTTGTCAGTATTACAAAAGGATTTGCTGCATCCAGCACACCCAGATTTATCTAAGCCAATTCCGCACTCAGTGTTCATCAGAGCCCCAGCTGACTCCATAAAAATGGAGGTGGTTATATCAAGGAAACAAATTAGTGTAACAATCCCATCCTAATCTAGAAAGGAGTTAAGGTGACTTGGTAGCTTAAAAGGTTCAGTCTTTTGCAGACTGTTTTTAAAAACCAGAATAGGAATTTCCTCCACTCCTGGGGCAATTATTTCCCCTGAAGATGCCGGCATGAAATGTCCTAAGAGTCAGAAGTGCACCACAAGTATGCCCGGTGCCGACAGCCTCAGTGCCACCTGTAGGACCAGGCGAGTGGGCTTCCAGCTTGGAAGTGCCATCCTCAAAATAGCCTAAGTACCCCTCTAGCACCAAGACCTGCCAGGTTAGCACTCCTGGGGCATCCAGTGCCCCTTGTGTGTCTGATTTAGGAAGCACCTTTGTAGAAATTTAAAAAATATCCTTCCAGTACCCAAGACCTGCCAGGGTGGCAGAGCCATCCAAGTGGGGCCAAGCTCAGACATGGGTCCTGGTCCTTGTGTCTCTTCCCTTCTACCCTACACAGGGGTTCAGCAAGATGCCATGAGGAGTCTGGGACTGAAGCCTATAGGGTGGTCCTGGTGAGCAGATGCTTTCTGAGGGAATTCACAGTGTATTTTTTGCATGATTGGGCTGACAGAATGTAGATAATGTGATGTTTGGAGGTGACACTCATGTCACACACAGCAGGTGTCCAAAGGCCACACTTACCCCTGGGCTTATGCATGTACATTTGCGTCCGCTTTCACCTCTGTTCTCATGGGTGTGCTGCCTCCCTTCTGCAGCACCCAGGGGGCGGCAGGGGAGGTGACAAGGGAACTTTACCCCATGTGCTCCACTGCTGGCCCCTGAGGCAGTCCCCTCACCCCTTGCAGGTTCTGTACCAGGTGGTCAGCAGGCATTTGGCGAGAGCTGGGCCTGACCCCTATAAGAGCTTTTGAGAACCTTGCTTCCCGATGCAAACAGGCCTTTGCAACAGATCTCGTACTTCCAGTTGATGAGGTTCCTACTCTAATGGGTCAGTCTTACACTGGATGGATAATCCTTGTGTGTTGGGACTGCTTTTGTGGCTCTGCCCACAGGCTTCTCACCTATCCTGCCCTCAGGTGGGGGTGTATGGAAGGTAGGGCTGTAGTCAGCATGGAGAGAGATTGCATTCTAGGAATGCAATGATTATAGCATGAGTCCAAGGGAAGACAGACCCAGTTGGAAAATATGTTGATACGTGTTTACGCTATAAAATTCTGAGTGTAACTTAAATGACCTGAAAATGAAATATCATTCACTTTTTCCTTAACACCCTAGGTAAGACATGCATTTGTGGCCAACACTAACAAAGCACAGTAACAATCTTTCAAAGAGTCATTAGAAGCGAGTATTCACAGGTGGCCTGATGAAAGTTGCAGAGTCACTAAGTAAATATGTTGGGAACTGCAGAGGAAAAGAAACACGTGTTGTTTCAGTATGAGCAGGTAACAAAGAGTCATGGCTTTGTGAATAATAATAGTATTTACCTTTTTCTCCTGGGAGAGATAAAAAAATCATTCAGTAACAGTGCATTTGTTAATAATACCAAGGTGGTACCTGGACACTGCAAAGATTCTTCACAAACACTGATTGGACAATAGACAAATACATTAGTATCTTTCTCTACCCAGTATTCTAAATCTTCATTGATAAATCACTATACCTCTCATGGGTCTGTGAATTTTGTAATATACTTCTTAATCAAATTGTTTATATAGGCAGGGGCTCTACAAAAAGTTGCTTGCTTGAGGCTCTGGGAACTCTAAGGAAGGTGGCCTTGGATAACCTTGTTCTAGAAGCATCCCTTCCTGCACAAAGAGTATATTGAATAGCTATGGTTTGATAAGGCTAAGGAAGATAAAAGCCTTGTACTAGCCCTACTCCAGGATATTCTATACACAACCGACTATTGATTTTAACTATGCAGCCAGAACCAGGGAAGTAAGATACAGAGAGAAATCCTATAGGGAATGACGGCACTGGGCAGGCAGCCAAGACTACAGCAGGAAGACCTCAGTGGAAAGGTCTACTGATTTCAATTGCATTGAGTCTTAATCAATTCTGAGAATACATGTCAATGATACTGAGTCTTCCAGTCAATGAATATTGTATATTTATTTAGGTCTTCTTCAATTTGAGCTATGTTCTGTAGTTTTCCATATATATGGGTACTGAATATTCAGTTAGCATTGAATAAAATATTAAAATATTATGTATTATAAACATATAATATATTTAATTAATTTGACTCCTAAATAATTTTTGAGGTTACTATAATCAGAACTTTTAATTCTTTTTTCCAATTCTTCATTGCTTGTATATATGCATTAGTTCTACATAACAAATGACCCCCAAAATTAGTGGCTTCAAAGAGCATTAGTATCTTGTGGTTTCTGTGGCTCAGGAATTTAGGTAGGGCACATGCAGATGGCTTATCTCTACTCATTATATTTGGGGCAGAGCTGAAGACCCAAAGACAGATGGGCTGGAATCTCTGAAGGCCTACCTGAAGCTGGAGGATACACTTCCAAAGTGACTCACTTACATAATAGCTGACAAGTGCTGGCAAATTGGTTCCTCTCCCAGGACTTCTCACGTATCCTCATGACCGGGTGCTTGGCTTTCCCCAGAGCAAGCGATCCAAAAGAACCAGGCAGAAGCGACAATACCCCTTAAGACCTAGTCTCAGGAGTCGTACAACAGTCACTTCCACCACATTCTATTCATTAGAAGTATGTTATGATCAGTCCACATTCAAGGAAAGAAAATTAGAATCTATCTTTTAATGGAAGAGTGTCAAAAAATCTGGGGAAATTTTAAAACCACCACAATATAGAAATATGGTTTTTTTTGTGTGTGTTTTTAGTTTTTATCCTGAGACCTTTCTGACTTCATTTATCAGTTTTAGTTGCCTTTTTGCAGTTTCCTTGGGATTTTCCTTGGGATTACTAAGAGAGGAATATTTATAATTTGTCCTTTTCTCATGTTATTTCTAGAAATTTTGCATTACGTATTTTGATCCTCTGTCATTAGACATTTATATATTTGTAATTGTTATATATTCCTATTATATTGTCTCATTTATCCTTATTAAAAGTCCCTCTGTGTCTCTAGTAAAACTCTTTGTCTTAAATCTGTAATGTCTTATATTAATAAAGTCACTGTAGTTTTCTATGCTTGCTGTTTGCATCTTGTACTTTTTATATCCATTTCCTGCCAACCTATTTATGTCTTTGTGTTAAATGTATGTCTCTGTAGACCAAAAGTATTTGAGTCTTTTTATTTTTATTTTTTATCAAGCCTGACAATTTCTACTATTGATGAGAGTGTTTTGTTCATTTACATTTAGTGTTAATATTTATGTATTTGAATTTAGGTCTGCCGTGTTGCTATGTGGGTTTCTTTATGTAACCTCTGTTTTATTTCTCTATTACTCTTTTCTTGTCTTCTTCTGTGTTGAGAAAAATGTTTTGTTAGTATTCCAACAAAATATTCTATATTTTAGTGCCCAGTTGGCTTTCTATCTATACATCTTTGTATTGTTTTTTAGTGGTTGCAGTAAAGATTGTAATATGCATCTTTAACTTATCACAATTTACATAAATATTTAGTTATTATGGTAAAAACGATAGGAATCTTGCAATGGTAATAATCCCATTTAGTGTCCCCTATTCTTTTTGCTATTGTCATAAGTTACATCTTTATATGGTTGTAAAACCACCAATACAGTTTCATAATTTTTATTTAAACATAATGTCTTTTAAAGAAATTAAAACAATATATATATACACACACAATTATATATACTGAACTAGTATATGTATATAACTCAACAAACCCCAAATAGAATAAATACAAAGAAAATCAGAGCTAGCATATCACAAAGTCAAAGATAAAAATCTGAATGCAGGGGGAATATGTATTTTATATCTATATTTTTTTCTTTATATATAAATTGCATATAAATATATTTAATTTTTAATATTTTATCTTTGGCTTTGTGATATGTATATAATCTTTGGCTATGTATTACACTAGCTCTTATTTTGTATTTTTTCTCTTTGGGGTTTTTTGGGCTTATAAGATCTATAAATTAATGTTTCTCATCAAATTTAGGAATGCTTCAGCTGTAATAGCTTCAGATATTTCTTCCATACCCTTTTCTCTCTCCTCTCTCTGGGACTCCGGTTACCTAAATGTCAGGATGCATAATCTTATCCTATGGTCTTTCGGACTTTGTTCATTTTTATTCACTCTTTTTTTTCTTCTAATCTTCAGATCAGATAATTTCCATTGATCTACTTTGAGTTTACTGATTCTTTCTTCTGCCATCTCAAGTTTGGTACTGAATCTGTCCACTAAAATTTTCATTTCAAATATCATACTTTTCAGGTCTAAAATTTCCAGTTTCTTCTTTGTCTATTTCCCATTTCTCTGTTAATATTCCTTCTGGTAACTTTTAATTCTATCTTTTCCTTTTCTGAACAGTTTGAAGTTGAAGTCTTTGGCTCCTAAATCCAATATACAAGCCTATTTGGAGATAGTTTTGAGTGACTTTTTTAAAGTGTGGGTCATGTTTTCCTGCTTCTTTTCATGTCTAATTTTTGGTTGAAATTGGACATGGAAGATAGTGCATTAGAGTGACTCTAGAATTTGTTTTTCTGAGAATTGTTAGTGTTTTTGTTACAGTAGGTAATTACTTGTACTCAGAGTTCAAAATATATCTCCCTCACAGTATGCAGCAGCTGATATCTTTATTCAGTCTTTTTTTTTTTTTACTTCTAACTGCTCTTTTTTTCAAACTTGTCTCCTGGAGATTGCCCTTACAGCACCTGCATAGTTTAGTAAGGATTTGGGCAGAGATTAACTCAGATTTTTAGAGCTAACTTTCTCAGTGGTTTGCTTATCCGAGGTCTCCTCTAAATTTCCATTTGCTCTTCTGGCTCTGAATTCTGCCCTTTGGCGGCCTGAGCAGTGTGAGTCGCCTCTGAGTCGGGGAACACCCTCTTTCAAAGTGGCAGCGCAGTTGCATATCTCACCAGGAATGAGTCTCTTACGAGGATAAATACCTAACTTCTTTCTGTTTTGACTCTGGACTCACTGACACCTTGCCCTCTTGCACAGTTAGTGTGTCAGCCAGGGAATCGGGCAGAGGTTGTGCTCAGATTTTGGATCTCTGCTTTTCTGTAGTTCTCTCTTGCTTCCACAATTTCTCCTTTAAATTATCAGCTGCTCTGCAGCGCTGATCTCTGACCTCTGCTGTCTCGAGTCCTCGTGGCTGCTGGTCTCCTCCTCCAGAGCTGGGGTTGCGGGTAGAGCGTCCACTCCTGCAAGGAAACCACAGACTCATATTCTTAACTGGAGCTGCCAGTGTTCAGTGTCTCCTGCCTTGGCTCATTTTCTAGTACCATCACCTAGTTGTTTTAAATACTTTTATAAAGTGTTCATCATTTTTATTTGTGGGAGAAATCATCCAATTCCTTTGTGCTGCCGTTATTGGAATACCGACTCTGGTATGAACATTTTTATTGCTTTTTAATACATTTTACCCAAATGCTTTCTATAGGAACAAAAGGTGTCACTCAGGCTCCTCTTAGAAGCGGTCACCACCCCCAGGCTGCATAGGCTTTCCCTGCTTAGAGCTTCCTTGGTAACTGGTGGGTAGTTTCTTTAGAGCCCACGTTTCATATTCAGACCTGGGTCCCCAGGGCCGGCACCGAGCCTTGCACATGGTGATCACTGAATAAATATTTATGGAAGCAAGGAAGGAAAAAAAGAAAATAGGAAGAAAAATGCAAAGGAAGGAGCCAGGCAGACAATTACGGATGTGCACGTGGTGGGGACTGCAGAGAAGAGGGGGAGAGTGGGGTGAAAAGGGAGGCGAGGGCTGCCCAAGAGATCACCGCCTCTCTCACAGCCTCATTGTTTCCTATTTGTTCCACTCTCCCTCTTTATACCCTTGATTTGAAAACAGCAGTCCAAGATGTTCAGGACCTGTTATGATGGCGTTTCAGATGCAAACGTGTATGTTCAGCTCACGGAGTTGGACCTTGAGGCTAATTCCTCACAGCCACCCTGATTATAAGTGACACAAATAGGACGTGACCAGTTTTAGAGGGATTAGGCAACATCCAAGTTTTAAGTAAGTTACTATAAACTTGTTCGTGCTCGACTTGTCATTGAAATAAACGAGACAAACTATTATTTGTTAGCTCCTACTTATGTGCCTGCCACTGTGATTGACACTAGGCCAAACATTTGATGTGTACGGTGTCACTTAATTTCCATGAAAACCTAACAAGGAGGGTATTGTTATCTGCATTTTTCAAATAAAGAAACAGGTTCAGAAAAGGTAAACAGCATACTCAAAAGTATAGTACTTGGGGCTTGCGGACTGGGTTCATTCGCAGTATGTCTATCAATAGCCACTGTTACTTGTTTTCCAGAAATGGTTCAGTTTGCATTTAAGTTAAATGGTTAAAATTTGAAGAGCCATGAACTCACAGGGCCTCCTGGCATGCCAGGTGGGTGCAGCTCTTGCGTGGGAACAAAAGCTGGAACCTAACCAGAGTGTTTTAATTGAGGGTTCCAGTAATGATGATCCCTAATGAGGCCGCAGCTTCAAGCTTAATTATCTACAGGTGGGGCTCCGTGGGACTCACCGGGTGTGTCTCAGCAAGCGCGCATGCGCTCCTGCCCTGCAGTGCGTCCAGAAATTCCATCATCCGCCCCCCAAGCTTATACCTCTTACACTTAAAATATCCTGTGGAGCTTGCTAAAAATGGAGATTCCAGTGTGCCATCCACTGAAATTCTTCCTCAGTTGGCCTTGGCTGGGGCAACTGTAACAAAGCAGCCTAGGCGATCCTAGCAGACCTGGTCCGAGCCCACCCAGTGAGATGCTGGCAGCCCTCCTGGTCTCGGAAGCAAAGATTTGCTCAACCTTTTCTTGTTTGAAATTCAAATACTTGCAGCAGGTGCAGAGGAAGATAAAAGAATAGCGTCCAAACCCCAAGAAAATTTGGTCAAGTCTCCTTCATAATCTGCAGTGTTATTACTTGTCATAGGTTAAGAAATTGCCTCCTTAATTCATGTATGTTGTCAACTTTTAATGTACTGTAATTACTTTATTAATTTCATGTTACCCCTTTTAGATATGTTGCCATGAAGCTGAAATAGACACAACCTGTGAGTTGGCACATGCCAAGATTTGTGTTTTCCACCTTTAAAAAGTAGAATCAAGGGAGGAAAAGAAATAAAAGTGGAACTAGAGCACCTATTCCAAAAGATTACACACAGATTTTGTAGCATTTCTTCTGTGTTTTTCTGAATACTTTTCTTTTGTTCTTTGGCACCATCCAGGACCCTGCTGACTTTGACCAGGCCACACCTGTCTTTTCTCACCTAGCTCAAGAAGCTCTCTCCCTTCTATCTTTGCAGAAATCCCACCTTATTTTCCATACTTGTCTTGATTAACTGGTCGTATAGTGATTTTCCCCAACTCCACCCTGTTTACACATGCAAGTCCCAATGACTCACTCACTCCTCTCAGTTGCTTCTGCTATATTTGCTCCACTGTATGTGTGATTGTTGTCACCATTTGCCTGACTATGTATCTGTTCCCAATAGTTTTGTCAGGCATCTGGTGGAGTGGAAAAGGCATGTGCTGAGAGTCAGTCTTAGATTTATTCCTGACAATGCTGCTTACTAGCTTTAAATTGCTAAATATGTTTTTTAAATAGTTCATCTAAGAGATCTTTCTGTGATCACCAAATGGTGATATCTGTCCTTCTAAAGCAAAGTATCTGGTGTGCATAGGTGTGTAGTAAATGTTGGTCACCACGGTGTTTTCTTTCTTCCTTAGATTGAATGGTTATCTGTTGAGCAACTACTATGTGTCAACTCCTTTTCTTGGTGCTGGAATGAACAGGCAAAAAAGTCCCTTCCCTATGGATGTTACATACTATGCGATAGACGGAAAAGGAAACAGTAAACAAATAAATGACATAATCTGAAGTAAATAATAATTTATTATTATAGAAAAACAATTTCATTTTGATGTGGAATACAGCAGGATATTGATTCAATATAAGCCCACCTTCTTTATATTTACTCTATATTATCTTAAAAAGACCTGCTACTTCCTCTCTGTGGACCACTCCAAGATAGTCCAACTGATGTGTGTGAACACCTAACAGTATGAATCCTCCACTTATCGCATTCCTACTGCAGGGTTAGGTGGAAATGTGCTCAGTAAATACTTACTTGATTGAAGAAGAGTCATTGGAAGGAGAATGGACATTTATTGGTACCAGCTAGGATCCTGGCAGGAAGAGAAGCAGATATGTGCCATGCTGGAAGGTAGGAAGACCAAGCCCATTGCTGAGTATGCAAAATAAATGACTGTAGGATTTTGTGTCCTGGGATTACAGGGAGCCCGCAGCCTTCTCTTTCTCAGAGTGAGGAAGAAGATTCTCCTGCTGCAGACAGCAGCCTTAGGGCAGGGGCTCAGGTAGACTCCAAGGTGGGCAGAGGTAGGCAGGTGGGGGCAGTCAGGGCACATGCCTTTACAAAGCTCCTGATGGAATTCTGATACAGTCTCTGGACTGGGAACCATTGCATCGTGCTTGGGCTATAATATGTTTAATAAACATTTATTGAGAGATTATCAGATTGGCTTAGAGAAGTCAGCCAGCCCAGCACAGATTGGTGATTCTGTCCCTCTTCAGCAGTGGGAAGACACTGAGCAGAAAGGCTGAGGATGGTGCAATGTTGTTAATTTGCTTTGTCTTGCAGAAAAAAAGGAAAGAAAAGAGTTCCCAAAGTGTCACATCCATCTGTGTTATTGTCAAATGGCAGTAAGGCATTTCCAGACAGAATACATTGTCTAATTGGATTCCTGTTAATGGATCAGTTAGCTATTTCTGTGTAAAAAATAATGTCCAAAACCTCGTGGCTGGAAACAATATGTGGTTATCATTGCTTTTGAGTCTCCAAATCAGCTGAGTGATTCTTTCTGGACACGTCCACCGGGCATATGCACGCACATGTTGGCCATAGGCTGCTGACCTTCGGTGAACTTGCTTGCGTGTTTGGGGCTTGGCTGGCTAGAGGCTAGCCTTTCCTGAGGTTGCTTGTCCGCCTCCACATGGTCTCTGGTCTCTTATCCCTGAGACCACACTAGGCTAGGCTTGTTTATGAGACAGTAACAGGGTTACAATAGAGTGAGCAGACATGTGCAAGGTCTCTCAAGGCCCGGGCTCCAACCTGGCACATTCTGTTAGCTGAAGCAAGTTCCAAATCTAGCCCCAGTGTAAGAGGTGGGGAACAGACAGACATCTTTGATGGGAGAAGCTGCAAAGTCACTTGCCGAGGCTATGGACAGAGGGAGGGGTAAAGAAATGCAGCACAGCTATTTTTACAGTCATGAGCTGTACTGCTGACCCTGAGTTTTATGTTGTTTACGTCCTTGGTCAGTGTTGAACCTACCCTTTGGAAGGAAGGAGTGTTTTTTGTCTTTGGAATCTTGGAGCAGTGAATGCATGCAGTATGCAAATGTGCACATTTTAAATGCACTGGGTAGGATAATATGGGTAAACTTTTCTGGGTCGTACTAAGTAACAGGTCTCAGTGGCATTGGAGGGTAGTTGGTCACTGTTCATTTTTCTGATTCAAGTGTTACTTTTTTAAAGTCTTGAAATAGGATTTATTAACTGTAAGGGTTCCCTTTTATTTCTCAATTAAATTCATCAAGAAGCTTACTGTGTGCAATGTTATTTGCAGGCTGGCTTTCATACTCGAGTGTTTCACTTTTTCCTGATCTAAAATAGTTTGCCTTCCAAAGCTGCTAATGACAAATAAGAGCAAGAATATAATTTTACACAAAGAACATTTGTTTCTCTTACATTGCAATGTTTTAGAACTTTGACCCATGGGCCTTTTCTTTTTTTTTTTTAACTTAAAACTCTGAACTATGGAATTGACCTCCTTGACTGGTGGTTTTTGCAAGCCTCCTCTTTGTTTCAGAACTCTGGGTGCCCTGTATTTTTCCATCTTTAATAAACAGTCTTGCTCTTGAGTGAAAGAATATTCCTTACATGCTTGGATTAGTCATTCACTCACACATAGTAAAGAATGCCTGCCCTCTTGTGTCCATAGAGGTTGCTATAGTAAGGAAGGAATTAGCAGGTTACCACGCCACAGCTCCAGCATTCCACCCTATGGAGAGTTTGTACAGAGAGCTTGCACAGGCTAAGTATGGTTCTACAGTTTGAACACTGCCAAATGACCCCCGCTCAAGAGGTGAACAAATGGCTATTGAAGTCCATCCTGTACTTTGCTTGTCAAGCCATGTGTCCTAGGTCCAGGCTGTCTCCAAAAAGGGTTATCCATTAAAATTTTGTTAGAGGTAGCCAGCCACTCATCAAGCCTTATACTATCTGGAATGTGCAACCTTCTGTCATTTATACAAACCACTGCATATGCTAATTACAGCCTGTGGAGGTTCACGTAAGTTAGCTGGACACTGCTCTCATCTTTGACTTTCCTAGTCAAGAACTTCTAGAAATTAAAATTAGATTCTTAGAGCTGAATGACGTCCTTAGTCCCAGGTTATCAGAGAAGGGAATAAGGAACAGAGAGGCAAAATGAGAAGTGCCAAATCTCTTAGTTGCAATGCAGGGAACTAAAATACAGGCCTTCTGACCTCCAGTGCATGTTGGGAAGTCTTAGCTTTGACATCAGGTATCCCGTTATTTGATCCCACCCCACCTATTCCTACCGTGACTAAACTACACCTTGTTTGTTGTGTGAATGAATGAGTAGCCAACCGTCTTTTTCTGTTTCTTGGCCCTGCCACTCAAACTTCCGCTCTGCAATGCCACATTTGTTCCTCTGTATATCTTTTTCCTTATTATTGCTCCACCTGTGACGCTCAGTGCTCTCTTCCTGGTCAGCGCTATTTATGCAAGCTTCAAGACTCGCTTCCGGGCCACTTCCTCCAAGAAGCTCTCTGCCACAGCCTTCATTAAGCCCGAAGTGGAGAGAGACAGGAAGGCTGAGCATAGGTGTTCAGACTTAGCGGGAAGAGCACTGGATCAAGGGCCTGCGTTCTCGGCCCAGGTCTGCCAGGAGCTGGGCGTATGACCTTGGGAAGACCACCTCACCTCTCCGAGCCTCATCTTGCTCTTTCCAATCACAAAAGCATCGAAGGACATTGCTGTTGCTCCATGCGTGGCAGGCACAGTGCTGGGGAGGCGGTATTAGGTAGTTCGTGGACAAGTCGTTTTTTGCATGTTAGTAGAAATTATGTTTTAATGTGTTTTCTGAAATAACAGAACCAAAACAAAAACATCAAACCCACAGTTCTTTGGCTATCATTGTATGCGACAAGGCTAACTAAGTATTTTAAGCTTGAAGAGAATAAATTTAGGGAAAAGTTGGAAGCAAATAATAGTACAGGTAGTAATCAGATATGGCAAAAATGGTAGTGGATAAAAACAGTGGACATTTGGGAAGCACCGGAGGAGCCCATTCCCCCAGTGCCCTTTGTCTCCCTGGGGCACTTCTCTGAGGTGTTTCCACCGACAGCTTATCGATCACCATCAGTTGCTGAGGACCGTAAATCCTATCTCACTGTTACAGCTGTGTCTGACATTCCTGATCTCTACCACACTCATCACAGCAGAAAGCACAAAATAGGCCTTTAAAAAAGACGTGTGACTTCACTGATTTCCATATGTTGCCTCCAACATTTATAAGAAGCATTAACCCAGAGTGTCAAGACCCTAGTTTAAATCCCATGTTCAGTTATAAATGTAGATTTTTTTCTATTTATAAAAATCATGTAGACTCATTATGTAAAATTCGGAAAATACCGTAAAGTAGAATGAGAAGAAAGGCACCCCATTCTTACTATCTCACAAGGAACCCTGCTTGCAGTCCCCCAATTAAAAGCTCTGCACAGTCCTAGCAAGTGGGGATCTGTTTCCGTTCTTCATTTTGGAAAACTGGAATAGTCTTGATTCAATATATTTTTGACATCCCCAGTCATAAAATCAAAAAATTTCTATGGAGGTCCACTGGCACCCTTATAACCAGCTGCTGAGCCACTGCTGCTGACCCGGGTCAAAGCTGGCGGAGGCCACTGCAATCAAGGGTACTCGTACCTGCTCCTCTTTATAAAATGCATTGTGTATATAAAACTGTACTACTAATGATGGTTCAGTATTCCAGTATACAGAAGATGATTTTTGTATTTCTCTTTCCTGTAGGGTTTTTGGAGTCTCTGGATGACTTTTACATTCTTAGCAGCGGTTTGGTATTGCTGCAGACCACAAACAGTGTGTATAATAAGACCCTACTAGAGCTTGTGGTACCCCAGGCGCTCCTGGCCTGGCAAAGAGTTCGTGTGGCCAGTATGATGGCAGATAATGGCAGGCAGTGGGCAGAGATCTTTTCAAAATACAACTCTGGTAAGTGACCCTGCAGCATACCTTTTAAGCATGTACTGATGTTCAGGTTCCTTAGCCTGGGAAGCCACACCCATGCCTTGCTTCATGTCTCCCGATATTTCAGGCACCTATAACAATCAGTACATGATCCTGGACCTGAAGAGGGTGAAGCTGAACCAGAGCCTTGAAAATGGCACTCTGTATGTTGTGGAGCAGATTCCCACATTTGTAGAATATTCTGAACAAACTCACATTCTGCGGAGAGGTACCTTGTTCCTGCTGGAAGTCTGATGAGTATGCATGTGTGTGAATGCATGGTGCAGAGTGTGTGGTGGGAAAAAGTTGATGGGACCCTATTGCTAGCTAGTCTGGGAAAGAATGACCAGGTTCAGCACAAAGTGTAAATATGCACCTTCAGCTCTTCTGTGACAGTGTGTAGATGAGGACAAAGCCAGGCATTCATGATCTTATGACCTCTCGTGGCTCCACTCTTGCCTTCTCTCCTGGGTTCTTGAGCAAAGCCTTTAGCTCAATTTAGCAAATATTTGTGGGACTGCTACTCTGGAAAAGCATGGATGCAGGTACAAAATCCCCAAGTTTCAGTCCAGTTAAGGAAGCAGTGCACACAGAGCAGCCATTAGAACTCGGAAAGGTCAGTCCTCATGTCTGCGGCCCCAAGTGGGAATCCCGGTGGTGAATCCCAGGTGGGAGCCACTGTCAGGGGTAGGGGTGGGAGACAGCAGTTCCAGAGGGCAAGAACAGAGCCAGAGCCCAGGTTTTGGAATCAGACTGCCTTGATTTGAGTCTCTGCTCCTCAAAATCTTGGACAAGTTATCCACTCTCCAAGCCTCATTTCCTTCATCTATAAAATGTGACAGGTCCACAATCACTTATTTGCAATTTTGAAATCTTAAAACTAAACCCAAAAGCTGTTTGGCTTTGTTTGTTTTGTCCTAGCAAACTTGGTAGTAAAATAAGACCTGAACTGAACTCATTGGGTAGCAAACACTAACCTGTACTGTCTGTTTACCATCTTTATTTCCTCTCCTCCCAGGAGACGATTTATAGGTTAGGCTATAGAAATATCAGTATCTTTCAATTATGAGATGCTTCCCACAGAGACTGCAATGTTATGCAGAACGTACACACCCATTGCTTTCTAAAATCTGAAAATCCCAGAATTCTGAAACACATCTGGCTCCCAAGAGATTTTGAATGTGCGAGTGTGGATTTTTACAATTTCACAGGGCTGTGGTGAGAGTTAGTTGAGGTAATTCTTGTAAATTCTTGAATACACAGCTGCCACAAAGCAGGTACTATTATCTTACATGGAACATAGTGCTTGGCACACACGATTAAGTCCTCACTGAATATTTGTTGAATAAATGAAAATGAAGATGATGTCTAAGTGGAAATTTAAAGGCTAAAAAAGAGCTGAGCAATTCAACAAGGGGACAAGATCAAACAAATGGAGGCATGAAAACTGGTGTGGATAAGAAACACCTAGAGGAAAGGCTACAGAGTAGATGATGGATAGTGGGGGATAAATATTGGCCTTGTATATCCTGCTAAACAGCGTGGCCTTTCTTCTTTAGAAAATGGGAGTTTTTGAAAAGGGAGAAGAGACTGGAAGTCAGAGAGAAGAGAGGAGACTAAGTAGGAAACTATTGCAAGGAACAGAACCAGGAAAAGGTGTGGGCCCTTGGATCGGGGCCTGGTCCTCAGTTTCCCAGGTCCCCAAATTGATTTTGTATGACACCTGGAGCGAGCCATCTCAGCAGGAATGGCTCACACCAACTAAATGCATATAAGTGCATAAGACAGAATTAATGAAGCTGTAAATGTCAATTTCCAAACAGCTCAGATACTACCAAGTAGTGGATCTGCCTCCTTTGCTTGTAGTAAATCCATGAGAGAAATCAAATCATTAGGCAGTTACTTGGTGGGCGTGGCACGTCAGGACGGAGGACCCAGTGGAAAGACCTTGGAGGCTGGGCCCAGGAGCCAGCAGTGATAGCGTGCCTCGCGAGGCAGGTGCTTGTCAGGGTGGACTGATTACCCAAGGCCTTTTCTTCTTCAGACTGCCACTGACTATAGAATGGTTCTTTACAGTCTCATTCCTAGAGCCCGTGAAAAACTACCTTGGGACTAAACGAAGCTGATACTGATCTGCCTCTTGTTTTTTTGTCTGTCTGTCTGTTCTGCCAGAAGATGAAAGAACAGAGACTTAAATTTACTGAGTGTTTACTACATACTAGACACACTTCTGAGCCTTTTACTTAAATTATCTTGTTTGATTTTCATAACAAACTCCCAGATAAATAGTATTGTTACCATTTTACTGTAAGGAACAAAAGGCTTAGAAACGTGATTTGCCCAAATAAGTGGCATCATATAGTCATTAAAAACAATGTCCCATGAACCTCCTAGCATTTGGAATGTTGTGGTTGGTATACCGTACCTCCAGCTGTGGTGTGCTGACAGAGCCCTGGTGCTTTTAGTCCAGAGGAAGGCATGTGACCTCTCTTAACCCGTTTCTTCCTTTATATGGAAGGAAGGTGATACTTATACATCATCAGGTTGTTATGAGATCATACATGGTAACTCTATTTTAAATGCTTTTGTATCTCATAAAACTTTATGAAAATGTGAAGTATAAAGCAGCTATTTTTTTATTCATTCAAGCTGTTTGCATCAAGAGAAATATGATTATAGTACCTAATATTCACCTCATACTTACCAAATATTAGTGTTTTAAGCACCCCATCTGTTTGAACTCAATGCTCACTATAATGTTTACGGTAAGTACTGTCATTATTCACATTTTATAGATGACAACATGGAGGCATAGAGAGGTTGATAATTGTCTAAGGTAACATACCTAATAAGGGTGGGACCAGGCTTCAGATCTAGACACTCCAAAGTCTATACAACCTGGATATACTGTAATAATAAGTGTGATTTTAGCCTCTGATTTTCAGTGTGCTCTTTTTCTCAGTTCTTCCTGTTGCTGGCTCTGTGTCCCAGAATCAGCAAGGTTGAATGTCTTGTTATTATATCTTGTCTCATTAGCCTTACCCCTGAGCAGGGGATCCTATAAAACAGTAAAAAAGGGAGAAAGGCAGACAAAGGCCAAGACAATGTGGGGTGGATGGGACCCATCCCTGAATGGTGGAGATGTCTCTGTGCTGACTGTCCTATAGACAGTCACCCAGGCCACTATAATCTGGGACGTTCCTGCAATGTTAATTGTACCAGATCTGTGTCACGTTTGATACTTAGTGGCTAGTGGGCTCTGTGGCCTTCACACACTGTGGAGCTTTGAATGAAGTTGAGCCTTTATGAATGTTTAGAGTCAAAGGAGCTAACAGCTGCTGGAACCCTAGTCACCACCAGTCACCTCACATTATGGACTCTCCCTTTCCCTCCCCCTGCTAAGAAAAGAAAGACAATGAGGTTAATGCCTAAGAGCAAGTGATTCAGCCCTAAGGCTGGCATGCAGGTTTTCTGATTCCTGGTCCTGTGTCCTGCTATCCCATGATTAGCCCTTGGCATATTCCCTGCAAGGGCCACATTGGGAAACCTCCATTTGGCATTTCAGTAACCAAGCTCATGCAGATGAGTTCCCCAGACCACTTTGTGTTACACAGTTCATTTTGCTGTAGAGATAAAAAGGTCATTTTCTGGCTGAGATTGCTTTATGAATTTTGGGTGAAAACCAAAGAATTCTGATGCTCTTCTTCCCCTGATGGAATAATCTAGAGGTATACTGATGCTGTCAATTTAAAAGGATTGGTTTGACTGCCAGGATTCACATTCAAAGCTTTATTTTCTATATAATATCATTTTGTAATTACAAAAACCTGTGTGCTTGCAAAAAAAAACAACTATAATATTTCTTTTGTTCCCGCTCCCTTCTCTGTCTCCTTCCCTGTCAATCCTACCTTCCCTTCCCTTCCAAATCAGGATACTGGCCTTCCTACAACATTCCTTTCCATGAAAAAATCTACAACTGGAGCGGCTATCCAATGTTGGTTCAGAAGTTGGGTATGGAATACTCTTATGATCTGGCTTCCCGAGCCAAGATCTTCCGGCGTGACCATGGGCGAGTGACTGACATGGCCTCCATGAAATACATCATGCGGTACAACAGTACGTAGCATATTTCTCAAGGATCATTCTTCAGAACTCCTTTTCTTCCCTATAGAGTCCATGTAAGTTTATCATCTCTGTATGAGAAGGAACTATAAGAAGTTATTGAATTAAGTGTTTGGTATTCAACTAATTCTATAAATATTTTGTACTCAACAAATAGAATTTTGTTCTCCTTTTTGTAATATGACAGAGAAGAATCTACAGATTTTTTCATGTGAAGAAATTATATGTAAAAAATAGAGGAAAGAACCCAAACAGGGCACTTTTATTACTCCTCACCCCCAAACACAGGTTTCCTTTCAAGGACACAAGAGCTAATAAAACAAAAATTACTCATAAATACTTAATTTTTGATGAATAGTGTCAAAGTCAAATTTGCATTTATTTTGTTGAAAAACATTGATGCACATTTATCCTCTATTCTCTCTCTTCCATCCACTCTTGACCATGCAAGGTACTTGGAAGGCTGGGCCTGGAGCTGGGGACTTACAGTTGCCCCTTCCTAGTACAAACCAAAGGGGACTTCTGGGTCTGGGAGGAGGCCACTGGGGTATATGCTCTGATTGGGCTCTCATAAGCCCAGGAAGCTTACTGTGGACAAGTGCATCTCAGAATAGCCAGTACTCACTCTTTGCCCCATGGCTGTTTCCTAGATTACAAGAAGGACCCTTACAGTAAGGGCGACCCCTGCAATACTATCTGCTGCCGTGAGGACCTGAACCCACTCAGCCCAACTCCTGGAGGTTGCTATGACACAAAGGTAACTTGCTATTGGCTTTTGAATTCAATTTCCACTGGCACCTTGGCCCAAAGGTAAAGAGGTGGAGGGTTTTGTGGCATGAATCAATTCCATTCAGCTCTCAGCTTTTTCAGATTCTGGTGGTAGGTCCTAGTGCCTGACTTCAAGTCCCTGCTCTGCCACTTAATAGTAAATCAGTAAATCTTGTAATTCTTCTGTTTCCTCCTCTGTAAAGAGGAGCCAACAGTACTTGCCCCATAGGGTTGTTGTGAAGAATAAACACTTAATATCTATAAACTGCTTAGAACACTACTTAGTGGGTTATTTGTAAGTGCCTGTAGATGTGGAGATAGCAGGCCTAGAATTAGAAGTAGAGCCTGAAGATGGGATTGAACTGCTGTATCTCATGATATTAACGGATGAGGAGTTGCTTTTCATGGATGAGCAAAGAAAGTGGTTTCTTGAGATGGAATCTACTCCTGGTGAAAATGTGAAGACAGCTGAGATGACAACAAAGGATTCAGAATATTATATAAACTTAGTTGATAAAGCAGCGGCAGGGTTTGAGAGGACTGACTACAATTTTGAAAGAAATTCCACTGTGGTTAAAATGGTATCAAACAGCATGACATGCAACAGAGAAATTGTTCATGGAAGGAAGACTCAATCAATGCAGCAGCCTTCATTGTTGTTTAACAAATAACCACAGCCAACCAGACTTCATCAGCCATTAACATTGAGCCAACACCCCCAAGCAAAAATTACTGAAAGCTCAGATGATGGTTAGCATTTTTAGCCCAAGTGTTTTTAACTAAGGAATGTACATTGTTTTTTTACACACAATGCTATAAAACACTTTGTAGACTACATTGTAAGTCTAAATTTTATATGCACTGAGTAACCAAAAAATTCATTTGACTAGCTTTATTACAATATTTGCTTTAATGCGGTGGTCTGGAATTGAATGTGGGCTATCTCCAAAGTCTGCCTGTATTTGCAAACATTCAATGAAGTGTGCAAAAAGTGATATATCCACTCCAGAATACACAAAGAGAATAACCTCTGCTGCCGTGACTGGGAAAAACCCAAGCCAAGCTTTCATCTAGCAAACATTACTTTCTTGTCCAGACAGGAGGAGCCTGTCGATGTTTCAAAAAAAGTGTTGAAGAATATGCTTTAAAAATCTTTTTTTTCTTGAGCAATTTTGAATATGGGGAAAAAGTATGAGATATTTTCTTCTTTTCCCTGTAAGGCTAAGATCTACTACTACCTAGTGTTAAGTGCTTTTGAGAAGCACGGACCTCATTTTTTGATACTGAATTTCTTTTACTTTAAAGCTCATTACTGCCCTGATGAGGAACAAAATTTTTTGAGGAATTAATGTATTCTAGGCACTTCTCCAAGTATTTGACCTCATTGATCCTCATGACAACTCTTCTTTGAAGAAGCGTTACTGGCCTTCTTTTACTGCTAAAAGTTTTTATTAGTATTTTTGTAAAAGTGGGCTAATAACCCTACTTTTACAAATGAGAAAACTGAGTTACATAGGAATTACTTTAAATTTTGGCCTGAGAATTCTGAATATGAGTAACCTGACTCTAGATCTCACATTTGCTATGCAAATTTAACACACTCTAGTAATTCAATTCACATTTGAATGCCAAATGGATACAGAACAGCATGCTGTGGAACCTTGAGATTTTGTTTTAAAGGGGGCTAATATATTGTGACTTTGTAAAAAGAGCAGAGGAAAAAAACAAGAAAAAAAAGGGATTTAGTCATTTTTTTCCAAATGGTTTTAACATGTCTGTCTCTTCTTTCCAGGTGGCAGATATATTCCTAGCATCCGAGCACACAGCCTATGCCATTAGTGGCCCCACAGTGCAAGGTGGCCTGCCTGTTTTTCACTGGAAACGTTTCAACAAAACTCTCCATGAGGGCATGCCAGAAGCCTACAACTTTGATTTTATTACTATGAAACCAACTTTGAAACCCGACATAAAATGAAGGAAGGAAATGAGGGAATAGAAGGCTATAAATATGATACTAAAACCACTGTTTTAGCTGTTTTTTCATTCAGAATTAGTCTTAACAAAATATATTAAATTTATTGTTACTTTGATTTTCCACTCTTTTGTTTTTGACAAGTATTCACTACAGGATGGAGAACTACAGAAGAAACATCACATATGGTAAGTAACAATACTAGGTTTCAGCATATAAGCTTACATGCAAGAGGGAATGGCAGAAAATGCTCCCTTGCTAACCAAAATCCATGTTCTCCTTTTTCACTGGCCAGAAGATATCTCTCGGGTTCCCTTAGGTTGTTGGGCCACATGACAGAGTTCTTGCCAATGGAGTCTGAGTGCCACTTCCAGGTTTGGTCCCTAAGAACCTGTAATTCTCCATGGTCTTCCCCATCTCCAGGGTTGGATATACTTAGTAACAAAGCCCTAGGGGATGGTGAAGCTCCGTTTTAAAAGGAACCTCTAATAGAAATGCAGTTAAGATTTTTCTGAACATTAACAAGTGTCAGCTGGGTCTTTGCAAGTTAGGCACACAATATAGCAAAACCTTAATGCTGTCTGCATTAAAAGCAGCATATCCAATCAGAAGCAACTCTGCAGAACTTTTCTTTCAAAGCTGGAGAACTGTATGTGGTTTCAGTGAGTGGTATTGCCAAGTAGGTTAAATATTATCTAGTTTAATGGGTGGTTCTTAACCAGGTGAGAGACTTCCAAAATAAAAACAAACCCATAGGGCTGAGAATAATCAGAATGAATCAGAGTACTAAGAATGTTAAAAACCCAGTAGTTTATTTCAAAGTATAAATTTCAAGCTTGCTGGACAAAATCCCACTAGTTAACACTTATACAGACACCACTCTACTGTACATTTAAGAAAGAAAAAAAACCCACAAAAACCTTTGAAACCTAATAAAAATAGGGCAACCTGCTATAGCCCGGTTTATATCAGACATTGTCTTTATTATTTACACTCAACAGCAAT
Source organism: Smutsia gigantea (assembly GCA_032199065.1). Classification (NCBI taxonomy): domain Eukaryota; kingdom Metazoa; phylum Chordata; class Mammalia; order Pholidota; family Manidae; genus Smutsia; species Smutsia gigantea. Next base: position 10,892 of record JAVSCE010002306.1, on the reverse strand, counting down.
AAAGAAAAACCACGAAGCATGTGTCCCACAAAGGATTTATTTTTATATTTAAATTTGAAATGGCTGATAAAATACTAAAGCCAGGATTCCCAAAAGGTGTTTGATTGCCCAGTTACCTTATTTACAAATAAAACTTTTTTTAAAAAGGGCAGCATTGAAATATAAATGATGGGTACTTAGCTGACTCTACAAATAAAAAAAATGAAAATTATTTAGCATGATTTTAGGAATTAGATCTAAGTCTGCCACACTGACAAAACACCTCATGAGAATCTTTTCCCCCCAACTCAAAAACGGCATGGGTGGGGGAGGAAGGGCATCATTTTCCCAGTAATTAGTAAGGTAGGGAGAATCAAACATGGTTTTTAGATAGACTTATTTGCCATGATCTAATACTGGGACATGTTTTTTCTGAAAATTAGAATAAAACAATTATTGGTCAATCATAAAATGAAAGTAACATCACAGGACACTCAAACAGCCCAGGAAGGAAAATCAGGGAGAACACTTGGAAGGTCTTCGCAGCACTCAACTGTGTTAAGATCACAGTGTATAAAGTGAGAGAGGAGGATACCACAGGCATTATTCTGTTAACCTTGTACAGTACTGGAGAATTCGCCGAACAAGATAAATGCATATCATGCAATATTAACACTCACCTTGCTCATAAAAATGATAGTTTGGAAAATATAAGTTAAAGAGCCAAAAACAAAACCGAAGTTAACACTTACCGATGGGGTAAGAGAACTATGGTGCAGCCAGCCTATGAAGTTCTGCAGATATACTTAAGATCCTAAGCTCCTTGCTCCAGGCCATTTTTTTCAATTAAACCTTTCGTTTATTATCCAGCAATAAGGGTGGGGAGAGTGGGGAACATCTCTGTGAGGCAAATGGTATCTTAATAACTATCCACTTTTCAAGGAAGAAAGCTCTACTCTGCGTCTTTTGTGAATTTCTACTGTATTAAACAGTACACAGTATTCTGCATGTTTTAAAAAGTGAGTCCAGAAAAGTGGATAGTTATCTCATCAAGCTGTTTACAACAGATGCTGTCTTTGTAATTCACAAGTTTACTGGCAAGAACATAATTTTCGAAAAGAGGCTTGCTCATACTTAAAATGGGCTGAAAATGATTCTGACAATGTGCAAAGTAGAGTGTAACAAACATCATTACTTTTGAGTGCCATATAAACATTCTACATTTTAGGTTCAAATATCAGAAGTTTCCAGGATTTCCAATAAGGCAATACTTACATACAAGTATTGTCAGCCTAAAAATGTAGGACTGGCATTCCCAAAATGGGCTAATCAAACTTATTTGTAATACTTTTGTGAAAAGGTACCATGAAATAAAAAAGGTACCATGGAGTGTGAACTGCTACAAAAGTCTGTTATCAGTGGCCACTTCTAGGTGAGCCTCCCTTTTCTCTCCCAAAAGAAAAACCAAACAAAAAGCCAGAGCTCATCAACATTAAATCTGCCCAAAATAAAAGCCTAGAGTTTAAGCCTTAGTACCTTTCAGTAAATCCAATATAGCTGTTGCTTGTAAATCTCATGGCAAGCTAATTTGAGACCATCTTAGACTTTCTCCTCAAATAATTACAATTTCTATTTGTACCTTCCTTCCACCATCTGGAATGAAAGTTTTACTTTTATGTAGTAAATCTATTCTTAGGGCTACTATTTGAGAATTGTTTTTCTTTGACAGAAAATACACAATATAGGCTAAAATAATATTTTCATTCTACTGGGCTTTCTTCACCTGATATTGTAATGCTATGAAATGAAAGGTTAAAAAAAAGAAAACACAAAACAAGGATTAGTGAATTATAAATAAGACTGTTCACCAAGGGAACCTTTTCTAGGCTGGTAGGTTATCATGTGACCATAAAAACCAGCCAAGAAAGAACAATTTCAAACATAGGCTTTCTATTCCATAGACAGGAATGCTCTTGAACATATAATCAACACTGCAACCATTGAAGGTATAAACATATATACATGCAGATACAGACAGATGTTCATTTACAGCTAGAAGATCATCAATTTCTCTTAAAAGTTTCATTGGCATGACACTGGCAAATTCTTTACCATCATCATTAGTCCTACAAGGAGTAACATCTACATAATTGGCTGGCAAATTTGACTCATAGAAACTTTAATTCTCAACATGGTCTTATTTTCTGAAAGTGAAAGGAAGGTTTTGGAACATTCACATTTTGGCAATCTGTAGGCCTTCTTTAGCATCAAACATCACACCTAATGTGACAGTATACTGCTCAATAAAGTCTCTGGAGAGTTTCTTTATAACTAGAATGTTTCCTATTACAAGCTATCAAAGTTGCAAACAAAGTAGCAGTAATAGAAGGAAGGGATGGCTCCCTCCTATAATTCCAGGAAAAATGAATGAATGATCTATTTTGAGAAGGGAGGAGTATGAATTCAAATAGGGTATGTGAAGAGGACTTGAACAATTATTTCACAAACTCCATGAAATCTCAAAGTAGTCCCAAGCACACTCTTGCCCCAAACTTACACCAGCTGTCCTGCCCTAAACTATCTATAAACCCTTCCTGAGACCAGCAGACCTGGCATGCATTTTGAAAATCCATGACCTAAGCCAAACTTGATTAACTTTGAAGAGGAACAGAAATGTACAGGAAGTTTTATCTAACTGTTAAATATCATGACCCAAAGGGTATACTTTAAATTCTATCCAGAGCTGACAATAGCGTATAAATCAGACAAAACTTGGCACATCAAAACAAAGTTAAAAGCTTAAAACAAGAATGATAAAGGACAGAGAGGAAATGGGAACTTTCCCTTTGATAGTTTAGCTCACTATTTTGAGAATTTCTCTATTTACTTCAGTTGAGAGAATACTATGCTTTGGGTGATGAAGTGAACTAGAATTGCTTTCATAACCTCTAACAATGTGCAATAGATATTCTAAAGTATTTCTGGAGCAAAATTTTCTTACCAATATGGTCTTCTCTTAGTCCACTTTACACAGAGTTTATTTAAATTAACCAAAAATAAAAACACTCACATTCTTAGGAGAAAATAGCAAGTCAAATTTTGGAGTTAATGTAGTGATACTACCGATGGGAATAATACACAAAAGTCTTGGCTTAAAATTTACTTGAGGGGAGTGTGCTATATTGGTGGAGATGACGGAGAATTGAAGGGTGAAGGCTGAAAGGGAAGAGTAAAGAACAAGAGACAAATAAATGGCCGTGTTAATTTTTGTAGTTAATCTTCTAAGGCACAAAATAAATGTAAAAGCCAGACCAGGAAACGAAGGGGCCATTGCAGAACTTTTTCACCTAAAAAACAACCTATAAGAAAAGAAGAACAGATCCTTTTTTGTTTTCAAATTAACCTATTTAAAATTATTTAACCACTTTGCTTCTTTCTTTCTTTTTTGGGGTTTTGTTTAGATTTAGTTGAAATATTTAACTATGAACCTACAGATCTCTTAGAAGCAGAATCAAGCCAGTTACACAGATCTTTGACCTTCTTACTTCACACTGGAAGAGAGGCAAATTTGAGAACGAAAATGGGAGATTCCACTGCAGTTAACACATAAATAGGGACAACACACACACAAATACCCACATTAATTTCCCAGCCTCAAAACTAAAGCAAGGTGCACATTTACATGTCAAAACCTTGAAGCTTTAATTGTCCAGGAAAATATTCTTGCTTTATGGGCTGTTTATTTTACTTCTGGTTATAAACAAATGTAGTGTACATACACATCTGTCCAAGAAATCTTGCACAATGTGGACTTTACAGTGGATATCATGCACAAGATTAAAAGACCCAAAAAGTGGAACTTCTGAAAGAGGGAGAGATAAAGGCTCCAAGGTTTAACTGCTCTGGGAAGAAGAGATTACATCTGTTGACTGAGGATCACAGAAAGGTCCAAATCGTCCATAAATATCCTTGGCTCGTACTGCAAAGTAGTACTTGCTGCCAGAGACAAACTGGGTGAGAGTGCATGCCATGGGCAAGGGAAGTGCCTTTACTTCTCCAATCTTTTTCCACTGTGAGGGCACAGTGGCACTGGGTTCCTCATGGTAAGCATAGAGATGGTAGCTGTCAACAGTGGCACAGCTTCGATCCACCTCCAGGACACTCCATGACAGTACAATGCCATTTTGACTCTGAACTCGTGCTAACTTTAAGTGTGGCTTCTGAGGCAGAGATGTGTTGGTAGCTTCTGGGGGCAGACGCTGTGGTTGAGGGGCTTCTGGTAAGGGTGCTGGGTGCACAGGGCGTGGGGGCTCCTAACAAAAGAAGAGTCATGTTGCTTAGTAATGATCACAGAAAATGACTGTTTCTGAATGCTAGAACTAAAACATCTTAAAGACCATTTTACATCAAGAGCAGTGGAAAACACCAAACACCACACTACAGTTATCAAGTTCTATTTGGTGATTTATAACCAATCATGCTGCAGTGATGGGTACCATAGTGCTGAGGTTACTTCTAATATACATTTTCTGGATCTGAAAAACCAGTTTTCTTTGGAAAATAAAAACCCTTTCTGATGGAACATTATCTATATAGAAACTGAAATAATCATCTACTTCTAACAAAATAACTGTACTTTATCTATAATGCAGATTCTCATTTTTGTACAAGGTAAAATGTTTACAGGATCATGTATGGTAGTCTCTCAGATGAAATTTGCGTACTCGACTCTACTTTCATTTTTAAGCTGTCTTTCCATATAAAGACAGCACCATCTTATAATTAGGTCCATTTAATGATGCATGTATATTATGTTATTGGTCAGTCTGCAGGAAAAAGGCGACACATTGGACCATGAAAGAAGGATTTAGAAATGTAGTAGTTGCATACCTTTCTGCCAAAAGGTAAAGCACGGACAAAGGCATGGAGAAAGAAAAGTGAGGGGCTTTATGGGCAAACACAAGTATTAACTTTTACTTAGACACAGGGCATGTGAAGAAGAAAAGATGAATTTAAAAGATGATGAAAAAGCATGAATATGAGGTGTAGTAAGTCAAACCGACTTGTCTTAACACTGGATATATTATTATTAAATATGGATTTTAAGATTATAGAGGTAACAATTTTTGCAAAGAAGATACAAGTGAGAGCTAGGCAACAGGGATATGAGTAATGTTTCTTTTTCATTGCTCACTGACTTTAGATTGGAAGTCATGAGACAAGTCGTATTTCCTTAACTGAAATTCATTTAACAAAAATGATGTTTTACTATGCATCTCATTAAATGGATAATATGCATACACTGTGGAGGTCTGATGACATCTTTTTAAATCTCCATGCCTTCTCAAAGCTTAGTACCAGTAATGTGCACAAAGTGAGCATTCAAAAAGGATATGCTGAATAATTTCAAGGAATGCAAATCTGCTGAAATTCATATGCCTAGAGGAAAAAATTCATATACACATTGAACAGAGGTACACTCCACAGTTAAAAAGCTAAAATAAGTATAAAGTTAGAGGGAAAAAAATAAAATTTAAATAGATAAAACATTGAAAGTGAAGAAGTAGAAACCTGAATACTGGCCATGTTGCTGTTATTTCCTCTGTAAAATTATCTCTTTTTCTAAAATGACTTAATCTCTCAAGTAAATACCATTAAATAACCACATAGCTAGCCAGATCTAACAGACGATGGCTGAAGCCATGAACTTGACTGGAAGGAACACAGGAATTTAAGGAGTTTGACAACAGCTTTAAATGGCCTTAAATATCCCTTCTAATTCTTAACATTCTAGGATTCTGAAGCTGCTGATAGTCCAAAACTAGTTAACTCAGTTGAGTTATTATTTTGCTTTGTTTTGCCATTGCAATGGAGGTTTTTACTTAAGTTTTATAAATAAAATAATAGGGTATCAGGCATTTGCTTCAAAATGATCCAGTGTATATATGGGTTGGGGGAATAAGTGGGTGGCCCTACAGATGAAATAAAGACTGGCCATATGCTGGTAATGCTGAAGATAAGTGATAGATATGTGGGGATCTCAACACTATTCTACTTTTATAGATATATGAAATTCCCATTCAAAAACATTTTTTAGATTAATTAAAATGAAATTAAAAGAGTGCTCCTCCTGTAAGACACACAGTTTATTCTAAGACAACACACATGGAATCCTGTTCTTTAAAAAAGCTCAGATGGGTCATCAAATTTGCAAAACTATGATATAGTAAGAGATTTTTTACTACATATTATTTTTGAAGGAAACTGGAATGAAATAAATTACTTGTACCTGCAAATAACAGTAATGGTGTATTTGTGGCACACTGTAGCGGCCTGCACTGTGAAAACACTTTGGAGGTGCTGGGATCAGGTAAGTCAAGTTTGAAAGTTGCTCTGCCTCTGACACTAGCCTGGGTAATGACACTGAGTAACCTCTTAAACATCTTTGTGGCACTTTATCCTTTTCTATCAAAAGGAGCATAATAATCCTCATAAAGTTGTGGGGATTAAGTAAAATGGAAAGTTCTTAGTGGAGTGCCTGGTATAGTAAGTGCTCCATTAATACTAATTTTTTTCACTGTAATAGGACAATAAAAATAATAGCTGTTATGAGCACAGGCTCTGGAGCTGGAATGCAGTTTTGTTACAGGGTATGACACTGGCTGGTTACTTAACCTCTCTGCACATGAGCTGCCTTATGTATAATAAAGGATAAAAAAAATGAGAACAAGAGTCCATAGGTTTCCTGTATGACGGTAGCATATATTAACAGTACCCAGCACATAGTAACCATTCAATATTCTGTGCATTTAAAACAGGATACTTTGCTTGGTATCTCCTCCCCTATCACAAAGCCAGCATTTCCGCTTCCATCGACGCCACAGCAAATACTCTTATAATCATGTCACAGGATATGACATTGTTTTAGAGGCTAAATCTAAAGAGAAATCTTTGGTTTTCTCTGTTACTTCTTAACAAATGAATTCCCAATACTACTGGATCATTAAAAACAAAGTGATGGCAGTATAGTGGTTAGAACTCATCTAAGGTTTTGAAGAATAAAGTTGTAACATGAAAACATACTTTTAAAAATACTCTTTTTAATACTCAAAACTAATTCTTTTTAACTCAACTGTACCATGAGTTAAAACTAGTTTCTTTCACTTCACATGCCCCAGCTGCGGCCTCCTGTATAGGGGACATCACCACGTGCAAATCAGTACCTCTTGATAACCATCATCCCTAAGGACATTTGCTCATAATGGTATTATCTGTTTTCTTAAATAAACTTCTGCTGGAAAAGAGAAGACCTGTCTTTTCGATATAACTGGTTTAATGAAAAAATGCTAACAACAGTAGTGTTTGACAGTGTACAGTTGAGAACTCTGTAAAGCCGAGCAGCAACACTTACAGTATGCACTTGTGGTGGTCGGTGATGCACTGTGAGTTGAGGTCCTGTGGATCCCAGGGTTAGTCCGTTGTTTACAACATATGTGGCTGCTTGAGGCACTCGAACTGTGACACCTACAAAAGGAAATTAATGGGTAAAATTAGAATTGTATTCTAAATTTGGTGGAAATTATTAAATACCTTAAGTCAGTAAAGTGGTATTTTTAACATTCAAAAGGAATAATATTTCTGACCTAGAAGTCTACATTTAAAGTATCACCTGAGCATGAAGATGAACAAATTTTTATATATGTTAAGTAACCACACGCCCACACACACACAGTCTACCTTCATTAACCCTTCAGTAGACCCTGGAGGATGTGTGCTACCAGTATGAGAGAGAAAATCAAGAAAAAGGAAAACACTGGATACAAGGAACAGGCGATCCAGCGTAAGAGAGAAATAAATGAAATCCCTATCAAGAGGACTGAGAGCAGAATCTTGGAAGAGTGGATCACAGCAGGTACATGTATAGAAGGCAGGCAGGCCACGAAGGGCAGTGTGACTAAAGACAAACTGAAGCTGTCTTCACAAATATCTCTGCTGTGTCATCTTTTTAACTGGGACAGAAATACTGACTAAGTTGTCCTTGCCCTGTATTAAAGAGGTCCTCACTTTCCCTTCATGCCCTGCTCATCAGCTGAGGATACCCATTTCACCCAAAAGAAAACTGTTTTGGCATACATCAGGGCAGAAGAATCAGAAAATTCAAAGCCACATACTGCCTTGACCATATTCCTGCCATATATTCAGTACCTGGCCCACAATATAATTCTGCCAGGCACCCTGACTGTGGTGAGCCCTGTTTCCCAGAACCCATTCATGACCCTGCTGACTGAATTCCCCAGAGAAAGCTCTTGTAAACTTGAGAAAGCTGAAGCCAGACTGTAAATCACAGACTCTGCTTAGTTTATCTTCTCCTAGAAGACATAACCTAATTAATAATGGTATTACTACAGTTTCTTTAAACAGCTTGATTTGTCCTTGCTATTACATTTTACAAAACAAATATTTTTAGTGATACCTTTATAGGCGGTAAAACCATACAGAAAAGCAGAAAATAAAGATGGTGGTTACCTCTGATAGAAAGAAGGATGCAATTAAGGGTGGGCATATGTAGGCTTGTAGGATATTGATAAAACTCTATTTCTTAGGCTGGTGGACAGTTCATAGGTGGTTCATTTATTATTTTTCTTTAACCTTATATATGCCTTTTATATAACCTTCTGTCTGTACATTTTACTACTAAAAAAAAATGAGGAAAACTAAAAATTTCCTTAACATTTTCTTGTCTTATTTCTCAGCCACCTTCCATACCTTTAAGACTCTCTCTTAGGATGTTATCCTTTACCATTATTTCCATCATCTCTGCTAAATCACAAATGATCAATTCCACTTTAATTAAGCAAGATATTTCTATTAGAGTGGAGTATAGACTTACTGCAAATAGTATGCTGTGACAGTACAGGGCATAATTAAAATGGAGACAACACACAAAGCACAGATCATATACATATCCAATTTTTCTGGTTAACTCTCCCAAGGGAAGAAAAGTGAATAATAGTTTGAATATGATACTACAAGTGCTTTTTGCTAATTCTAACACTAATATAAGCCACCCCAACTAAATGCTGAAGAACTACATGTAAATTGGGGCCATATACCAGAAAAGAGTCTCTTACTATTCTGGGGATTGACCTGCCGAACAGCAGGGGCCTGCATAACAGTTCCTCGCAGGGGAGCCTGAGCTGGTGGTGCTGGGAGAGTTGTATAAACCACTTGGTGGTTTGCAGGAGCTCTTGGTACAGAAAGTCTTGTGGTCACCTGAGTTACTGGACGATGTGTTACATTCACAGTAGTTGGAGCTAATGAAACAAAAAAATATATTAAGAAAGAAGTAAGTTCTATGTTAAGTAAACAGTATAAACATAATTAACTGCGCACAAAAACAAATTACCCATAGTGAAGAGAAAAACAGAGACAAAAGTAACAGTCTCCTTTTGTAATGTTGAAAGATAAGAATGACAAGGCCAACCAAAATTAATAAAATATTTACAATCCAAGCTTCAGAAGAAAAGAGCATCTCAACATGTCCAATGTCCTTCCCATTCTCTAATTTGACTAGATAATAAGGATGTGAAGATAAAGAAAGGTTTTAGACTCTAGAGTATGATCTATTTATAAGAATATGACTTAGAAGAGCAAATTTTTCCTCCTCAGTGTTAAACTGTTCTTAGCAGAATGGGATTTTAGGCCCTCCAGGCCTACCAATGGGTGCAAATCCAAAACAGTAACTGTTTATTACCACAATTTAGGAAACTGGCTGGTTATTGGAACTGACGTTTGTGTCATGTGAACCGAATCATCTCTTACTCAAAACAACCAAATATCCATTAAAATACAAACTTCTTCCTTCTCTACTCTGGCATTTCTCCTAGCCTATATTCCAGAGAGCATTAACGCTTAAAGTGACGTTAACATATACTTTATCCAAAAATGACTCATAAATGTTCACTGACAGCACTGAACTATAATAATGATTTTAGGAATTAACAGTTTCTTAATAACTCTCTGAATTAGAATCACATTTTACAAATGACCATGTGTTAACTACATAATAAAAAACAACAGTAAATCTACTTTCTTATGGAAAAATGGGTTTTGTAATAAATTTGAGGCAAATGCTGGATATAACAAGATAAAGAGGTTTCTTTATGAAATACTCCTTAGTCTTTATATATACTAATTTTCAGTGTGAGACCTTAGAAAGGCGAAGGAAGCATACAAGAAGGAATACTGCCCATGTCATCTCTTTATTACTCATTCTAGTATCTATTCTAGATTGCAGATCCAGCACATGAATCTGCTGAATATTTTCTTCTAAATTATCTAATTAAGTGACTGTCATTCTATATTTCACTGAATAACATTCCACGTGAACTCAATGTTTTCCTTAATGAGAAGAATGCCTATATAAGCATTTTGCAGATAAATCTCTAAGCAATGGGCTACTTTATGAAGATAAAATTGTCTTGATTGGCTTCCAAACAGTTTAGGAGATACAGGCTACATCTTCAAAATGTCTATTTACAGCTTTTTGAAAGGTAGCAAATAAAATATTAGTATATCTTCTAAACGGTAATGTTAGGCCAGTTAAAACCAGCTCAAGTGAAAAATTATTTAAAATTCTTATTTGATCAGTCACTTATAACTTCTTCATTAAAATCAGAATGAAGAATTACACCCATCCTTTCCAGAGAAACTATATTCATTTCTGCTATTTACAGTGGCAGATAACAAAGACATATATAGTTTAAATCTTCTTTATAATCATTCTGCTGCTTAAGTGGGTTACAAAACCAAGTTATACTGCATTAAAAAAGACACACCTGCAAAATAACACTGGGAATTACTCATACTTTTCTGTCTAATCTTTCCATCTGATTCCATAGTTGTCTTTCACT